>SJYT01054846.1:104334-130999 GCA_006410635.1 Cephalophus harveyi | reverse complement strand
TCCCATCTCTCTTAGAATTTTCCACAGTTTATTGTGATCCACACAGTCAAAGGCTTTGGCATAGTCAATAAAGCAGAAATAGATGTTTTTCTGGAACTCTCTTGCTTTTTCTGTGATCCAGCGAATGTTGGCAATTTGATCTCTGGTTCCTCTGCCTTTTCTAAAGCCAGCTTGAACAACAGGGAGTTCACGGTTCATGTATTGCTGAAGCCTGGCTTGGAGAATTTTGAGCATTACTTTACTAGCATGTGAGATGAGTGCAATTGTGTGGTAGTTGGAGCATTCTTTGGCATTGCCTTTCTTTGGGATTGGAAAGAAAACTGACCTTTTCCAGTCCTGTGGCCAACTGCTGAGTTTTCCAAATTTGCTGGCATATTGAGTGCAGCACTTTCACAGCATCATCTTTCAGGATTTGAAATAGCTCTACCGGAACTCCATCACCTCCACTAGCTTTGTTCGTAGTGACGCTTTCTAAGGCCCACTTGACTTCACATTCCAGGATGTCTGGCTCTAGATGAGTGATCACACCATCATGACTATCCTTTTTGTACAGTTCTTCTGTGTATTCTTGCCATCTCTTCTTAATATCTTCTGCTTCTGTTAGGTCCATACCATTTCTGTCCTTTATCGAGCCCATCTTTGCATGAAATGTTCCCTTGGTATCTCTAATTTTCTTGAAGAGATCTCTAGTCTTTCCCATTCTGTTCTTTTCCTTTATTTCTTTGCATTGATCACTGAAGAAGGCTTTCTTATTTCTTCTTGCTATTCTTTGGAACTCTGCATTCAGATGCTTATATCTTTCCTTTTCTCCTTGGCTTTTCACTTCTCTTCTTTTCACAGCTATTTGTAGGGCTTCCCCAGACAGCCATTTTGCTTTTTTGCATTTCTTTTCCATGGGGATGGTCTTGATCCCTGTCCTCTGTACAATGTCACGAACCTCATTCCATAGTTCATCAGGCACTCTATCTATCAAATCTAGGCCCTTAAATCTATTTCTCACTTCCAAAGATCAATAATCTGTCACAAATAGAATGCCCCTGGAATCACCATCAAGGTCAAGAAAGAAGTATTGCCAGAACTCTAGACCCTTTACATCCCCACCTAATCATTTCTTTCCCTAATTCCCAAAAGGTAGCCACCATATTGAATTCTATTTTCTAATTTACAGAGAGTCATTTAGAGTCATTTACAGTCATTTAATCATGATTAAAATGTTAAATTTTATCAAATGCTTTCCTGTATCAAGATTACTACATTTTATTCTGTCAATATGGTAAATTACACTGATTTCTTTTGATAAATGAAACTGGAAATTCTTGGAATAAACTCAAATTGGCCATGATATATTATCCTATACCCTATTTATTATCCCATTTTTACTGGATTAAATTTACTAATAATTTTGTTAAGAATTGTCTGCATCTAAAATCATGAGGAAGATTAACGTGTACTTCCCTTTTCTTGTAATATCCATGTCAGATTTGGTTATCAGGGAAGCATTAAACTCAAATTGGCCATGATATATTATCCTATACCCTATTTATTATCCCATTTTTACTGGATTAAATTTACTAATAATTTTGTTAAGAATTGTCTGCATCTAAAATCATGAGGAAGATTAACGTGTACTTCCCTTTTCTTGTAATATCCATGTCAGATTTGGTTATCAGGGAAGCACATTTACTTTGATCTTTAGCCTTATAAAAGAAGTTGGGAAATGTTCTCTCTTTTCATGTTCTTTGGAAGAATTTGTATATGCTACTTTGTGTGATGTTCCTATTTTTAGGTTAACCCAATACCTACAACTAAACTGTAAATGAATTAAACCTAAGGACTATACCTAGGGCTTTCTGTTTCCTAAGCATCCAACCCTTTGCTTTGGATGAACAGAACTAGAGAAAATAATCATTATCTTGCCAAAGAGTATAAAATCTGCCAACCTATGAAAAACATTCAATTCAAATTATTAGGCATACACATGAAAAATTATCATTCATTTCCACTCATTTCGTATTTAGGACATTGGAAAGATCACAGAACGTTGGGGCTGGACCATCTCCAGTGTGCTCCCTACATCTGCAATACTGAGTACCTTGCATTGCAAGAGTGGAAAATGCATATACATACTGCGAATCAAATCTGTCTGAGCTAGAATCCAGGTAACTCCATTCATAAGCGATTTTTCTTTGATCACATTAAATAAATTCACTGAGCCTCAATACTTTCCTCTGCAAAACTGAAATAATAATAGTAATAAACCTGTTTTACAAAGGTACCATGAGGTTAGAGATGATGTGTATAAAACACCTAGGTACTTGATTATAAAAGGGGGGGTATCTTTTACTTTCACATAAATTCTAGTACAACTTTAAGTCCATATTTTTCAGTAGTAATCTCCAAATCTTGGTGTCCAGAACGTATCATAAATAGTCTTCATCAGTTAACCTTTTCCCTTGAGTCACTTTACAGTTTATCTATAATAAATAAAGTTTGTGTCTACAAAAACAGCTGTCTCCTTTCTGTTCTCATGGCCACCAATACACTTAAAATCTCATGCAGTTACAGACTCTTCCCTGACTACTAACTTATTTTCATACCTTTCCTACTTTCTTGCTAAACACTTTCCCTAAACTTTTCCAAAATCTCATAACAGGAAGGTCAGAGAACTGGAAGTATTTGGCTAATCTGACATTCAGCCCTGTGAATTTAAAGGAACAGCTGCTCTTACTCTCATTTTAGAAACAGAAGTTGAGGCATGGGGTGGTGGGAAGCGGGGAGGTGGGAAGGGGTTTTCATACAAGTTATGGACCAAACTGGTTACAAAGAGGGACAAACTATAGAGAGCCTTCCATTGTTCTGCTTACTGTATCAAATACTAGTCTGGGGCTCAGCACAAGGTTAAGTCTTGATTAATTGGCTACAATCATCTCTATTAAACATAAATGAATGGAAATATCAGATGACAAACCCCTCTGAATTTGGTAGGATTATTTACCATTGTATTATCTTTTATCTTTTCTCTGTATACCATAAAGGTAGACGGTAAGGGCTATGAACATATGTGGTATATTAATATCACCTACATTGGTCTAGTTAATTCTTTAAATACTGAATAATGTTTATATTATTGCTGTGTGCAAGTCAAAGTTTGGAGACATCAAAACATGGTGACCTAATAATGAAAAGAATCTAAGAATTGCAACAAAAGTTCAAGGCACAACCAGGCATGGCTATGAATTTTCAGCAACAGCGGTTTCATTTGAAACCACTTGGAAACAGTGACCCTTATTCCTCCAAACTGTTGCTCCCTAATTAGTCTTGTTTGCCTTCGTTTATGCTAATGGTAAACATGCATTTAGCCTAAGAAAGGAAATGGAAAAACAAAAAAAGCAGAGGTGACCTAAACAACCTCCTTGAAGCAAGGCTTCTAATCGGTAAATAGCTTAGTCATATCATCCAAGTGAATCCAAATCACTCAAAATCATTAAATAAAAGATTCCATTTCCAATCCTACTCCTAGAAAAGACTATAATCAAAGACATAAACACTATCCCATGTAACTGAAAGAAACCTGGTTTTTTCTTATGATAATACAATATGAACAGTTTCATATGCACATAGTAACAATAGCAGCTTAAATTTTCAAACATTTTTTAAACACAGGCCACCCAATGCTCGTACTAAGCCCTCCTGGTTTTTGTACCAGTGAGCACATGGCTTCAGTCCATGCTCAACACTTAATTAAGAGATTCTTTTCAAAGATTGTACTCTGGATTTATCATCTTTTCTGAGGCCAGGCTGCTGCAGTTCATTAGCAGTCAACATCTGGCTGGAATGTTTTAAACTACTATTTTCCTTAACATTATATGGATGAGGTTTTTGTTATTCTAAGCAAAATGAAACAATGTCTTTGTATGGACTTCTAAACATAATAATTAGTGACAGTGCAAATTGTTTTCTGATTTTTCTTATACTGTGTAGCAAATTACTATTAAAACATTTAAATCGTAGTTTAAACCTTTGTATAATAGTGAGATTCTTTTCATTTTGTAATGTAGACCATGCCTTTACTTTTTAAATACAAGGTCTAGTTCTAAAGGCCAAGAAATATTTAACGTAAATGTAGTTACATGCAAAGAAAAATTATCTTTAAACTTTCTCAAGGAAACAGCTCTTAAAAACTCAGAAAAATAAAAACTTGGACATATCTGGCACAGAACTTTGGACACTCCAGTTACTTTGCTTCTGAACCACAGTATGGATTTCAAACTTCAAAAACACTCCACTGAAGAGTATCAATCCATGTCTACACAATTAATTTGCCACTGAAATTAAGTTAACTAAATCTGTTTAGGGACTTAAGCAACTAAAAACATCCCTGTAGTCAACTAAGTTTTAAAAAGGAATTTCATGAGGCTGCATAAGACTTTCTAGGCCTCAGCTGACACATATTTACAAGTCTGGCTCAGAGAACTGTTATAATGCACTTATGGGCTCACTCTGCCTGAAATGCCCTTGGGCCCCTCCCAGGACTTTGTGTCAAGACACAGCTTTCTTTGCCTTTAAAATTTTTTAGAACTCACCACTTACTTAAAATCTTCTTCATCCAACTTTATCAAGGAGCCATTCTTACAAACTTATTTCCCATCTACATATAAAATACTTCACCCCTTGGATGGGGCTTCCCTCATAGCTCAGTTAGTAAAGAATCTGCCTGCAATGCAGGAGACCGGGGTTCAATTCCTGAGTTGGGAAGATCCCCTGGAGAAGGAAATGGCAACCCACTTCAGTATTCATGCCTGGAGAATCCCATGGACAAAGGAGCCTGGCAGGCTATAGTCCATGGAGTTGCAAGAGTCGGACACAACTTACCTACACCACCACTATCTTGGATGAGATAGGCGCTCAATTATTAAGACTTCTGTTAGTATAGTATCCCACCGTGTGCACTCAAGTTCCATAAGGGCAGTGACTGTTCCTTTTCTTTTTCTTTTTTGAAAAATTGTTTCCTCTTTTGCCAGTATAAGCTACAGTATAGTGCTCCCAGCTGAAAGAACTCAAATCGGTGTAAATCCTATCTTGCTATCCTCAGCTTAGAGCCCTCCAAAGGCTTTGTTTGGCTTGGAATGAAATTCAAACAAGAATGACCATGTGGCCTCTGGCCACCACTCTCAACTCTCCTTCCACCACTCTGCCCTCTCCCCTACTCACCACACCCCATCCACACAGGCCTCTACTATTCCTGGAATGTGACCAGCAGCCTTTCACCTTAGGTCTCTGGCATTTGTGCGCCTTCTGCCTCCTCTCTCTGCTCACTCCCTCAGGTCTCACTTCACATGTCTCCTCCTTAAAGGAGACTCTAACTCCCTATCTAAAATAGCTGCTTCCCCTTTCTACAGCCTATTTTTTCTTTCTAGCTCTAGCTGATATTATCTTATATATTCATTTGTATAGCTGTTCATTATCTCCCACCAACACCACAACCACCAGCATGTAAATGTCATGAAAGCAGAGGCTTCACTGATTTTATTCACCTTTGATACCTAGAACAATACCTGGCACATAGCAAGTGTTCAAAAAATGTCACTGAACGGTTGCTTTCAGAACCCCAGTAGAGGAAAGAATTTGCAGGTAGAAGCCAGTCAAACATACCTTACTGGCCAAAGCTGGTCTTTAGAATTACAACCTGTTTTGCAAGCCAGCCAGCTGTCTCTAAGGTCCATAAGAGGAATTTAGTCCTTCTTGGCCTCCAAGGACAACTCCAAGAACACACAGAAACTAGACACAAATCTACAGCAACCTAAATCCTGAGCTAGCAAAGTAGGGGCATACCTTACAGAATGCCTCCCCAACTAACATTTTCCTGATAGAACATCTCTTGGTTTTTGATACTTAAACTTCATAGACTGTATATATCTCCCAGTACAATACTTTTTAAAAAGTGCTTGTTTATTTAAGAAAAAAATATGCTTACATCCCAAAATGTAAATACTATTGGCCTGCACCCCCACAGGCCTACAAGGCCTGTGTTTGCCCAATTTCAAGACCAAAGAAAGAGCCCAAGTCAGCAACAGTGACATCTATGGTTTAATGGATGGGGAAGCTTACATATCTGAAGCAGGGTCCTGGAGCAACACCCCACTGCATATCGCGGTTGGCAGTAGCAGTCTTAGCTCCTGGGGTGGGGGGAAGTGGAGATGACATGTTATTTGCACAGGATACAGGTAAAACAGGGACTGCTATAGTAGAGGTTGTACAGAAAGCAAGAGAACAGCCATCGTGAGTGGCCTGACCATACAACAACACTGGTAAGGAAATAAGTGTCTGCAATACCGGGACACCAGGTATCCACAAAGACTCAGTGTACTACTATGTAAGGTAACTGCTTGTTAACAACCCTATTAGTTGTTCAATGGTCAAGAAAAGTGCTAGGCTTCCCTAGTAGCTCAGTAGTAAAGAATCTGCCTCCCAGTGCAGTGGACACAGGTTCAATCTTTGATCTGGGAAGATCCCATATGCTGCAGAGCAACTAAGCCTGTGTGCCACAACTACTGAGCCTGTGCTCTGAAGTGCATGAATTGCAACTATTGAGCCCACGTGCCTCACCTACAGAAGCCTGCACGCCCTAGAGTCTGTGCTCCATAACAAGAGAAGCCACCACAGTGAGAAGCCAGAGTACCACAACTGGAGAGCAGGCCCTGTTCGCCACATCTAGAGAAAAGGCTAAGCAGCAATGAAGACCCAGCACAGCCATAAAGAAATAAAATTATTTTTTTAAAAAAGAAAGGCAACTGTTCTAAGTATTTTTCATTGTATTTCTAAGTTACTTATTTAGTGGGATTTTTTACTGTGTTTTTGTAACATTGTAGGAAATTAGATATTCTAAGTTGAAGAGCAACACATTGTAGTTTTTCCTATTCAAAATAATAAGAAATAGGCCTCCACTTAAATAATTTTGCACAGAACATCTGATTTTTTTTAGATGTTTTGATTTTTAGAATTGCAACCTGTTTTGCAAGCCAGCCAGCTCTAAGGTCCATAAGAGGAATTTAGTCCTTTCTTCTTGGCCCCTGAGGACAACTCCAAGAACACACAGAAACTAGACACAAGTCTGCTGCTGCTGCTAAGTGGCTTCAGTCGTGTCCAACTCTGTGCAACCCAATAGACGGCAGCCCACCAGGTTCCCCCGTCCCTGGGATTCTCAAGGCAAGAACACTGGAATGGGTTGCCATTTCTTTCTCCAATGCGTGAAAGTGAAGCCGTGCAGTCGTGTCCAACTCTCAGCGACCCCATGGACTGCAGCCTCAGTTCAGTTCAGTTCAGTTCAGTTCAGTCACTCAGTCATGTCCAACTCTTTGCAACCCCATGAATCGCAGCATGCCAGGCATTCCTGTCCATCACCAACTCCTGGAGTTCACTCAGACTCACTTCCATCGAGTCAGTGATGCCATCCAGCCATCTCATCCTCGGTCGTCCCCTTCTTCTCCTGCCCCCAATCCCTCCCAGCATCAAAGTCTTTTCCAATGAGTCAACTCTTCACATGAGGTGGCCAAAGTACTGGAGTTTCAGCTTTAGCGTCATTCTTTCCAAAGAAATCCCAGGGTTGATCTCCTTCAGAATGGACTGGTTGGATCTCCTTGCAGTCCAAGGGACTCTCAAGAGTCTTAAATCCTGAGCTAGCAAAGTAGGGGCATACCTTACAGAATGCCTCCCCATGTAACATTTTCCTGATATAACATCTCTTGGTTTTTGATACTTAACCTTCATAGACCGTATATATCTCCCAGTACAATACTTTTTAAAAGGTGCTTGTTATATTTAAGAAAAAAATATGCTTAAATCCTCAAACCTAAATACTATTGGCCTGTACCCATTAAGCAAAAGATGCCTGCATGTTCTTGGATTCACCCAAAACCCACCAACAAGCTTCTCCCCAGGCCTTTCTGATTTGGTGACAGTCTAGCAGCTCATCTGTTCCCAGTCTCTAACTTTGACTCACTGAATCTCTTCTCACGTCTTCATCTTCTAGTTACCTTTCATTTCATTCACCTTTCTTCTCCTTTTCTTAATCTTTACCAAGGGAATATATGCATATAATCTAAAAGATCGAAGGAGCTAAAAGACTTACAACAACAAAAGCAGTCCCTAGCTCTCACCATCTATCTCATCTTCATCCTCAGTACAGTGTACCCAGAGTCAAACACTTTCAACTAGCTCTTGCTTTAAATTATCAGATAATCTGAGTAAAATGCTATTTCATAGATATTCCATATTAATTTCACCTACTGCCTTCTTATGATAAAGGAGAATTTTAGCTGTCTTACACCTACCTTTCCCCCAATATTTCTCAATAAATTTATGCCAAAAAAGTTTGGTTAAATCTGTATTTGGTATATTAATTATTGAGGTTATTGTTTATCTATGAGCCAAATAATGAAAAATAATTGATTTCCTTTCTGGACAACTTTTCCCTATATTTAATAATTGCTGAATTTCCTCATTTGCTTAATTTGCACATCCAGCTAAGCCTTCCCATACCCTATAAAATCTCTGCAAAAATCACTCTCAATTCATTTTTCAACACAGTCAAATATGTCAGATTTATCAATTCTTTATTTTCCTGATAAGATTTATCAATTCCATTTTTTCTTCCCCCATCAGGTTCTATGATGTACTGAATGTTTTCTAAGTTTCTGGGTGTTATGGATATTATGCTGGGATTTCCCATCACTGATGTTCTATAAATACCCAACTCCTCTCTCCTGTATTAGATTTCCCGTCTCCAAGTTCCCATGTCAACTTCTTTCTTTGTTTACCCCCGAGTTTTGGTTGATTACATGTTGTAGACTTCTAGAATTTGCATGTTTGAGAGTGTTTTATTCTGTCCTTTTACTTGATCAGTTCATTTATCCTAAGCTAAACTTCATTCATATTTGAAGACATTACTTTGTTGCCTTCCATCTTCCAAAGCTATTTTTAATATTTTCATTCCTGTTCCTTTGATTATGATCTTTTTTCCATTTTTCTCTTGCTCTCTCAATCAGTTTTGAGTGTTTTCTACTAATATTCAAGTTTCAAAATTCCCAGACAATATACTTTGGTTGGTTTTCTTTCATTTTTTAAATGGAAGGAAAAGCTTTTTTTTTTTTTTAACTGAGGAATAATTTGGGTTTTTTTTTTTTTCCATTTATTATGCTGAGTACCCTATGAGCATCTTTCAACTTGAAAATACATATTTTCATTTTGGAGAAGTGCTATTTTAAAAAATAATAATATTCTGGGAATGCCCTGACAGTCCAGTAGTTGGGACTTGGTGCTTTCACTTCAGTGGCCCAGGTTCAATACCTAGTCAAGCCATACAGTGAGGCCAAAATGACAATAACAATAATAATAATGATAATTCTCTAATGATTGCTTATTCTGTTTCTTCTTACTGGTTGGATATTATATTTCCAGGATTGATCTATAAGTTTTCTTATTTTTCTCTCTTTTATTGTCCATCCCTTTTTTCCTACTTTATCAGAATTCTTCCAGCCTTTATACTGAACTTTTTTTTCAGCTACCATATTTTTAATATCCAAAAGCTCTTTCTTACTGTTTGCTCCTTTTTAAAAAGTAACATTCTATTTTTTTTTTCAACATTTTACTCTCTGAGGACAACAGGATGAAGTTGAAGGAATTTTCTGCTCTCAGTATTGTCTTCTGTTTCCTCTGAGTTCCTTTTTCCTTTGTTTACTTCATGTTGAAGGCCTTCTTCCAAAGACCAATTATCTTTTGACAGCCTATCATCCTTAAGAGTGAGTCATGGGTTTCTAATATGGTCATAGAGTAGCTGGAGAATTTCGGTGGAAGGGGACCACCAAATGTCAGTATTTATGGGTCTTTTCTCTAGGATGGTTCATCATGGTTTAGTTTCCTCTGAGAAGGATCTTCTTATATCCCTGCTTGAGTGTGGAGTGGTAAGGCTGCCAGTATGCTAGAGCTGATTAGAGAAAGGGAGTTGTACTGTTCAGAGGCAGAATGTCCTTTAATCTCCTAGTTTTCAATTCTATTCTGGTCCAGCCTTTCTCAGTGCTCAATTTCCCCAAGTCTTTGTTTCTCCAGAGACTCCTACAAAGGTGGGGGGAAATGGCTTCCTTATTTAGCCATGTAAGAGTGGGCTCTGAGAGTCTGGTTGCTCTTCATAAAGACTTTCAAGCTTCTTGTGATACCCAGTGCCTCTAATTCCTAAGCCTTTCCAGAGAGCTGTGAGTCAGCTTGCTTTCCATCTGCACCACTGTCCACAGGCACTTGGCTTTGACCTTTCTACCACTCTGCTAAGTCATGCACCATCCTTACACCCACTTTCCATCTTTGTATCTTGTGGTTTAGGGTTATTTATTAATATGTCTCCTTGATTTATCAGAGATGGAACTTATGCCTTCTTTTCTTGCTTTCCCTATTTGGAGATGATTTTTTGAGAAAAGAATAATGAATGAGGGGTAAAGAAAGAGAGTGGGTATCTGTTTATTCAGATGGTGGCTCATAATCCGCCTCCAATGCAGGAGACCTGGGTTCAATCCCTGGGTTGGGAAGATCTTCTGGAGAAGGGAACAGCTACCCACTCCAGTATTCTGGCCTGGAGAATCCCCATGGACAGAGGAGTCTGGTGGTCTATAGTCCATGGAGTCACAAAGAATCGAACATGACTGAGCAACTAAACACAGCACAGTCATCTTGAAACTAGAAGTCTGTAGCATTTTTGATTTCACAGATCTTTTATCACAACATACTCATAATTTGTCTTCCAGACCTTCTGGGTAACTAACCATCTTACTTTACTGGTTTCAGATATGCAACGTTTAGTTTATTAGTAAATTAACAAGTTCCACACCTATCTATCATATCCCATTTGCAGTAACTGTTGTCTACAATTGAATAGGGCACTGAATTTACATATAACTGGGAAGAAATTGTTTATTAATTGAAAGGGCATTAGTTACCAGTGTCTCATGGGTTTTTCTTATTAGATAGCCTGACCATTCTTTGCTTGCCTTCCTGTTCCTCCATTCTCACACTTCTCTGTACCACCAGGAAACTGATTTCTGTGAATAACTTCCCTAGCCCATCCCAACTCACATCTATTCCCACCCCTTTCACTCTTTCCCTGCCTCGCTGCATTTCTGGCAACATTACTCTATAGCCACAGCTCCCGAAGTATGTTGGCTTCAGGTTTCACAGGGAAACCCTTCCTAGTTGCTTCCCTTACCCTCCCCATGCCTCTGTAAATAGTCTTGCTATTAAAATCCCTTCAGTTATACCCTGTGAGCCATTCATTTCCTGTGAAGACATTGACTGATATATCAGAAAAAAAAAAAAAAGATTTGAAATAATTCATCTCTAAAGTCCCTTGAGTTCTTGTGTTCTATAATTTTTATAACAGTGAAGTATATACTTGGCACTTAACTAAAGACTTTGGGCAAATTTGGGACTTCTTTTCAGTCAAGATTTCTTCTTACTATAGCAAAGAAACTCTTCAAACAAATATGCTCAGGGCCTGGAAAATATAAGCACTGTCAGTATAAGTTAGACTAACATGAAAAGTTAGGTCATACATATTGTTCCCTTTAGGCAAGGGAGTGAGATAGTCCTGGTAAAGTACATTTGTTTTTGTTTTTAATTTTTAAAAATTTAGTACAATTGACATACATTATATTAGCTTTCAGTTCAGTTCAGTCACTCAGTCGTGTCCGACTCTGCGACCCCATGGACTGCAGCACACCAGGCTTCCCTGTCCATCACCAACTCCTGGAGCTTGCTCAAACTCATGCCCACAAGTTGGTGATGCCATCCAACTATCTCATCCTCTGTCGTCCCCTTCTCTTGCCTTCAATCTTTCCCAGCATCAGGGTTTTTTCCAATGAGTCAATACCTTGTATCAGGTGGAAAAAGTATTGGAACTTCAGCTTCAGCATCAGTCCTTCCAATGAACATTCAGGACTGATTTCCTTTAGGATTGACTGGTTGGATCTCCTTGCAGTCCAAGGGACTCTCAAGAGTCTTCTCCAATACCACAGTTCAAAAGCATCAATTCTTTGGCACTCAACTTTCTTTATAGTCCAACTCTCACATCCATAAATGACTACTGGAAAAGCCATAGCTTTGACTAGATGGACTTTTGTCAGCAAAGTAATGTCTCTGCTTTTTATATTACCTTTAGGTAATGATATAATGATTCAATATTTGTATGTATTGTGAAATGAAATCAACACAAGTTTAACATCTATTACTATACCTGGTTACATACTTTCTTCTTGTGATGAGAACTTTGAAGATTTACTCTCTTAGAAACTTTCAAATAAGAAATACAGCGGCTGCGGCTAAGTCACTTCAGTCGTGTCCGACTCTGTGTGACCCCAGAGACGGCAGCCCACCAGGTCCCCCGTCCCTGGGATTCTCCAGGCAAGAACACTAGAGTGGGTTGCCATTTCCTTCTCCAGTGCATGACAGTGAAAAGTGAAAGTGAAGTCGCTCAGTCGTGTCCGACTCTTAGCGACCCCATGGACTGCAGCCTACCAGGCTCCTCTGTCCATGGGATTTTCAAGGCAAGAGTACTGGAGTGGGGTGCCATTGCCTTCTCCAAGAAATACAGCACTATTAACTATAGTCACTATGCTGTACCCCCATTACATATTTATTTAACTGAAAATTTGTACCATTTGATTCCCTTCAGCCATTTCACCCATCCCTCACCTCTGGCAACTACTAATCCATTCTCTGTATCTATGAGCTTGGTATTTTATTTTTACTTATTTTTCTTTAGTGGTGGTGGTTTAGTTGCTAAGTCGTGTTCAACTCTTGTGATCCCATGGACTATGCCCGCCAGGCTCCTCTGTCCATGGGATTCTCCAGGCAGGGATACTGGAGTGGGTTGTCATCTCTTTCTCCAGGGTATCTTCCCGAGCCGGGAATCGAACCTGTGTCTCCTGCATTGCAGGCAGATGATTTACCAACTAAGCTATGAAGGAAGACATCACATATAAATGAAATCACTGATACAACGTTTGTCTTTCTCTGTCTGACATTTCACTTTAGCATAATGCCCTCAAGGCCCAGCCATGGTTGTCACAAATGGCAAAATTTTATAGCTAAATAATATTCCATTGTGTATATACACACACATACACACACCACATCATCTTTTATCCATTCATCCATCAATGGTTACAGGCTGTTTCCTTTTCTTGGCTATCGTAAATTATGTATATGGGAATGCACATATCTTTCTGAATCAATGCTTTCATTTTCTTTAAATAAATACCCAGAATTGGAATTGCTGGATCACATGACAATTTAATTTTTAATTTTTTTGAGGAATCTCCATACTAATTTTATAGTGGCTGCACCAATTTACATTTCCACTAACAGTGAGCAAGGATTCCATTTTCTTCACATACTCAGCAACACTTATTATCTCTTATCTTTTTTATCATAGTCATTCTCACAGATATGATATCTCATTATAGTTTTGATATTCATTTCTCTGATGATTAATGATGTTGAGCATCCTTTCCTGTGCTTTTTGGCCATCTGTATGTCTTCTTGGGAAAGCTATTCAGATCCTCTGCTCATTTTTTAATTGGATTATTTGGGTTTTGGGGTTTGGTTTTTTTTTTTTTTTGCTACTGTGCTGTATGTGTTCTTTACATTTTTTTAATATTAACCCTTGTCAGATATATGATTTGCAAATGTTCTCTCTCTATTAGTAGCTTGTCTTTCCATTTCATTGATGGTTTCCTTTGCTGGCAGAAAGTTTGATATAATTCCTTTGTTTTTTGTTTGTTTTTGTTTTGTTTTGTTTGCTTTTGTTGCCTTTGCTTTTGGTGTCAAATCCAAAAAATCATCATCAAGATCAATGTCAAAGAGCTTACTGTTTAGGTTTTCTTCTACTACTTTTATGGTTTTAGGTCTTGTATTCAACTCTTTAATATATTTTGATTTATTTGGGGGGTATGGTGTAAGATAAAGGTCCACTTTCATTCTTTTGCATGTGACATTCAGTTTTTCCAACACCATTTACTAAAGAGATTGTCCCTTACCCATTGTGTTTTCTTGACTCCTCTGTTGTAAACTAATTGACCGAATATGCATGGGTTTATTTCTGGACTCTCTATTCTGTTCCATTGATCTATTTATCTGTTTTTATACCCAGTACATTTGCTTTTTTTGACTTTGAAATACAGAGAGACAGCCAGAATTAATTCCAAAGTTACAAGGTTTCTTTCTATCTCCTATTCTTCTTTTCCCTTAGATATTCCACCATCAGAAGGCCAGGAAAATGTGAAAAATAAGTTTTACCAATCCTCTCTTTAAAAAGAATGAATTCCTTGACCTCTGTCCCAACCACAGACACCAGATTATCTCTTTTTCCAGGCATATCTAGACTTTGTATACACTGAAGTTTTCTACTTTCTCACCTCTCATAGATCCTTCAATTCATTCCTATTTTAAGCTGCTCTTGTCAAGGTTTTCTTCAGCTTCTTTGATGCTAAATTCAATGGATACTTCTTTGTCTTACTTAACCTCTCAGCAGCAATTGACATCACTGCTACTCTTTCATGAAATATTATTTTCCTTATCTTGCTGTTACCTGACTTTTCTACTTTTTCCTCCTAAATGTCTGATTGCTCCTCAGTCTCAAGTGGACATCTCTTCCTCTGTCCATCCCTCAAATCTTCATGCTTGTTGGAACTCTGTCTTAGTCTTCCTTATCCTTCTATCTACATTCTTCCACTGGATGGTCTCCTCCACTCCTATGGCTTCAGAAGTCAATTATATACTAATGACTCTCAAGTAGACCATGTCAAGTCTGAATATTCCTCCTGGCTTTCAGAGATACTCTTTGTAACTAAATACTAGGTAACTCCATCAGTGTGCCCACAAATTCCTCATACTCATTTTGCTTTCCCTTCAAACCTAATTTTTCATCTATATTCCTTATCCCAGTGAAGCATACCAAGCCAGAGACCTGGGTATAATCCTTGATACTCTGGGCCCCACGTCCAATAAATAATCAAGTCTTATTGATTCTGTCGGAGATATACCTTAAATCTATCATCTAATTCTCTCCCCATTCTCACTGACACTTCTGCAGAACTGGCATCTCTCTACTGCTAAGACAGTTATCCTCAAGTCTAGATCTTATAATAGACCCAGGGCAATCTTTTCAAAATATAGATATAATCAAGTTATTCTCTTCCTAAATTCTGCAATGGTTTTACAAACTGCTATCCAAATAAAGGCCAAATTGCTCAACTGGTTTACAAGGCCCAACATCTGGTCTCCTGCCCTGTATTTCAAATTATTATGTGTCCGCTAAATTAAGTCTCTTTTAGTTCCTCCAACAAGCCATGATCATTCTTACTCTAGACAACTTCACATGATGTTTCCTCCCCCTGTAACATGACCATCCAATGTTATCAGTGTTATCCTGCTATCAGTAGTTCTTTTTTGGCCTATCAGTACTTCTTGACTAACATCTATGAATTCCTCTGTCTCAGCTTAGATGTACTCAGTTCAGTTCAGTTGCTCAGTCGTGTCAGACTCTTTGAGACTCCACTGACTGCAGCATGCCAGGCCTCCCTGTCCATCACAAACTCCTGGAGTTTACTCAAACTCATGTCCATTGAGTTGGTGAGGCCATTCAACCATCTCATCCTCTGTCGTCCCCTTCTCCTCCTGCCTTCAATCTTTCCCAGCATCAGGGTCTTTTCCAGTTAGTCAGTTCTTCACATCAGGTAGCCAAAGCACTGGAGTTTCAGCTTCAACATCAGTCCTTCCAATGAATATTCAGGCCTGATTTCCTTTAAGATGGACTGGTTGGATCTCCTTGCAGTCCAAGGGACTCTCAAGAGTCTTCTCCAACACCACAGTTCAAAAGCATCACTTCTTTGGCACTCAAAATCTTTACAGTCCAACTCTCACATCCATACATGACTACTGGAAAAACTGTAGCTTTGACTAGATGGACCTTTCTTTGCAAAGTAATGTCTCTGCTTTTGAATATGCTATCTAGGTTGGTCATAACTTTCCTTCCAAGTTGTAAACGTCTTAATTTCATGGCTGCAGTCACCATCTGCAGTGATTTTGGAGCCCCCCCCCAAAAAAAAAGAGTCTGACACTGTTTCCACTGTTTCCCCATCTATTTCCCATGAAGTGATGAGACCGGACGCCATGATCTTCGTTTTCTGAATGTTGAGCTTTAAGTCAACTTTTTCGCTCTCCTCTTTCACTTTCATCAAGAGGCTTTTTAGTTCTTCTTCGCTTTCTGCCATAAGGGTGGTGTCATCTGCATATCTGAAGTTATTGATATTTCTCCTGGCAATCTTGATTCCAGCTTGTGCTTCATCCAGCCCAGCATTTCTCATGATGTACTCTTCATATAAATTAAATAAGCAGGGAGACAATATACAGCCTTGGCGTACTCCTTTCCCAATTTGGAACCAGTCAGTTGTTCCATGTCCAGTTCTAACTGTTGCTTCCTGACCTGCATACAGATTTCTCAAGAGGCAAGTCAGGTAGTCTGGTATTCCCCTCTCTTTAAGAATTTTCCACAGTTTGTCGTGATTCACACAGTCAAAGGCTTTGGCGAAGTCAATAAAGCAGAAATAGATGTTTTTCTGGAACTCTCTTGCCTTTTCAATGATCCAACAGATGCTAGCAATTTGATCACCGGTTCCTCTGCCTTTTCTAAATCCAGCTTGAACATCTGCAAGTTCATGGTTCATGTACTGTTGAAGCCTGGCTTGGAGAATTTTGAGCATTATTTTACTAGCATGTGAGATGAGTGAAACTGTGCAGTAGTTTGAGCATTCTTTGGCATTGGTTTTCTTTGGGATTGGAAGGAGAACTGACCTTTCCAGTCCCGTGGCCACTGCTGTTTTCCAAATTTGCTGGCATGTTGAGTGCAACACTTTCACAGCATCATCTTTTAGGATTTGAAATAGCTCAACTGGAATTCCATCACATCCACTAACTTTGTTCACAGTGATTCTTCCTAAGGCCCACTTGACTTCACATTCCAGGATGTCTGGCTCTAGGTGAGTAATTATACCATCCTGATTATCTGGGTCATGAAGATCTTTTTTTACAGTTCTTCTGTGTATTCTTGCCACCTATTAATATCTTCTGCTTCTGTTAAGTCCATACCATTTCTGTCCTTCATTGTGCCCATCTTTGCATGAAATGTTCCCTTGGTATCTCTAATTTTCTTGAAGAGATCTCTAGTCTTTCCCACTCTATTGTTTTCCTCTATTTCTTTGCAGTGATCACTGAGGAAGGCTTTCTTATCTCTCCTTGCTATTCTTTAGAACTCTGAATCCAAATGGGTATATCTTTTCCTCCTTTGCTTTTCGCTTCTTTTGTTTTCACAGCTATCTGTAAGGCCTCTTCAGACAACCATTTTGCTTTTTTGTATTTCTTTTTCTTGGGGATGGTTTTGATCCCTCTCTCCTGTACAGCGTCATGAACCTCATTCCATAGTTCTTCAGGCACTGTTTATCAGATCTAATCCCTTGAATCTATTTCTCACTTCCAGTGTATAATTACAATGGATTTGATTTAGGTCATACCTGAATGGTCTAGTGGTTTTCCTTACTTTCTTCATGTCTGAATTTGGCAATAAGGATTTCATGATCTGAGCCATAGTCAGCTCCCAGTCTTGTTTTTGCTGACTGTATAGAGCTTCTCCATCTTTGGCTGCAAAGAATATAATCAATCTGATTTCGATATTGACCATCTGGTGATGTCCATGTATAGAGTCTTCTCCTGTGTTGTTGGAAGAGGGTGTTTGATATGACCAGTGCATTCTCGGCAAAACTCTATTAGACGTACTATGTTCTCTAAATCTGGATTAGATCTGCTCCCATAGCACACTAGTATCCACTTATCAAACTCTGTTATAGTTGCCTATTCACTAGTCTCTATTCCCTTTTTTAGATCGTAAGTACTATTAATATGAAGGCTAAAACTATACCTATTATATTACCAATGCCTTGACCATTAGCTGACACAAAGTAGGCACTAGAGAAGTAGTGATTGAATGATAAATGAATAAACAAATAAACCACCAGATTAAACATAGCACCAGTGGAAGCAGATTTTACACATGGACTTTCTTTCCCTTACTTTCTCTCTTCTCAAGAAACAACAACAAATTAGTTATCCTTACCTCCAAATAAGCAATTGCTTACAAAGGACTAATTAATGGCAATTAAAGAGAATTCTATCTGAGCCTTTGCTTTCTTCTTAATTTTTACCTTTCTTCCTACAAATAAAATCTTTGAACTGAAAGTCTAGGCAGGACAAAGAAAGACATGTAGCTGACTTTCTCTTGATCTGCCTGTTGCCCAGTCTATATTCCTAGACATCTATAAACGTGGTAGTACATGTACAAGAGATAAAAAAGAACATATGATAATATTTTTTTTGAACCAGACCTCCAAAACATTAATCAAAGCTGAGCATACCTACTCTGAACTGCGAAATCAGAGATTCACGTGAACTTGTAAAGTTGAGGCTTTCTGACCTCTTGTAGAATTTATGTCTTCTTTAAATAAGCATTTCCTCTTTGCAATGAAGTATTTTTTTCAAGTTTATTTTAGCAACTAAGCTGCTGGTATAAATAGATATGTTATTCAGTTCCTTTATTGCCTGGTTTTCACCCTTTTTACCCATTTCTTGTCAAATATTTAACTGAAAGTTTTGGGTGAAAATAAGCAGGCCCAATTATGAAGCCTAGAATTTCTTCCCTGAAGTTCACTTGTTAATAAGGTGATTTAAAAAGACCTCCATGCATTCAATCTCCCCACTTAATCTAAGAGCATTTTGATACAGTTCTTCACATATTCGCTTACTGTTTGGAAGGTATCAACTACCTTGTAGTTTATCACAAGCAGAACTTGCTAAATTACAACCCATGCCCCATGTGTGCAGTCCTTTCAGGAAAGACAAAGTTTTTCAATCAAACAGAAGCATTCTAATTTTGAGATCTGGATACTAGTACTTTAGAAAGAGGGGATTCTATCAGGTTAAATCTTTCAAATTGGTTACCTTGGACAGGTTCATGCCCAGCACTGTGAGTGTCACCAAGCCAGCACAGCAGACCAGAGCACTGGAGCTGGAGAGGCCAGAACCCGGTGGGATGTTTCCATCCACCAAGCAGTTCATCCCAGTCAGGTCACTGAGACCAAAGTGTTCCTAGAATAGAAGGAAAAATAGCACTAGTAACTCTGCTTGGATTCAAGGAGTAGCAGAAAGTTCTTTCATTCCTCAGAGAGCAAAAGCCTCACAATGGACTTATTATGCTACTTATAGAAACAAGTTGTGCAACTCAATTTAGTTGAGTCCATACATGACATTTTATTTAATGGCTGTTGGCCACAGGGCACTATAATTTGAAGACTAATTTTTACTTTGTTGAACAAAAAGCTACTGATCCATTTCCTAAAATTGCTTTGAACGGTCTTTTTCATGAATATGAATTGATTTAAACAAATATGGAGAAATCTTAAACAATTATAATTCAAGTAGCAAGACAAGAAATACACAGTTATTACTAAGGCAGGTTAAATCTCTATATAGCACATCCCAACACTCTGTCATTGTAAAAGTCTAACACCAAGCAGTGGTTTGTTTCTATGCAGTATTCTATGTAATGCTTTTCTTCAGAGGACCTTCCAACCTTTCTCAGTTCTGTTTTATTTATGGAAAAACCTAGGTACCAAAGAGCAAGAGACTTTCCCAAGATTACATATAGGGAAATGGAAGCAGGACTGAGGTCTCTGATTTCTGGTTGAGAACTTCCCCAGTGCGGTCAGAAACCTGGGCCAGCATACTGTCACTGTGATTTAATGTAAGTCAGCAATATGAGGAAATCCAGATTTTTACCCGAGTTTATAGATACAATTTAGCCATATGGTAGCTTTCAAGACAGCCAAATTAGAATTCAGCCACAAATGAGAATGCAGACTCTTAAAGCAGGGAAACTCTATTTCTACAAAATAGAAAAGTCCAAAAAAATAATCAGACTCTGATCTCAAGATCAGGCTCTAAGATACGTAGATTAATATGTAGGGTGAGGACACTTAGGATGATATCATATCATATCCTTTGTGGCTTGGGATTAAAAATAAATTCAAGGTAACTTCCTTCTCAAGAAAAAGTACCACCATGTTTACAGATTATTCAAAGGGTTCAAGACCAAAGTACAAAATACTACCATATTACATAATTATGCATTTCATCATACATATTATTCTAGGGAGAAATTTCAATAAACTAGATAAAATAGCCAAAGTAACAACAAAACTCTGCAAATAAAAGACCAGTTTTCTTCCTTTTTTTTTAAATCTCTTTTTCCCCTAAACTGGCAAAACTTATCCACCACAAAAGAAGAGATTTAGTTGGATGTACTTCTCTTCTTGATTTCAAATGATCTAAAAATTTCCTTTCCAGAAATATAAATTATAAACTGAAATATTGCTGCTGCCAATGCCCTTTCACACAGAACATCAGACAGCTTGTTTAAAAAAATCCTTGGAGAATGCTATATATTTAACCATAAACTGATCCACAGGGTGTCTTGAATGTGAATCATACTTACAAACTTATCACGCAATGTTTAAATTAAAATGTACAACAGATTCAAAATGCAAATGGGCTTTGCCAAATTCAGAAATAGTGCTATCCCATAAGGATAACATGTTTAATTTAATATAAACAGATTATCCACTGGAACTTTCTAGTATTTGAATTTGAAGGTTTCTAAAAGGCTAACATTTAAATTACTTCTCTGCCAAACATTCATTACACAGACCTGCTTTTGCACGTAAGCTGTCAAATCAAAAGGGAAGGCTGTAAGACCTGAAATTCTCAAATACAACACAAGGCACATTTGTTCTTTTGGTCACTTTATCCATATGCTACAGAAGGCATGTTGCTACAAGAAAGATGAAATTGTATTTGCCAATAAATGTTTCCAAATACTATAATTCCCACTAATGCTTGTGACAAGCCAAATGATTTGAAGATTTAAAACCTGCCATTAACTTTTCCTGTACATTGTTACCATCTGTCTGGGGAAAAAGAAAGGAAGGAAAAGATGGGGACGGGGAAGAAAGGGAAGTAGGGAGAAAGAAAGATACACACAGAACCACCATAATTAGAGTATAGGATTATACAACAGAAATAAATGTGATGCATATCTGTAATGGATATGCCACTGAATCCTACGCTACTCATGACAAAGTTTCAGAGAGCACCATCAGACAGTAAAGAACACAAGCTCTCTAAAACATGAATTTTAGCAAACAAATCAAATTGACTTAGCAAATCAATTTTCTTTCTTCCTTCATACTTTTTTAATTAGGAGAGAAAGTAGAAATATTTCATCTTCTCATACATGACATTGCTGCTGCTGCTGCTGCTAAGTTGCTTCAGTCGTGTCCGACTCTGTGTGACCCCATAGATGGCAGCCCACCAGGCTCCACCGCCCCTGGGATTCTCCAGGCAAGAACACTGGAGCGGGTTGCTATTACCTTCTCCAATGCATGAAAGGGAAAAGTGAAAGTGAAGTCGCTCAGTCGTGTCTGACTCTTCGCGACCCCATGGACGGCAGCCCACCAGGCTCCTCCGTCCATGGGATTTGCCAGGCAAGAGTACTGGAGTGGGGTGCCATTGACTTCTCCGAGATATTCAAAGTATTCAGTGTTTCCAGGAAAACCCTTATTTTCCTTATTAAAATCACTATATCTTTTTTTAAACCCCATCTGAAGTAGTAATGAAGTGAAGTGAAGTGAAGTGAAGTGAAGTCGCTCAGTCGTGTCCGACTCTTTGCGACCCCATGGACTGTAGCCTATCAGGCTCCTCTGTCCATGGGATTTTCCAGGCAAGACTGCTGGAGTGGATTGCCATTTCCTTCTCCAGGGGATCTTCCAGACCCAGGAACCGAACCCGGGTCTCCCGCATTGCAGGCAGACGCTTTACCGATTGAATGCCTACTATGTGTCAAGCACTGTGTGATCCTTCCAACAACTCTTTGTTGAGATAATAATAACATATTTCACATACAGCAAATCTGAGACTTAAGGAGTTAAATCAACACAGCTGGGTAGAGTCTAGACTCAAACCCAGGACTGTCCAGCTCTAAATTTTATTACAGTGTGTACTTATACATCACTAGAACGAAATATAAATAGTACTACCAGAATGTATCTTTCAAAAGAAAATTTCAACAAAGATTTGAAAACTAGAACAAAGTATCAAATGCACATGACTTATGAACAGCCACTACAGCCCCTGATGAACACCACCCAGAAACAGTCATATCTACTCTATCCTCTGAAATACATTCATGAGCAAAACAAAGCAGAAACATTAGCCCTGAAAGGAGACAAAAATGATATAGTAAATGAAATAAATCTTGATATAATAAACATCATAACCTCAACTGCTAGTAGCTGCTGTATACTGATTTACCTGAATTCCTTTAAATCCACATAGGAAATAGTTGTGCCACAGAGGCTTGGTTTTGTCAATCTGGATGTTATTAGCACTAGTACTGAAGTCCCTGCAAAAGCAAACAACAGTTAATTGAAGTCTAGAGGCTTTGTGCTACAGAATGGATGGCTGACTGCTGCCATCTTGTGCCAGGACAATAACAGTGACATTTTATTTTCCATTTGCTTCTCATATACGTACTCCACAGTCTACGCAAAAAAAAAAGTCTACCCAAAAATCAAACAAACATCTCCAGCTGCTAAAAACTAAGAAAAGTTTTGGTGACCTTAATAACTAAACTACTTTCAACTGGCCCTTTTTTACTTCCTGAAAGGGAGAGAAATGAATATATTTTAGCATAATCTACACCACTGTATTTCACAACGGCCCTTATTAAGTTAGTATAAACCACATAAATGCTTATCCTTTAGGCCTGCTGTTTGACATACCTTTTACTAGAACACAAGTACTCAAAGCCTTCTTTCCCCAAACTCTCTGCCACCTATCCAATTTTACCATCTGCACAGTTTAAGAAAAAGAAGGAATAAACAAAGCAAATGATGCTTCTAATGGATCATAACTCATTGAGTAAAATGAGATTCCATGATTCTATATGAATATAAAATAACAAAAGAATAAATAGCTAAATGAAGGAGAATGGAAAGTACTTCCTTAGAGCAAAATGCCAACTAATAGAAAAAATAATAAAAATCAAAAAATCACTATCTGGCAAACTCCACAACAATCATTTCAGGAAGGAATCATCAATGGATGCTAAAGTTACTGAGTAAAAACTTGATGAGAAACAAGATATCTATATAAACTTGAAGTATTTCCTTACCAGATATCTGCTGAAAAGGAAAAAAATAGTAACTTTATGATAATCTGGCAGACAACTCCTTAGCCAAATGATCAAAATTAACAACAGTTAAAGGAACATCACGTGCCTCCTTGATATGATCCACCGAGGACACATCAGTTGACATGTGGGAATTCTTCATACTATTTTTGTGACTTCCTTGAAAGTCAAAAGTTATTTCAGAATGAAAAATAGATAGGCTTCTAAGTCAGCCCAAAGAATAAAATATGTGAAGTGGGAGAGAGGTGGAGATCAAATCAAAAGTGAGGAAATAAGTAACATTCCCACACTGACTGAATGCTCTTCATATATAGCTTACTAAATAACTACTATGAGCCATTCACTGCAGAGGTGCCTTCCAAGCATTACCTTAATAACATGGACATATTATCTCCTAAGAAAAATATGGGATGACCACTTAACTGTGTGGGGCATTCACAGGAATATAAAGGGAAAATGTGAAGGGCTTATCTTTCAAGCCTCTGTAATCTGGCCAAGACAGCATGAGCACACATCACACTCACATTACCACTGTCATGTGATGGTATGTAACATGGGGTGGGATGCAAGGCCAAGAGGGCACCTGCTGGGCTGCACTTCATAGGCCTGCAAATCTTGTAGCTGCCCAGGCTTGAGATTGAAGAAAGAGCCTAGAGACAGCAACAGAGATATCAATGGTTTGTTGGATCGAGGATCTTACAAGTCTGCAGCAAAACACGCTGCCCCACTGCGTACGGTAGACAAAAGGCAAGATGTGGCAGTAATCTTTCTATTCAGGGAAGAAGGAGGCTACCATTTATAGGGGGAATTGATGTCAGGTTGGCTCATCAGTTACCAGGGAAACCAACAGCTGGGATCTGTGGCAAGCTCATGATTAAGCACTAATTAAGCCCTATGATTAGGGTACAGGTGAAGCAGGGACTGGTACAGCAGGAGACGTACAGACAGCAAGAGAATAGCCATTTTGAATGGCCTGACCGTACAACAATTTTTATAGTTAGTACACTAGAGTAAAAAGGGGAGGCTTTCCTGGAGGCTCAGAGAGATCTAGTGTCTCTCCAGGGACCCAAACAGCCTGACTCCAGCTCTCAAACACTTTGCTATCATCCACAAAATTTATTGACTATAGTCAGTAAGAGGTCCCAGAATTTGGAAAGCAGAAAAGATTATGTTAGCAAAACTGAATGGGCTCTGCTCTTTGAAGTCACCACAAAGAAAAATCAAGGAAGAAGCCTGGGGGACAAGGGTGATGGTATACTAACGAAACTAGTAGAGGAGGAAATTTGTGCATATGTAGGAAGTTAGATGAGAAACATCAAAGAAAAAGCTAATAATCCCCGATCTAATTCCTTCAGACTTAGAAACATAGCTTAAAAAACAAAATGTGATGTAGCCACACATTTAAGAAAGTGGATAAGACATTTAAAAAAACATGTTGGCAAACATGTGGAGCAAATGGAACTCCAATACACTGGTGTGCGAACGTAAAATTATGCAACCACTTTTGAAAACAGGCAAATTCTTAAGATAAACCAGACAGTCTACTCCTGGGTATTTACCAAACAAAACACGCATCCATACATAGATCTGTACACAAATATTCACAGCAGGTCATACCTGAATTGCCGGGAGCCAGCATGAGGAATCCCACCCGTGGCAAAGGTCGTGAGGAAGGAAGCCTGACAAAACGCAAGAGCGTGATCAGGCTTCAGGGGTTCCCCCTGGAATTTCCTGAGCATCCACCCCCCAAAAACCAGAGTCTGCCTGCTTTACTGTGTTATGCTTTCTACCTACTCTTCTGACATTAACAGGGGGCTGTCCCCCTACCACCTTTTTCTGGAAAAAGTTAATTTAGAGCTTTTAGATAATAAATCTCCTGGGCATAATAAGAGTGTTTCAATCCAAAAACCCCTCTGATGGCTTTCTAGCCGGCCTGCCGGACTCTTACAGCTGCACACGTGATTGTTTGCGGCCTCCCGAACACAAGAGGCACAGAAAGCCTAAAACATCCTAGGAATGTAGGGGCTTCCGAGGAGTCAAAATCATTAGAATATGACTGATTAAAGGTTTCATTTGTTGAGCCAATACTTGCTGCCAAATTTTCATATCTTTTATTTGTAGATATACCAAATTCAGACTCAAATTGAAGAAAGTAGGGAAAACCGCTAGACCATTCAGGTATGACCTAAATCAAATCCCTTATGATTATACAGTGGAAATGAGAAATAGATTTAAGGGCCTAGATCTAATAGATAGAGTGCCTGATGAACTATGGAATGAGGTTGGTGACACTGTGCAGGAGACAGGGATCAAGACCATCCCCATGGAAAAGAAATGCAAAAAAGCAAAGTGGCTGTCTGGGGAGGCCTTACAAATAGCTGTGAAAAGAAGAGAGGTGAAAAGCAAAAGAGAAAAGGAAAGATATAAGCATCTGAATGCAGAGTTCCAAAGAATAGCAAGAAGAGATAAGAAAGCCTTCTTCAGCGATCAATGCAAAGAAATAGAGGAAAACAACAGAATGGGAAAGACTAGAGATCTCTTCAAGAAAATTAGAGATAACAAGGGAACATTTCAGGCAAAGATGGGCTCGATAAAGGATAGAAATGGTCTGGACCTAACCGAAGCAGAAGATATTAAGAATAGGTGGCAAGAATACACGTAAGAACTGTACAAAAAAGATCTTCATGACCCGGATAATTACGATGGTGTGATTACTCATCTAGAACCAGACATCCTGGAATGTGAGGTCAAGTGGGCCTTAGAAAGCATCACTACGAACAAAGCTAGTGGAGGTGATGGAATTCCAGTTGAGCTGTTTCAAATCCTGAAAGATGATGCTGTGAAAGTGCTATACTCAATATGCCGGCAAATTTGGAAAACACAGCAGTGGCCACAGGACTGGAAAAGGTCAGTTTCCATTCCAATGTCAAAGAAAGGCAATGCCAAAGAATGCTCAAACTACCGCACAATTGCACTCATCTCACGTGCTAGTAAAGTAATGCTCAAAATTCTCCAAGCCAGGCTTTAGCAATACATGAACCATGAACTCCCTGATGTTCAAGCTGGTTTTAGAAAAGGCAGAGGAACCAGAGATCAAATTGCCAACATCTACTGGATCATGGAAAAAGCAAGAGAGTTCCGGAAAAACATCTATTTCTGCTTTATTGACTATGCCAAAGCCTTTGACTGTGTGGATCACAATAAACTGTGGAAAATTCTGAAAGAGATGGGAATACCAGACCACCTAACCTGCCTCTTGAGAAATCTGTA
>SJYT01054846.1:21409-103883 GCA_006410635.1 Cephalophus harveyi | reverse complement strand
AAACTCCAGTACTTTGGCCACCTCATGCGAAGAGTTGACTCATTGGAAAAGACTCTGATGCTGGGAGGGATTGGGGGCAGGAGGAGAAGGGGACGACCGAGGATGAGATGGCTGGATGGCATCACGGACTCGATGGACATGAGTCTGAGTGAACTCCGGGAGTTGGTGATGGACACGGAGGCCTGGCGTGCTGCGATTCATGGGGTCACAAAGAGTCGGACACAACTGAGCGACTGAACTGATAGTTGGTATATAGAAAAAACAGGTAGTAGAGCTGGTATTAGCAACATTAGATCTTTGAGTTAAGTACTTTCTTTGTTATAACCCACTGCACCTTTGTTCTACAGGAATGTAACTTTATTTAGTACTTTGAGGGTGATGCAGAGTAAAGAAAATACTCTTCTAGGGAAAAAAAGTTTTTCTGGTTGATAGACATTTATCTAGGAAGAGAGCCATAAAAATGTTAATAGGCCTCTTGGCCACAAGATAATGTAAACCACCTGAGACCTTTTGTATACAGGAAGGTATGCAAAAAGAAAGCCTGGTCTCAATGAGTGTCAGGACTGCTGTCCCTGCATAACTCTGCATATTCCATTATTTCTTTATGTACAACTTGGGGTATATAAGCTGATTTTGAAAATAAAGTTGTGAGTCTTGCACCGTTGGCCTCCCCCATGTCGTTCTTTTCTCCCCTTTTCCGGCTGAATTCCCATCTGGAGCGCGGAGGCTCGCCAAGTCTACTTACTTGCCCTGGCTTCTAAGATCCACACGAGAGAGAGCCCAAGGTTGGGCACCTTCCGCTATTCAAGTGGGCGCTGGTGGCCTACGGAGATGGTGCAAACCTCTTGTCTCAAGGTTTTATTAGTTTTCTGCATAAACCAAGTTATTCAGCCTCTTTTCTCCATTAATTTTCCTACTACACTGTTCTTTCCTAATCTCTTTATATTTCTAATCAAATAGTCCTTTCCCAGACTCCAACTCCGTCCCCACTTCGAATTCCCTAGATCCACCGGGGCTGGACCCCAGCACTGAATAGTCTAGTAGTTTTCCTTACTTTCTTCAAATTATGTCTTAATTTGACAAAAAAGAGTTCATGTTCTGACCCACAATCAGCTCTCAGTCTTGTTTGTGATGACTGTATAGAGCTTCTCCATCTTTGGCTGCAAAGAATATAATCAATCTGAATTCAGTATTGACCATCTGGTAATGTCCACATGTAGAGTCTTCTCTTGTGTTGTTGGAATGGGGTATTTGCTATGATCAGTGCATTCTCTTGGCAAAACTGTTTGCCTTTGCCCTGTTTCAGTTTCTACTCCAAGGTCAAATTTGTCTGTTATTCCAGGTATCTCTCAACTTGCTATTTTTACATTCCAGGCACCTATCATAAAAAGGACATCTTTTGGGGGTGTTAGTTCTAGAAGGTCTTATAGGTCTTCATAGAACTGTTCAACTTCAGCTTCTTCAGCATTACTGGTCAGGGCATAGACTTCGATTACTGTGATATTGAATGGTTTGCCTTGGAAATGAACAGAGATCATTCTGTCATTTTTGAGATTGCATCTAAGTTCTGCATTTCAGACTCTTTTTGTTGACTATGATGGCTATTCCATTTCTTCAAAGGGATTCTTGCCCACAGTAGTAGATATAATGGTCATCTGAGTTAAATTCCCCCATTCCAGTCCAATTTAGTTTGCTGATTCCTAAAATGTCGATGTTCACTTTTGCCATCTCCTCTTTGACCACTTCCAAATTGCCTTGATTCATGGACCTAATATTCCAGGTTCCTATGCAATATTGCTCTTTACAGCATTGGATTTTATTGCAATCACCAGTCACATCCACAAGTGGGTGCTGTTTTTGCTATGGGTCCATCTCTTCATTCTTTCTGGAATTATTTCTCCACTGATCTCCAATAGCATATTGGGCACCTACTGACCTGGGGAGTTCATCTTGCAGTGTCCTATCTTTTTGCCTTTTCATACTTTTCAGGGTGGCAAATACTAACAAGGGATTGTTAGATATGACAGAGTGTCTGGAGAACTATGGACGGAGATTCATGACATTTTACAGGAGGCAGAGATCAAGACCATCCCCAAGAAAAAGATACACAAAAAGGCAAAATGGTTGTCTGAGGAGGCCTTACAAATAGCTGTGAAAAGAAGTGAAAGGCAAAGGAGAAAAGGAAAGATATACCCATTTGAATGCAGAGTTCCAAAGAATAGCAAGGAGAGATAAGAAAGCCTTCCTCAGTGATCAGTGCAAAGAAATAGAGGAAAACAGTAGAATGGGAAAGACTAGAGATCTCTTCAAGAAAATTAGAGATACAAAGGGAACATTTCATGCCAAGATGGGCACAATAAAGGACAGAAATGGTATGGAGTTAACAGAAGCAGAAGATATTAAGAAGAAGTGGCAAGAATACACAGAAGAACTGTACAAAAAAGATCTTCACAACCCAGATAATCACGATGGTCACTCACCTAGAGCCAGATATCCTGGAATGCAAAGTCAAGTGGGCCTTAGGAGGCATCACTATGAACAAAGCTAGTGGAGGTGATGGAATTCCACTGAGCTATTTCAAATCCTAAAAGATGATGCTGTGAAAGTATTGCACTCAATATGCCAGCAAATTTGGAAAACTCAGCAGTGGCCACAGGACTGAAAAAGGTCAGTTCTCATTCCAATCCCAAAGAAAGGCAATGCCAAAGAATGCTCAAACTACCACACAATTTCACTCATTTCACATGCTAACAAAGTAAAATTCTCTAAGCCAGGCTTCAACAGTACATGAAATGTGAACTTCCAAATGTTCAAGCTGGATTTAGAAGAGGCAGAGGAACCAGATATCAAATTGCCAACATCTGTTGGATCATCAAAAAGGCAAGAGAGTTCCAAAAAATCATCTATTTCTGCTTTATTGACTTCGCCAAAGCCTTTGACTGTGTAGATCACAACAAACTGTGGAAAATTCTGAAAGAGATGGGACTACCAGACCACCTGACCTGCCTCCTGAGAAATCTGTATGCAGGTCAAGAAGCAACAGTTAGAACCAGACACGGAAAAACAGACTGTTTCCAAATTGGGAAAGGAATATGTCAAGGCATTATATTGTCACCCTGCTTATTTAATTTATATGCAGAGTACATCATGATAAATGTTGGCCTGGATGAAACACAAGCTGGAATCAAGATTGCCAGGAGAAATATCAATAACCTCAGATATGCAGATGACACCACCCTTATGGCAGAAAGCAAAGAAAAACTAAAGAGCCTCTTGATGAAAGTGAAAGAGGAGAATGAAAAAGTTGGCTTAAAACTCAACATTCAGAAAACTAAGATCATGGCATCCAGTCCCATCACTTCATGGCAAATAGATGGGAAACAATGGAAACAGTGATAGACTTTATTTTTGGGGCGGGGGGCTCCAAAATCACTGCAGATGGTGACTGCAGCCATGAAATTAAAAGACACTTGCCCCTTGGAAGAAAAGTTATGACCAACATAGACAGCATATTAAAAAGCAGAGACATTACTTTGCCAACAAAGGTCCATCTCGCCAAAGCTATGGTTTTTTCCAGTAGTCATGTTTGGATGCGAGAGTTGGACCATAAAGAAAGCTGAGCACCAAAGAATTGATGCTTTTGAACTATGGTGTTGGAGAAGATTCTTGAGAGTCCTTTGGACTGCAAGGAGATCCCACTAATGCATCCTAGAGGAATCCAGTCCTGAATATTCATTAGAAGGACTGATGCTGAAGCTGAAGTTCCAATACTTTGGCCACTTTATGGGAAGAACTGACTCATTTGAAAAGACCCTGATACTGGGAAAGACTGAAGGCAGGAGGAGAAGGGGACAACAGAGGATGAGACGGTTGGATGCCTTCACCAACTCAATGGACATGAGTTTGAGTAAACTCTGGGATTGGTGATGTACAGGGAGGCCTGGCGTGCTGCATTCCATGGGGTAGCAAGAGTCGGACACAACTGAGGGACTGAACTGAACTGACCTGATTCATAACAGAATTATTCATAATAGCCAAAAGCTGGAAATAACCCAAATATTCATCAATGGTGAATAAAGAAATTATGGGTTCTTCATGCAATGCATGCTAGACAACATGTGGACAATTCTGGAAGGCATGCTGCATATGTCCTAAGGGTCCAGTGGAGTAAAGCCCCTTATTTACACAGGAGCTACCTGCCTTGATAATTCACCTCTGCTTCCCTAGTTGAGTCTCCATCCTCTTTCACTACTGCTCCTGGTACTATTTCCCAAATGCTCTCCCTCCTTCCACGTCTATCTCAGGGAAAAAAGTGAGGAAAAAAGCTTTTGTGGGGAAAAAAGTGAAATTCCCACATTTACCATGTGAGATGTTAAGTGAATCTGAGTAAATCAATATAACAAATTATGGCACTCAGTTTTAAATGGTTACAATGACACAAAATTGTATTTGAGATAATGTAAAATTTTCTTTATAGGGTCCTGTTGCTGCTGCTGCTGCTGCTAAGTCACTTCAGTCATGTCCAACTCTGTGCGACCCCTTAGACGGCACCCCACCAGGCTCCCCCGTCTCTGGGATTCTCCAGGCAAGAACACTGGAGTGGGTTGCCATTTCCTTCTCCAATGCATGAAAGTGAAAAGTGAAAGTGAAGTCGCTCAGTCATGTCCGACTCCTTGCGACCCCATGGACTGCAGCCTACCAGTCTCTTCTGCCCATGGGATTTTCCAGGCAAGAGTACTGGAGTAGGTTGCCATTGCCTTCTCCATGCCTTCTCCTTAAAGGGTCCTAAATGTACATAACATCTCAATCAAGCAAAATGAACAGAAAAATGATTTTTCACAATAACTTTCACCTAAAAGTCAGGAATTTTTATTATCTTGCATAAGCTGGTATAGATACATATAAAATATTTGCTGAATGAATGAATATTACTGCAAGCAAACTGTCCAATGAACAATAAGCCAAAAATATAATGTGCCAATTACATGCCAACATCTTTTTTTATAATTAACAAACCAGGTCCTGCTTAATATAAGCAAGCAGGACTTATCCCAGGAATGCAAAGAGTTCAACATTGGAAAATACATTGGTATAATTCATAATATCTTAAAACTTATCTTCAATACTGCACAAGCATTTAATAAAATCCAACAATCATTAAGTGACTTTTTTAATCTTAGTAAACCAAGAATTAAAAAAACAACAACAGGGAATTCCCTGGTGGTCCAGTTGTTAGGATTTGGCACTTTCACTGCCAGGGCCAGGGTTTTAATCCCTGGTCAGGAACTAAGATTCCACAAGTCATGTAGTAGAGCCAAAACAGTAACAACAAAAACAAAAATATGCCTTTAACTTGATAAAGCATATGTACTAGAAACCTATATCTACTGTGTTCCGGACTCTATCCTTGACACTGAGGCTAACAGAGTACTGGAGATGTAACACTACCTGAAGTCACAGAGTTTACAATCTATGGGAATACCGGCAAGTAAGCAGATAATGATTATACAACATGGTAAGATGTTATGATAAGAGAACTAGGGTGGCCTAGTAATACAAGAAAGGCATACCACTTGACTTTGCTAGAGATAGTTAAGCTCAACAGATGATACATATCTTCTGGGCAAAGTTATTTTCATCCTTTTTTGAGCCAGTATCTAAAATAATGTCAGACACACAATACGTCTTCAGTAAATGTTTCTCAGACTTTCCAGGTGGTTCAGTGGTAAAGAATCCACCTGCCAATGCAGGAGACATAGGTTCAATCCCCGGGTGAAGAAGGTCCCCTGGAGAAGGAAATGACAATCCACTCTAGTATTCTTGCCTGGGAAATCTCATGGACAAAGGAGCCTGGCAAGCTACTGTCCATGGGATAGTAAAAAGTTGGACACAACTTAGTGACTAAACAACAACAACAATAAATGTTTCTTAAATAAATGAACAAAAATGAACAAATATTAAATAGAAACAGATTCTTTTGAAGTCAGATACAAAGTTTCAATAAATTAAATGACATTATAAATTTGATATTTCCTAAAGATACCATTTGAGTACAAACACAAAGACACACACGTATACCCATGCACACACCACACATACACACACATGGTAGCAATTCTAAATACTCACGGGTACAAGGGATTGGTATTGGCCAGCTGGAGAACATGTGTTTTCACAGGTTCCACAGCTATTAACATATCTTGTTCTACAGCCATAGGAAGAACAGAATATCCACAGTAATCTATATGCTCTCCTAGAATAAAGAGAAAGCATTTTTTAATCATTGCTGGCATATCAAACATGAGAAACTCAAGTTTAAGTTGACATATAGGAAAAACTTGACCACTGGTCTGGTTTTAACAGAAAATAAAAATACTAAAGGCAGAAAGTGATTCGATTTTCTTTCTCTCACTGACATCTGAACCAGGAACTTTTGCTAGAATATTAGTTATTAGTTTCTGCTAATATTTCAACTTCTTTAGATATTCACAAGTTTTTTCCACTTTCTAATTCATAATAATTATATTTGAATATTTATGTTTTGTGCCTAGTTATATGGAGCATCAAGAAAAGCAGTGTCTCTTTTCTCTGTTGTTCCTTTGTATTAACTTTTTCAATATGGACAATGTAAACCTTTAGCATCCTCTCTCTTATATTAATATTACGTGAGTACCACTCTTTTCCTTACTAGCCAATGAATTCAATATGGTGAAGACTTGCTTTATTTATCTTTGTGGCCCAATGAAATGCCTAACAAATTATATAGACACTGATTAGTTGTGTTGAATGTGCTAGACATAGCTAGGATAAGGAAGAGGAAGCTAGAAAAAATATTTAATTTTATATATAATAAGCAGATAGAAAACTATTCTTTTCATTTTAATTCCTCTATGAATCATCAGCAGGACATTTTTGCCTGCTACTCCATAATGTTTCCTCCAAATTACCCATTTAAACTCAAGGTTTTTATTCATAATATTAAAAATAACAATTCAAGAAAGATGAGCTAAGCAAGCTCACTTATATTTTCCTGAGACAGGTCTGTATATCTGATTGTTTGTCCTGCATTGGCAGGCAGGTACTTTACCACCAGCTGGGAAGCCCTATCTGCTTGCTTCTATGGCGGACATTGATCAACTAAGAAACATAAAATGTACAAAAGACAATTCAACTGCCTGATTACATTTTTAAATAACTATGATTCTACATATTATTACAGGCAGAAGTCTTTTGTTTCTACACTGATGTGTCCTTTAAAATAAGAAAATTAGGGTTGTTGTCTTTTTTAATGAATTGACAATGATGAGTGAACAATTCAAATGACAATTCAAAGTTGTCTTTCTCTCCAACTTCCTTCAAAACTACAATGTAGAACAGTGGTTCACAAATAGAAAACGCATATTTAAATAAGTAGAATTCTAGGGAGGTACCAGATTTTGTTGGGAAGGCTACCGTGTGAATGACAGCCTTCTGAGAATGAAGACTCCTCCCTTTGCAAAAACTAACGGAACCCATCCTGGGGAACTGTTGGCAAGTAAGGAAAAAAACAATGATTTCATTTTGGACACTTTAACAGAAAATGTAATAATTCTTTTAATAAAGATTGAAATTCATTTCATCCTAAGAACTAATTAAATAACTATCTTAGAACATAATCCCCCTCCTTTTTAAAAAATGAGAGAGCATTCATTGAGTAAGAATTACTTACTCAGGAAAATTGTTACTCCCCAAACTAAGTGAGACTTGGCTCTCCTCTGAGGATACTGATGCTTTGCAATTCTCGCTCAGTAGCACAGAGTTGGTGATAACCTCCTCCCACTCTGCTGTTTCCAGTACTTTATCCTGTCCTGTGATTTGCAGGTTCAAACCACATTTTCTCGTCTCCACCACCTTCATCTCTGACTATCTTAGACATCTGCTCCTCTCTGAAGACCTTTGCATCTCATTCCACCCTCTCCATCCCAGTCTTGTAAAACAACCCAGTCCAAGGCCCAAGCTTCCTAATCCCTTGAGCCCTGGAGAACTTGACCTCCTCTCTGCTTCAACTATCTTACTTCCATGGTCTTGACAAATCCAGTAATGACCACAGAACTCTTTATCACCTATAACTTTTCTACCTATGGATTTTTGTTTCAAATATCACATTCTTTACTAAAACTTTCCAACGTGCCATTTCTCTTACTCAGCTTATCCTGCTTAACCTGTTTTTCAGATTCAGTTCTTTGCCCTCTCTAGCCTATAGGCTCCCTCTTACCTTTATGTTTCTACCTAGCATATTTTCCAGGGTTCATTACTTCATCTACCTCTTCTGACAGTATTAGCAGCTTCTTGATGTCTTTGTCATTCTCTGTAACCTCCGTCCAAAACAAAACTCTAAAGCTAGATCAAATGTAGGCAACTTGGACTAGCTGAGAGGCAGGGGGGAAATGAACAAATCTGCAGATTGTTATTGCTACAATTCCATGGTCTCCAGCTCTAACCAGATCTCACTGTTACAAGCAAACTTTTTCTTTTTTTCCAGTTATCTCCCTCTCCCATCCTTGACAAAGCTGTTTCAAACTTTCTGCCATCTCTTTAAACGTCCAACACCTCCAACCTTCCCCCAAAAGGACTCCCTCAACCTTCTATACCAAAATTATACATTTATTTACATCAACCTTCATCCTTTTTTTCCCCACCTTCTGCTTAAAAAGACTCAAAGTGGCCCACTTCCTATGCTGTAGATACCAACCCTTCTTGCCCTCTTGAGAATCCTTCTCTATCTCTTCTTTTCTCAGATATCTTTGATCTCTTTCTCTCCACTGACTTTACTCAATTCCCCTTTTCTACCTCATTTAACCGTGTTCAAATATCTCATATTTTTAAAATCCTCCATATTTGCTTGAAAGTCAGCTTTCCTGAGTTAATAATTGAAGCTACATTTTGGGTACATGGGAGTTCGTTATACTAGTTCAACTAACTTTTTTGTATGCTTATAAAAGAATCCACCTGCAATGTGGGAGACATGGGTTCGATCCCTGGGTTGGGAAGATCCCCTGGAGAAAGGAAAGGCTACCCACTCCAGTATTCTGGCCTGGAGAATTCCATGGACACAGTCAATGGGGTCATAAAGAGTTGGACACGACTGAGCGACTTTCACTTTCACTTTCCAGTATAGAAAGTTTTCTTTTTAATCCTCCTTTGATTTGGAATTTTCTCAGTTCTCTTGATAAAACATATTCATTCTCCAGGCCACCACATTTTTAAAAGCAAGGGATTATTGGGCTTCCCTGTATTCTTCTAATCCAATGAATAAATGTAAAACCATCAAAATTATTACTGTAGTCAAAGAACTTAACCTGCAACACAGAAAAATCTTTCTATCTCTCATGAAAATAATGGGAACAACCAGGTTTCAACAAACTTCTGAATTTAAAAATGAATGGACAAAACTAACATCAATAAATGGATTGGGAAGGATGAAAATATAATATTTTCTTATGAAAAAGCTTAACTTGCCATAGTAGATACATGTGAAACATTCTATCTTTCCAGTTCTCCTAATATATTAACAAAAATTTGGATCTTATCAAAGGAGGAAAAAATTAAGAAAAAAAACTTTCTAAATACCTATTATATTGACTCTTCCTGGTGCTCGAACATAAAACTTGGGAATGGATCCAAACTTAGAATTAAACATCTCTTTTAGCTTCAGCAATCTGAAAACAAGAGTAGCATATTTCAGAATATCCAGATAATAGAAAAACCTGTGATACACACACACACACACAAACACCACACATATTTCATACACATCACCACTATTATCTTTAAAAATAATGAAAGCAAGCCATTTTACTGATACTTCTTTGAAAATCCCTGGACAAAACAATACTGTAACCCCCCAAGTGACACAGGACTATGGCTAAGCACACAGAAGAGTAAAAAATTTAATACAGACATACACAAAGAAAAACTTCTTTCCTTCAATTATGAAGAATATAACTTTCTGTATAATTTCTAAATAATATTCAGAGAAGAATCTCTTTATACTAAAAAATGTAGCATGGAGTAGTGTATCAGTTTCCTAGGGCTGCCACAGTAAAGTTTCACAAACTGGATGACTTAGAATGACAGAAATTTATTGTCTCTGAGTTCTAGAGACCAGCAGTCCAAAATCAGAGTTTGGCAGCACCTCTGAAAACCTCTGAAACCTAGAGGGGAAAATCCTTCCCTGCCTCTTTTTAGTTTCTGATGGTGACCATCAGTTCTTGGCATTCCTTGGCTGGCAGCTGCATCACTCCAATGTCTGCTTATGTTATCACATGTAATTCCCTCTGTGTGTCTCTATCTGTGACTGCTTTTCATTCTTATAAGGCTATCAGACTTACTGGATGTGTGTGTGTGTGTGCGCGCGTGCAAGCACATGTACACATGCATGCATGCACATGTGTTAGTTGCTCAGTAATGTCCAACTATTTGCAACCTCATGGACTATAGCCTGCCAGGCTCCTCTGTCCATGGAATTTTCCAGGAAAGTGTACTGGAGGGGTAGCCATTCCCTTCTCCAGGGGGTCTTCCTGACCCAGGGATTGAACCTGGGTCTTCTGCTTTTCAATTCAATATGACTTCATCTTAACTTGATTACATAAGTAAAGATGCTAGTTCAAATAAGGTCACATTCTGAGGTTCCAGATAGACATGAATTAAGAGGGATGCTATTAGGGCTTCCCTGGTGGCTCAGAGGTTAAAGCGTCTGCCTCCAATGCGGGAGACCCGGGTTCAATCCCTGGGTTGGGAAGATCCCCTGGAGAAGGAAATGGCAATCCACTCCAGTATTCTTGCCTGGAGAATCCCATGGACAGAGAAGCCTAGTAGGTTACAGTCCATGGGGTCGCAAAGAGTCGGACACGACTGAGCGACTTCACCTCACCTCACCTCTATTCAACCTAGTACAGTCAAATGAAAACTAGACTGGATATCCCATCAGGAGACTACAATTTTAATTCCAATGGGGCTTCTACTTCAATGCTAAAGATTGGAAAATCATTTTCCCTTGGATCCTCATCTGTAAGATTAGAAAATTTGAACTAGATATTCCTTATAGGTCCCTTCCAGATCAAAAATGCTTATATTTAATAATTTTATACTGTTAAATCATCTCAAGTCACTTCTATGAAGACCTACCACTGTTTGTAGTCCCACAATACATTGTATCTGAGTAATAACAGCAAGACAGTAAATATCTAATAGACCTACCATATTCAAGACATTCATTAATTAAATAATTGATCTTAAAAATCAGCTAGTTACAATAAACAAAATTATACCAAAAAATTTAAGAAAAGAGGAAATTTATTATAATGATAAAAAGATACACCGAATATTCTTGGAAGTTATTCAAGACAACCTCCTAGAACTGGGATAGCCATCAGAAACTCTATTTATTGATGGCTGGGGCTGTGTTTCCTCCCTGTTGATTGTTTGGTCTGGAGCCTGCAGGCTGTTGGGTGGGGCTAATGGTGGCCTCCGGGAGAGTTCACCATCAGGGTCCTTGATCCTGCAGTGAGCCACAGCTGCCCCCTGGCTCCAAAGGAGACCCTCCAATACTAGCAGGTAAGTCTGGCCCAGTACCCTATAGGGTCACTGCTTTTTTCCCCTCTGGGTCCTGGTATGCAAAAGACCCTGTGTGCTCCCTCCAAGAGTGGAGCTTCTGTTTCCTGCAGGCTTGTGGAATTCCTGTGATCAAACCACACTGGCCTTCAAAGGCAGATTCTCTGGGGCTTCCTCTTCCTGTTGCTGGACCTCAAGGCTGGGAAGCCTGACATGGGGCTCATTCTTTCACTTCTGTGGGAGAATTTCTGTGGTATAATTGTTTTCCAGTTTGTGAGGCACCCACCCAGGAGGTATGGGATTAGAATTTTATCACAATTATGCCCCTCCATCTTGCTGTGGCTTCTTCATTGTCTTGGATGTAGGGTATTTTTTGGTAGGTTCCAGGATTTTTGGAAATAGCTGTTTAGCAGTTAGTTGTGACTTTGGTGTTCTCATCAGAACGAGTGAGCTCACGTCCTTCTCCACCATCTCGAGCTCTCCTGGGTCATCCAGGAAGCCAGAGCTGATGTTTGTTTTGTTTGTCTGTTTGTTTCTATTTGTTTATTTATGTTTGGTTGTTCTGGGTCTTTGTTGCTTTCCACAGACTTTCTCTAGCTGCAGCAAGCAGGTGCTACTATGGGTCGCAGTGTGTAAATTTCTCATTATGGCAGCATCTCTTGTGGATCACAGGCTCTAGGTGCGTGGGCTTCAGTAGTTGCAGCATGCGGACTCAGTGGTTGTGGCTCTTGGGATCTAGAGCATGGGCTCAACAGCTGTGGTACATGGGCTTAGTTGCTCTGCAGCATGTGGAATCTTCCTGGGCCAGGGATCAAACTCGTGTCCCCTGCATTGATAGGCGGGTTCTTATCCACTGCACCACCAGGGAAGTCCCAGAGCTGATGTTATAGTGGAATTTTCATCAGCATTCTGCATCCATTCAGATGCTAGTTTCTTATATTTGTCCTACAGAGATGAAGAGTCTTTTAGTTAGTCGTTTAAATCATCTCCACTACAGATGATCATTCAAGGATATAAAGTCTTCTTCCTTCTCATTGCTTCACTATTCCAGACTTCTATCATTTTCTGTGTGCATAAACTAGACAAACCACTAGCTAAGAAAATGGGGGCTAATAAAACACAAAATAAGAAATGACAAGGATGAGACAACATTAAACAAAAGAAATTTTATAGGTCAAAAGAGGGACTTCCTTGGTGGTCCAGTGGCTAAGACTCTGCACTTCCAATGCAGGGAAAAAGGGTTTGATCCCTGGTCAGAGAACTAGATCCTGTGTGCCACAACTAAAGATCCCACATGCTGCAAGTAAAACCTGGCATAGCCAAGTAAATAAATAAATAATTAAAAAGTACTTTGTAGAAAAGCCAAGTACTCTCTCTTTTGTCACCAACCAAACCACAGCACACCAGCTCCATCTCCTAACCACTACAAAAACCTCATGCTAGTCTCTTTTCCTTGTTCTCTCAAGCCACTTTTGATCAATTTGGGTGGCCTGCTCCGCCCTCCCCAGAAAATCTCATTATGTGAATAATAAACTTTTCATACCCTCTTCTTCATGTGGTATTACCAGTCTCAATATTCAAACCAAATTTGGGAGTGAGGGTCCATCCTGTTTCTGTGGGATAGCCACAATAGAAATCCTACAGAAAATGGATAATTTCCTAGGGAGATACAATTTATAAAAACAGATCCATTTCCATAGAATAAATAAATTCATCAAAGAACCACCGACACATGTGCATTAAGCCCAGATGTTTTATAAGAGAATTCTACCCAAGCATGATCATCAGATAGCCCATATGTTCCACAAGTTGTTCCAGAGCATGGAAAAATAAAGAAAAATGGTCTAATTCTTGTTATGAAGCAAGTGTAGCATGGATACCTAAACCAGATAAACATAGTCCAAGAAAACACAACTACAGACTAATGTCACTTTTGAATATTAATGCAAATGTAATTAATAAAAGATTAGTAAGTATAAGGCAGCACATTAAGAAAATAGTTCAAGTGGAATTAACTCCGGGAATGCAAAGTTGAAAATATTAGGATAATCCATTAAAATAATATATCCTATTAAATCTAAGAAGAAAAAAATTATAGGACTACTTTCATAGATGCTAAAAAGTCATAAAATTCATTCACAAAGGTGTTTATCTTTTTTCTTAATTATTTATTTTTGGCTGAACTGGGTCTCTGTTGATGCTTGCAGGCTTTCTCTAGTTGTGAGGAGCAGGAACCACTCTAATTATGGCTTGTGGGCTTTAGATTGCAGGCTCAGTAGTTGTGGCACATAAGCTTAGTTGCCCCCACGACATGTGGAATCTTCCCTGGACCAAGGATTGAATCCAGGTCCCATGCATTGGCAGGCAGATTCTTAACCACTGGACCACCAGGGAAGTCCCCAAAGGCGTTTATCTTAATGTGATTACATATATCTCAGTCTTGAATCCAAGAGCTAATGAGGAAATTCTAGAGACATTTCCACTAAGATAAAAAATAAGACAAAAATTTCCACTGTCTCCACATCTAACCACACAGTACTAGAGATACAGGTAATGCAATTAGACACTTCAGTTCAGTCACTCAGCTGTGTCCTACTTTTTGTGACCGCATGGACTGCAGCACACTAGGCTTCCCTGTCTATCACCAACTCCTAGAGTTTGCTCAGGCTCATGTCCATCAAGTCAGTGATGCCATCCAACCATCTCATCCTCTGCCGTCCCCTTCTCCTCCTACCTTCAATCTTTCCCAGAATCAGGATCTTTTCCAAGGAGTCAGTTCTTCTAATCAAGTGGCCAAAGTATTGGAGTTTCAGCTTCAGCAACAATCCTTCCAATGAATATTCAGGATTGATTTCCTTTAGAATTGACTGGTTGGATCTCCTTTCAGTCCAAGAGACTCTCAAGAGTCTTCTCCAAAACCACAGTTCAAAAACATCAATTCTTCAACGCTCAGCTTTCTTTATACTCCAACTCTCACATCCATACATGACTACTGGAAAAACCATAGCCTTGACTAGATGGACCTTTGTTCATAAAGTAATGATTCTGCTTTTTAATATGTTGTCTAGGTTGGTCATAGCTTTTCTTCCAAGGAGCAAGAGTCTTTTAATTTCATGGCTGCAGTCACCATCTGCAGTGATTTTGGAGCCCAAGAAAATAAAGTCTCTTACTGTTCCATTGTTTCCCCATCTATTTGCCATGAAGTGATGGGACTGGATGCCATGATCTTAGTTTTCTGACTGTTGAGTTTTAAGCCAACTTTTTCATTCTCTTCTTTCACTTTCATTAAGAGGCTCTTTAGTTCTTCGTTTTCTACCATAAGGGTGGTGTCATATGCATATCTGAGGTTATTGATGTTTCTCCCAGCAATCTTGTTTCCAACTTATGCCTCATCCAGCCTGGCATTTCGCATGATGTACTCTGCATAGAAGTTAAATAAGCAGGGTGACAATATACAGCCTTGATGTACTCCTTTTCTTATTTGGAACCAGTTTGTTGTTCCATGTCCAGTTCTAACTGTTGCTCCGTGACCTGCATACAGATTTCTCAGGAGGCAAGAAAGGTGGTATGCCCATCTCTTGAACAATCTTCTACAGTTTGCTGTAATCTACACAGTCAAAGGTTTTGGTGTAATCAATAAATCAGAAGTAGATGTTTTTCTGGAATTCCCTTGTTTTTTCTATGATCCAAAGGATGTTGGCTATTTGATCATTAGACAAGAGAAATAAATTAAAAATCAAAAAAGAAGTAAAACTATCTCTACTTGGAGACAATACAGTAGGATATCTAGAGAATTCCAGAGGACTAATGCTAAAACCAACTTAAATAATAAAAGAATTCACAAAGACAGCAGAATATAAAATAAATATCCAAACATGAATACCCTTCCTATGCAAAAACAATCACCAGTTAGTACTACAATGGTAGAGCATACCTAATTCATAGCAACAAAAAAACACTAATTATTTAGGAAAAAACTTAACAAGAAATATGTAAAATTTATTTAAGAAAAGCTTTAACCACTCTTGAAAGAGATAAAATAGTTTCAAAGAAATGGAAAGACATACCTTGTTCTTGGATAAAATGACCCAACATCATAAGGATAATTATTCCCAAGTTAACTTATAAATTTAATGCAATCCTCCCCAAAAATACCAACAAGCTTTTCTTATAGAGATAGAGAAATTGATATAAAAATTCAAACTAATTTGAAAATTTGTGGAAAACTAATATGCAGAAACAGTGGAGAAAACATTTAAAAAAAGAAACACTATCAGGAAGGAGTAGCCCTACCAAACATTAAAACATACTATAAAACTTCTGTAACGAAAACAGTGAAGCTTCAATACATATAGAGACAAGCAGACTTCAACAGAATAAAAGGTTCAGAAATAGATGCAAGTACATATAGAAATCTAGTCTATGAGGAAACTGGCATCTCAAATCAAGACGCAAAGTAATAAACAATGCTAGTACAACTGGTAAAATTTTTGGAAAAGATAAAATTAGGTCCATCTCTTACACAAGAATAAACTCCAAGTGGATCAGGCACTAGGAAGAAATGCAAGTGAATTTCGGTATAACTCAACAAAGAGAAAAGTTTCTCTAACTATGACTCAAAATTCTGAGGCAACTTTTAAACAGACAGATTTGACTACAAAAGATTTTTAGAAACATTTACATGGCAGAAAATGTCATAATCAAAATCAAAAGAAAACTAGTAAACTAAGAGAATATATTTACAGCATATGTTACAGATATATTCTTTATATTTTTTACAAAATCTCTGAAACCATAACACTCCTAGAACAGAACATAGGCAGGATATTCTTTGACATAAATCATAGCAATATTTTTTTTAATTTGCCTCAAGACAAAAGAAATAACAGCAAAAATAAATAAATAATATCTAATTAAACTTAAATGCTTTTGTACAGCAAAATAAATTATCAACAAAATGAAAAAACAACCTACTCAATGGGAGAAAATATTTGCAAATGAAATGACCAATAAAGGGTTAATATCCAACATACATAAACAGCTAATACAACTATATATCAAAAGATAGTCCAAATAGAAAATCAGCAGAAAACCTGAAATTTTTTTTTTTTTTTTTTCAAAAAAAGACACACAGATGGGCACCAGGCACATGAAAAGACTGTCAACATCACTAGTCATCAGAGAAATGCAAATCAAAACCACAGTGAGATAACACCTCACCTCTATCAGAATGGCTATCATCCAAAAGACACAAATGTTAGCAAGGATGTGGAGTAAACGGAATCACTGTACTCTGTTGGTAGGAATGTAATTTGGCACAGCCACTATGGGAAAAAGTATGTAGGCTCCTCAAAGAAACTAAAAATACAACTACTACATAATCCAGACATTTCACTGCTGGGTATATATCCAAAGAAAATGAAAACACTAAATCAAAGAGATACATGTACTCCCAACGTTCATAACAGCATTATTTACAATAGCCAACATATAGAAACAACCAAAATATCCATTAATAGATGAATATGATAGATATATACACACTCAGTGGAATATTACTCAGAAAAAGAACAAAAATCTGCCTTTTGCAACAATGTGGATAGACCTAGAGAATATCATGCTTAGTGAAATAAGTCAGAGAAAGATAAATACTCTATGTTATCACTTACATATGGAATTTAAAAAGTAAAACAAATGAATGTATATAACAAAGCATAAACAGACTCACAGATATAGAGAACAAGTAAGTGATTACCAATGGGGAGAAGGAAGCAATGAGGAGCAAGATAGGGTCATGGGATTAAGAGACATAAACTACCTAGTAAAAAATAGATGAGCAACAAGGATATATTGTACAGCAAAAGGAAATATAGCTGATTATTTAGTAATAACTTTAAATGGAATATAACCTATAAAAATATTGAATCACTATGTTGTACACCTAAAACAAATATAACATTGTAAATCAACTACAATTTTTAAAACTCAAAAACTGAAGTGAAAAATGAACACAAACCTGATAGAAAAATGTGCAAAAGAACAGAAAATTCATAAATGAACCTTAAGCACATGAACTTAGAGATATCCAAATTAAAACTACACCATGATACTATAAGACTGGTGAATATTAAAAAGTAACAACACACTCTGTTGGTGAGGTTCTGTGGAAAGAGGTACTGGGTTTGGAATGCAAAGCAGGACAACATATTTGAAGGTGAATTGGGCAAAACTTTGTATCTAACAAAAATACATTGGCACTAAATTTTACCCAACAAGCCTATGTGAAAAATTTACCCTAAAGGTATTCTCCAGCAATATAAAAATACATATTCATGAGATTATTCATTACAGAATTGTTGTAACTGCAAAACACTACAAACAACCTGCATGTATGCGTGCTAAATTGCTTCTGACAAGTCTGACTCTTTGCAATCCCATGGACTATACCCCACCACACTACTCTGTCCAAGGAATTGTCCAGGCAAGAACAGTGGAATGAGTTGCCATTTCCCCCTCCAGAGGATCTCCCCTACCCAGGGATCGAACCCTCCTCTCTTATATATCCTGCATTGGCAGGCAGGTTCTTTACCACTAGTGCCACCTGGGAAGATAAGGTATGATCTATTTACAAAATGAAGTACTATGAAACTACTAAAAAAGAATATAGCTTCTAGAAATTTTTATCAAGTGATTGTCATAAAATTTTGTTATAAGAAAGTTATAAGAAAGAAGCAAAGTGAAAGCACTGAGATGGCTTCTTCCAGTGAGTCAACTCTTCGCATGAGGTAGCCAAAGTACTGGAGAGAGCTGACTCACTGGAAAAGACTCTGATGCTGGGAGGGACTGGGGGCAGGAGGAAAAGGGGATGACAGAGGATGAGATGGCTGGATGGCATCACCAGCTCGATGGACATGAGTTTGAGTAAACTCCAGGAGTTTACTCAGGAGTTTACGACAGAGAGGCCTGGCGTGCTGCAATTCATGGGGCCGCAAAGAGTCAGACATGACTGAGCAACTGAACTGAACTGACCCAAACTGAGGAGTTAAAATTCCCCATCCCTGCTCAACTTTGACAGAATAGAGAAACAGAAAAGAGAAACATACAAAGTAGTTGGAAATAATCCCCTTAACAAGACTCAGAAAAGACTATGTGTTAGTCCTGTAAGAGCTTTAAAAAAAATTTTTTTTTCATAAGTGGTTCTAATAGAAGTGGAAAGCCTTCCCATTCAATTTTGGGAATAGTATAACCCTTCTACTAACACTTACAAATAGCCCCCAAAAGCAAACTATAGGCTACTCTCACTTGTTAAAATGGTATAAAAAAATCTAAATAAAATATTGGTAAATTTAATCCAACATATATTATTTTATAATATATATGACCAGAGCTTTATCCAGGAATATGAAGTAGTACTAGGAACTATGTTGATTAAATGTACTATTCTAACATAATAAAAAGGGAAAAAACGCAATAACTCCATGATCTCAAAATAAGCAGCTACATACGTATACATATATGTATGTATATATAGGTCTTCCCTGATAGCTCAGTTGGTAAAGAAACTGCCTGCAATGCAGGAGACCCCAGTTCGATTCCTGGGTGGGTAAGAGCCCTTGGAGAAGGGATAGCTCCATGATCTCAAATATGCAGATATATATATATATATACACACACACACATATATATATACATATATTTATGTATATATAGGGCGTCCCTGATAGCTCAGTTGGTAAAGAATCCACCTGCAATGCAGGAGACCCTGGTTCAATTCCTGGGTTGGGAAGATCCCCTGGAGAAGGGATAGGCTACCCACTCCAGTATAATTCAATAGACATTCCCAAGTTTTTAACAAAAGTTTAAATTTAAAAGAAAATAGCTCTTAACATACTAGAAAAAAAGATAATGTCCTTAATTTAACCAAGGCTTCTTGCCAGAAATAGCAAACATCACATATTTGATGACAAAAATATTAGAAGCTTTCCCATTAAAATCAAAATCAAGACAAGGATACTATCATTCAACATTGTAACACACTACACAAAATATAAAATGTCTACACAACAAAAACATAAAGTCAAAGGAAAATTGCTAAACTGGGAATAATATACCTAAAACATAAAACAGCATACAGGTTTATTCAAAAATATTTATTCAAAACATACATACATACATAGTTTCTAAAAACTAACTAGAATCAGACAATCTAATAACATCTTTTTGGGGGGTGGCAGGGCCATTTGGCAGCAACTATTAAATTTTTTATTTTTTGAAACTATCAAAATTTTAAATGTTTATTACCTTTGACCTAGGTTCCATTTTCATGAACGAGCTTAAGGAAACATAAAAAATGCTTAAGGATAAATATACAAAGATTTTTACTGCAGCAATAAGTAAATTATAGAAAATGAAATATGATTCTACTTATACGAATATAATACAATTTTTATAAAAATGTTAACAATAATATTATAAAGATACAATGATACCAAAAGGATACAATGATATTACAAGGAAACAAAACAAACCAAACTTCTAAGAAGGGAAGTAAGAATTGGCAGTAAGGATGAGAATCAGATTATAAGAAAAAGAACTGTAGGGTTTTCAGGCTTTACTGACTATACTTTTAAAAAATTCAAATCTTTCATAAAAAGAATGTGTTTATACAGCACCATTAATCATAGAGCCAAAAGGTGGAAGCAACCGAAATGCCCATCAATTGATGAATGAATAAACAAAATGTTATATGTCAATACAATGGAATATTATTCAATCATAAAAAGGAATGACATATTGATAACATGTTACAACATGGTTGAACCTTGAAACATTGTATTAAGTGAAAGAAGCCAGTCACACACTTACACAAAAACATATCTGATTCCATTTATTTGAAAGGTCTAGAATAAGCAAATCTACAAAGAGTACATTAGAATTTGCTTAGGGCTTACAGGTATCAAGGAAATGAAAGCTTAACAGATGCAGAGTTCTTTGTCGGGGGTAGGGATGGGAATGTTCTAAGTTTGATTATGGTGATGGTTGCACAATCCTGTGAATATACCAAAAATGATTTAATTGTAAATTCTAAACAATTGAGCTAGATAGTATATGAATTTTATATCAATAAAGTTGTTACCAAAAAGCAATAATAATCTAACAATTTAAAATTTAATCTCATGGGACTTCCCTTGTGGTCTAGTGGTTAAGAATCCACCTTCCAATGCTGGGGATTCGGGTTCAATCTCTGATGAGGGAATTGGGATCTCATATACCATGGGGAAATTAAGCCTGTGTACCACAACTAAGACCTGATGTAAGCAAGCATGAAAATAAATAATAAAAACTTTAAAAAACTAAAAAAAAATTTTTTTAATAAAACTTAATCCCAAAGAGAAGGAAAAGAGAAGAGAATGCACAGAAACTTAGATCGGTAGTTCATTTTATCAGGAGTGAATTCAGTTAAATCTAGATAGTACATCTATAAACCGATCTATTTAGAACAGTGGTTCTAAATGCAAAGAAATGCTAAGAATGAAAACTTGGAACAGTGGGATCTGAAGTACAGGAAGCAAGAAGGTCATGTGCCCTGGTGGCTCAGATGGAAAAGCATCTGCCTGCAATGCCGGAGACCCGGGTTCGATCCCTGGGTCGGAAAGATCCCCTGGAGAAGAAAATGGCAACCCACTCCAGTACTCTTGCCTGGAAAATCCTACGGATGGAGAATCCTGGTGGGGTACAGTCCATGGGGTCGCAAAGAGTTGGACACGACTGAACAACTTCATGTTCTAAAACAAAAAAAAGTGTCCTGTGAAGCTGAAAAGGCATTGCCAACTAAAATTGACACCTGCCATCTACCTCTATAAGGATTAAAATGCAAGCTGCTGTGACCACTGACCTTCAACATACCCTGAAAGGAGTTCAGGGTGGAGATCAGGAACGCGGCACTTAATGCTCTGGGGGAAACTGGCAGAACAGGCCTTCAGATAGATATTTTCGGAAGATTTTATGAGTCCAATTCTTGCATCTCCTCATATTTAGAAAAGTATTAACATCCTTCATGGTGACATCTGCTCCTTGTGACTAGCAGTAACCTTCATGAGACTAGCAGCAACTTTCTGCAAAATAATGTTTGCTTGATAGCAAGTAGTCCACTTCACCAAAATCACGCACATACTGACCTTCCGTCCTACCTCTTCAGAGCAGTTTCTAAGAGTTATCTGAAATGCCGCCTCCCAGGTTATCGTCCTCATTATGCCCCAAATAAAACTTAACTCACAACTCTCATGTTGTGTGTTTTTCCAGTTGACAGTATCCTGAAGAAAGAGCAGAAGTTCCAAAAAAGGACACTCATGCATGTTTTTCCCTTTCAGCATATTGTAACATATGACCATTTAGGTGGGTCATACTATCTAGACTTAACTGGACTCATTCCTGATAAAATGAATAAGTGGCTCAAACATTGCTTGAAGTTAATAACTATATTAAGTGGAAAACAAGAAAATGGCAAAGTGCACCCTTACCAGACTACAATATGACCTCTTCTGTAGCTAGCACAGAACACTAAATATTAACAACAAATGTCTGCTGCATAAACAACAGGGCTTCCCAGGTGGTGCCAGTGGTAAAGAGCCCGCCGGACAAAGCAGGAGACATAAGAGACACAGGCTGGATCCCTGGGTCAGGAAGATCCCCTGGAGGAGGTCATGGCAATCCACTTCAGTATTCTTGCCTGGAGAATCCAATAGACAGAGGAGCCTGGTGGGCTACAGTCCTCGGGGTCGCAAAGAGTCAGACACGACTGAAGCAACTTAGCACACATGCATGCATGGATAAGTACTGTAAAGGTCCTTTAAGGCAAGAAGCAACTCAAAGGAAATTTAGTAAACAGTTCTTCACTTTTACTATATGTTACCATCCCCCTTCTCATAGGGTAACTAGAGAAATATCAAGCATTATGACTAAAATGGCATAAAATGGAAACACAAATAATACATGACACTTCTAACTCATCTAAGGCTGTGCTGGTCTCCAGAATCAAAAATTACATATCTTTCTCGTAACTAAAGACCCATTCTTTGATGTTTCAAGGGTGAAAAAGCATTTTCAAGTTTTAGTATGCTGTAATATTGTTAACTGTCACATGATAGTCATAAACCAGGAAGTAGAGAGAACTTTAGGACTTATAGAGAAAAAAGTTAATAGAGAACAAATACCAAAAATTAGAAACAACAAAAGGGGAGCAAAGTCAACCTTAGAAAAGCTATAGAGCTAATACCCAGCAGGTGGAGATTTCCGTCCTATGTCAGAAACAAGTATTTCCATTAGGTATCTGCAAGATGACCACAAATGAAAATATCCCCCAGGTGGTATCACTTAAGCTGATAATTATTCTGTAGCTGGGTACTGGCAGCAGATTAATTCCCTAAGTGAAGGTGCATAAATTCCACTATTCGTTTAAAAGGATGCAGAGACTAAGGGGGTTTTTTGGTTTGGGGGTCATTTTCCTATTTTCGTTTTGGCTGTATTTGATTGCTTTCAATATTTTAAAGGGAAGACTTTAAAAAGCACTATCAGCTGGCAGGCAAAACAGAGAAGAGGTTCAAAATTAATTGATTTTTCTGCTAAAGCCCAGCAGAAATTGTCCCACCCTTCTGCAAGGGAAAGAAGGATCTGCATGGATGAAGCAAGACACACACCCCTTGGTAGTGGAACAAGGTTGGACAGACTTTGCGGCGCGGTCTTCTTACAATCCCAGCCAAGTGACCTTGTAACATCCCAAGGATTCTGACTGCTCCTGGAAGAGCCGAAAGCCCTGACAGCCTCTACATCTATCCGACCCAAGCGATCCGAAAGCGCGGGCATCTCCTCTCCCCCACCTGGGATGTTCCGCCACCTGGACTCGACGCACGGCAGGGCCCTCCGTAGCCATATTTTGCTAATCCTTCTTTATTCTGCAGTTTCAACCGGCGAAGCAAGATTTCCGAGGTAATCACGGGACATCTGCAGCAGGAGCCCTTTCTTCCGGGAGACACCGGCATTCACCCCGCGGAAATCCTGCCTCTTCGCTGAGGTGGCTGCTTCCAGTCGGCCCCTCCCGTGGCTCCTCCTCCCTGGGCTCTGCGTCTCGGAGCCTTCCCGACAGCTGTCAGGTATTGCGGCCTTGCTGCTCGGAGCCCCTGAGCCCAGCACAGCTAGGGAGGTTTTCTTTCTGCATCCTGAGCATAAGTCTGAGCACAGAATTATAACTTGGCACCTTAGTTTGCTTTTACTATTATTATTATTGTTAGAGGGTCTTTTTATTTTTCTTTAATGGCCAGCAGCAACTCAACCCAAATAACACTAAACTATTTATTGCTTCTTAAATAGATTACTTCAAAAATTAGACTATCAAATTGATGCAGAGCTTGACTTAAACATATTTGCATTTATTTCCAGAATAGAGGCATTGGTGGGCCTTCCCAGAACATAATAATGAAAAGAAGAAAATACATGTCTTTCCAAATGCCAGATACTCTTAGCCTCCAGTTCAACACCTTGCTTTTTCACTTGCCTAGAGACATCTCAGATACTCTATCTCAAGAAGCACACCACCCCCATCGACCTCGTCACTCTTATTATAGTACTGCTTTCTTTCCTTCATTCTTCTCACAAGTTCCGCATATTTATTGTCTGTCTCACCACTTTCACCATCACTACCACTAGAAGGTAAACAATTTGAAGGTAGGAAGTGTGAATCCCCAGCACCTAGAACAGTACTTGGGAGACTGGTTTTCTAATCAACAAGTAAGATGAGCTGAATGAATGACCGAAAGGTAAAGTGACTTGCATTTAAGGTTGCACTGTTAATTGGTAGCAAAACTTTAATTAAACTTCAAGTCTATTAATGCTCTAGTGTACTTTGTATCTCTGAATGCTGAGACTAAACCCATGTGAAGCCAGGTACCAATACACCTATCCCAGGTTTTCCTATTTGAAGAAGTTTGGGCTGACGTGCCCAAAACAATAAGATTACTGGCATACCCCAGAGACATTCAACAATTTGCCATTCCTGAACTTCTATATGTGTGTGTTGGGGAAGGGTAAAAGGGAAATGAAGGCTGAAGTATGAATTGACAGTATCAAAGGCTAGCTAAAAGGACTCACCCCCCCTGCCACCCTGAGCTGTTACTGTAAGTGAAACATCATAGAAACAACATTGGTCTGGTCTCAGATCTGCTGCTGCTACTGCTGCTAAGTCACTTCAGTTGTGTCCAACTCTGTGCGACCCCATAGACGGCAGCCCACCAGGCTCGGCCATCCCTGGGATTCTCCAGGCAAGAACACTGGAGTGGGTTGCCATTTCCTTCTCCAGTGCATGAAAATGAAAAGTGAAAGTAAAGTCGCTCAGTCATGTCCGACTCTTTGCGACCCCATGGACTGCAGCCTACCAGGCTCCTTTGTCCACTGGATTTTCCAGGCAAGAGTACTGGAGGCGGGTGGCCATTGCCTTCTCCAGGTCTCAGAGTTACTCTCACACTATTATTTCAGTCCCTCCTTATCACTTGGAAATGAAGCAGTTATATCTCTTTTTTTGATCCCTAATAAATCCCAGTAGGATGGTTATTGTGGTTTACTCTTGAGTAAGGCTCACTTACTGTCATCTCTGTATATAGGTTTGAATGTGGAAAGACCCTAAGTGAGAAAAAAAATGTAAAATTCTTAGAAACATCAGTAAATATGGAAAAGGAAAGTATGTCAGATATATTTCTAACACACTTTCTATAGTCATTGAAAAATAAATAAATTTTGAAGTTGTGAAAATACTATGTTTTAAAAATTGTCCCAAACAAGCTCTTTTTATATGCTTTGTTTGTTCTCACAACTTGCAGGATCTTAGTTCCTGGACCAGGGATTGAACGCCAAACCTGGCCCCAGCAGTGAAAGCACCATAAAGGAAATCCCTGGCAGTCCTCAGCACTTTCATTACTGGGGCCTGGGTTTAGGATTCAGTCTCTGATTAGGGAGCCGTCTATGGGGTCGCACAGAGTCGGACACAAATGAAGCAACTTAGCAGCAGCAGTAGGGAACTAAGATTCTACAAGTTGCACAATGTGGCAAAGAGAAAGAGAAAGAAAATATTTACTATGGATGCCCTGGTTCATAAAAGAATATTTTCTATTAAATGTGTATTTGATGGTCAAATATTAACTTTGATAAATGAAACATGATGGCAAATTATTAGGCAAATCTTGAATACATTTCTATTGCAGTCTCAGCAAAACTGATACAGACTAGAAAGCACCTTTTAGAGCAACTAGTAAAACTCCCTTTCTTGAAATGATGGCCCCAAAGTGAAAGAGTAAAGGCTGGAATCAAAACCGAGGTCCCAGACTCCTACCCCAGCCTATTCTGAATGTGTGACCTCTGGTGAGACCCTGAGACCTCACTGAAGTATGCTTAAAAAAATTATTGAGATGTAATTTTTGTCCCCAAATTAAAGTGTATACCTTGTAATTTTAATAAAACATTGCTCTTAAAATAACTTATTTTCAAACTACTAAAGAACTCCAAATAGAAACCAAAACTAACATTACTTTCTTATACTATCTTCCTTATGCCAGGCTTCCTGATACGTAAGTAAGCACTCCACATATTATTATTCTCTTTAAATCTTCCCAACAACCTTATGAAGTGAAAAAATATTGTTCTTTTTTCAATTTTAAGATATTCCTTTGGTCCTTATTAGACCTATGTGATAAACGTTTAATGTCTAAATTTTACAGAATTTTTATTTTCACAAATCTTGAACCTCTTAGTTCTTTATTTTTTGCATGTGGTGTGCTCAAGTTGCTTCAGTCATGTCTGACTGTGATCCCATGGACTGTAGCTTGTCAGGCTCCTCTGTTCTTGGGATTTTTCAGGCAAGAACACTGGAGTGGGTTGAAACCATGTCCTCCTCCAGGGGATCTTCCCGACCCAGGGATGGAACTGCATCTCCTGCAGTTCCTGCACTGCAGGCAGAATCTTTACTGCTGAGCCACCTGGGAAGCCCTTTTACACATGGCCACACTTACACTAAGGTTTAAGGTCTAAATTATAAACTAACATAGGAATAAGGATAGAGATGAAAGACTGGGGGTAGAGACAAGATAGGTACAGATTCTGAGAAGCAGGGAAAATCTGAAGGAAATAGGGGAAAGCTCTGGTTTAAAAGAAGTCAAAAGGAATAAACAGGAATCTCTGAAATCTGAAGTCAATTGTTAAAAAGTAGAAGTTTGATAGTCCCCCAAATTAAAAGGAGGTTGTATGGGGAATAGCAAAGGGAATACAGCTACAGCATTCCATGCACAGATTATCTGTAAATTGTCAGTTGAAGATTGTGCTGCTTTAGCTGACAGGGGAATCACAGAAGGATTAATGCAAAACATACTGAAAGAACTTGCTGATTTCAGTAAAGAAAAGAAACAAAAACAATCTTTGAATTATAGTATAATTGTGTCAGCTCCCTACTTGGACTCCACATATACCTCTTGCTGAAAAGCACATTCATGGAACTTCCCTGGCAGTGCAGTGGTTTAAGACTCCGTGTTTTGACTGCAGGTTGTATGGGTTCCGTCTCCGGTTGGGGAACAAAGATTCTGCATGTGGCATGGCCAAAAAAAAAAAAAGTGTGTTCATGGCACAAAACTAGGGAGGTACGGTCACCATTTGGGGTGAGAATAAACATGAATGGGCATTAGAGATACGAAAATGGCAAATAACATTGCAAGAGATTTTTCAAAAGCCAATGTAAAAATAAAGAAAGCTCTAATCATGCCTGTGTGCATGCTTAGTTGTTCATTCTCTTTTTGACGCCATGGACTGTAGCCTGCAAGGTTCTTCTGTTCATGGGATTTTCTAGACAAGGTTATTGGAGTGGGTTGCCATTATCCTCCTGCAGGGGATCTTCCTGCCCCAGGGATCAAACCTCCATCTTCTGCATTGGCAGGCAGATTCTTTACCACTGAGCCACCTGGGAAGCCCCTCCTATCATGCCTATAAGGTGGAAATGTAATGGGATCATGCAAAGTGTACTTATCAGAGGTCCCTCAAGAAACAGTGGGTATTAAATGTCAGTAGAAATAACATTTTGAAAAGCCACTTGGGTTGGTTGGTAAAATCAAGAGATATGCTCCAAATAGTCAGCAATTTGCCTTTGAGGGAGAGAGAGTTCCTTCCCTGAGTAAAGTATATAGTTTACACTACAGCTGAATTGCATGACATAATGTTATACTGTTTACTCCCCCAATTGATTTCTGGATCCATTTTTTACCCTTCTCTACCCTCCAGGAAGCTTATCTCTAGGGATGGTACCGGGGCTCCTTTACCTCTGGCTTCTGGTTGGGATTGGTCACTAGCAGGATATCAGAGGATAGTAAACAAAAAAATTGAGATCATCTACCACTCCCCCTCTCCACTACAAACACACATAAATTCACCTGCTCCACCTCACCTTTGCCATAGTTATGGCAGTAGCTGTGTTTCCCTATAACCACCGCTGCTGTTGGAGGGTCCATCTTCCAGGACTCCCACTCCTGCTGGGCTCTGGCAAAACTGTTTCTTCCCTCTGCCCCTTTAAGCCTTCAATTAATGGGATTTCCAGCCAGTTGCTAGTCCCTGTATGTTTCACCATTCTTGTGAGGGAAAGCTCCCTCAGCCCTATCCCCTCTCTGTAAATAGTTCTTTCAGTAAACTCTCTTCAGTTACCGCCCCACTTTCTCTCCAGTAAACCATGAGTTTCCTGTCCAGATTTGACTAATACAAAAAGAGTCCTCCGCTTTTCTGCCCTTTTAACATACAGTGTTCAGCTTAAGTAAATGTAGTAAAAAAAAAAAAAAAAAAAAATCTTTAGACAATTAGTCTGAAAGCACTCCAAATCATGAGCCTGTTTGGGGTAACCACATGTCTCAATCTAGCAGTAAGGAATCATGAATGCTAGAATATACTTAAACACATCACATTTTCACTGAGAATGCTGAATGTCAGGGGATTCAGAAATAAGATATTTATGTCCTCAAGGAGCTTTCAGTTTAATAAAGAATAAATACAAAATAATCATAATATAGGATAACATACTGCCAAGTCACTTCAGTCGTGTCCGACTCTGTGAGACCCCATAAACGGCAGCCCACCAGGCTCCCCTGTCCCTGGGATTCTCCAGGCAAGAACACTGGAGTGGCTTGCCATTTCCTTCTCCAATGCATGAAAGTGAAAAGTGAAAGTGAAGTCGCTCAGTAGTGTCCGACTCCTAGCGACCCCATGGACTGCAGCCTACCAGGCTCCTCCGTCCATGGGGTTTGCCAGGCAAGAGTACTGGAGTGGGTTGCCATTGCCTTCTCCCAGAATAACATAAAATTATCAAAAATTTTTTTTTGAGGGTCAAATTCTGTTGGGAATCAAATGGTCTCTTGCCTTCAATAAAACTGCCAAGACAATTCAATAAAGGATTATTTATTTGGACAAATAATGCTGGAACAATTTGATAACCATATGCAGAAAAAAATAAACCTCTATATTTCCTTCACAGTATATATAAAAATTAAACTTGAACTAGGTCATAGATCTGAATATACAAGTTTAAACTACATAAAATTTCCAGAAGAAAACATAAATCTTAGTACACCTGAGTGTGGCAAATAATCCTTAAATACAACAAAAAGCATAAAGAACACTTACAACTCAATAGTAGTAAGACAATCCAATTTAAAAATGGGCAAAAGGATGCTCACTTTGGCAGCACATTTACTAAAGCAATCTAATTATGCACATCAAAAGGGGGTTGGATAAAAAATATGTGGTACATATATACAATGGAATATTATTCAGCTGTAGAAAGAACAAAATAATGCCATTTGCAGCAACTTGAATGGACCTAGGGATTGTCACACTGAGTGAAGTAAGACACAGAAAGACAATTATATGGCTTATATGTGGAATTTGTTTTAAAAACAGGTACAAATGAACTTATTTACCAAACAGAAGTAGAGTCACAGATGGAGAAAACAAACTTATGGTTACCAGGGAATGTGTTGGGGGAATAAACTGAGAGATTGGGACTGACATATACACACTATTATATATAAAATAAATAACTAATAAGGACTTAGCACAGGAAACTACTCAATACTCTGTAATGGCCTATATGGGAAAAGAATCTAAAAAAGTGGACACATGTATATGTATAACTGATTCACTTTGCTGTACACCAGAAACTAACATGACATTGTAAATCAACTATATTTCAATAAAAAAAAAATACAAAAGAAACATTTTTTAAAATGGGCAAAAAGACTGAGGAGATATCAATACTTCACCAAAGAAAAACTGATGGCAAATAAGCACATGAAAAGATATTCAACATTAGTCACTAGGGAATGCAAATCAAAACCACAATTATATTCCTGCCAGAGTGGCTAAAATTAAGACAATTGACCAGACTATGTGTTGGCAAGGATGTGGTACAAGTAGAAATCTTATACAATGCTGGAGGATAATCAAAATGGCAAAAACAGTTGGGAAAACAATTTGAGAGTTTCTTAAAAAGTTAAACATAGACATATTTGCAATCCAATCATCCCACCACTAGGTATTTACCTGCATTCATATCTATGGCTGCACAACAATATTACCACAAACTTAGCAGTACAAAATAATACAGACGGTTTATCCACAGTTTCTGTGGTTCAGAAGTCAGGGAAGAACATAGCTGGGTCATCTGCTTTAGGGTCTCACAAAGTCTTATCTAAGGCCCAACAGGGGAAGTTTTGATTTCCAAGATCACATGGTTGCTAGATACTTTTTTAAAAATTATTTATTCATTATTTTATTTTTGGCTGTGCTGGTTGTTTGTTGCTTTGTGCAGGCTTTCTCTAGTTGTGGTGTGCCTGCCTCTCGTGGTGGTGGCTTGTCTTGTTGTGGAACACCAGCCTAGTTGCTCCACGGCATATGGGATCCTCCTGGATTAGGGATCGAACCTGTGTCCCCTGAACTGGCAGGTGGATCCTTATCCATTGTGCCACCAGGGAAGTCCCGCTAGCAACTTTAATTCCATGTGCATCATCAGACTAAAAGTCAGTGTCTTGCTGACCATTGACCAAGTAACCATCCTCAGCTTCTTGCCACATGGTCTTTTTTACAACATGGTCAATGCTTTCTCAAATTCAGCAAGGGAGACAGTCTCTCCTCAACAAGATGAGTTTATAATCTAGTGTAATAGAATCATATACACATAATCATGTACATCACCTTTGTTCTATCTTAATGGTTAGAAACAAGCCGCATTTATTTTTCAATTATAGCTCAATAAAGCTGGGGGGCGGGGAGACAAAGGAAGTCACAGACCACATCTACATTCAACGTGGAAGGGACTACACAAGCACATGTACCTTAAGAGTGTGTCTACAACAACATTACTCAAGAGAAGTGAAACACATGTCCACACAAAAACTTGTACACAAATGTTCTGTACACAAATAGCTCTAATTATTTACATAAGCCAAAAACTGAGAAAAGAAAATCCTCAAATATCCATCAATAGGGACTGAGTTCCTGGTTGCCCAGTGGTTAAGACTCTGTGTTTCCACTGCAGGGGGCACAGGTTCAATCCCTCGTCAGAGATCTAAGATCTAGCATGCCACACAGCATAGCAAAAAAAAAAAAATCAACAAGTGATATATCCATACAAGGGAAACCTCAACAGAAAGAAACAACCAGTTGATACATGCAACAACATGGATGAATCTCAAAATAATTATAATGAGTGAAATAAGTCAGGCAAAAGAGAATACATATTATATGATTCATTTAAACAAAATTCCAGAAAATGTAATCTATAGTGACAAAAAATAGATCAGCGGTTGCATGGGAAAAGTGAAGGGAGGAGGAGACCATTGATAATCAAGGGGCAATAAGGAAACTTCTGCAGTGATAAATAGTATCTTCATTATCTTGGTTGTAATGATGATTTCACAGGTATATATGCATGTCAAAATCATCAAACTGTGCATTTAATTCTGGATAGTTTCAGTTCAGTTCAGTCACTCAGTCATGTCCGACTCTTTGCGACGCCATGGACTGCAGCATACCAGACCTCCCTGTCCATCACCAATTCCCGGAGTTTACTCGAACTTATGTCCATTGAGTCAGGGATGCCATCCAAGCATCTCGTTCTCTGTTGTCCCCTTCTCCTCCTGCCAATCTTTCTCAGCATCAGGGTCTTTTCCAGTGACTCAGTTCTTCGCATCAGGTGGCCAAAGTATTGGAGTTTCAGCTTCAACATCAGTCCTTCCAGTGAATATTCAGGATTGATTTCCTTTAGGATGGACTGGTGGGACCTCCTTGCAGTCCAAGGGGCTCTCAAGAGTCTTCTCCAACACCACAGTTCAAAAGGATTAATTCTTCGGCACTCAGCTTTCTTTATAGTCCAGCTCTCACACCCATACATAACTACTGGAAAAATCATAGCCTTGACTAGACATACCTTTGTGACAAAGTAATGTCTCTGTTTTTTAATATAGCTGTCTAGGTTGGTCTAGTTGCTGTCTATCTTTTCTTCCAAGGAGTAAGCATCTTTTAATTTCATGGCTGCAATCACCATCTGCAGTGATTTTGGAGCCCAAAAAAATAAAGTCTGACACTGTTTCCACTGTTTCCCCATCTATTTGCCGTGAAGGGATGGGACCAGATGCCATGATCTTAGTTTTTTGAATGTTGAGCTTTAAGCCAACTTTTTCATTCTCCTCTTTCACTTTCATCAAGAGGCTCTTTAGTTCTTCTTCATTTTCTGCCATAAGGGTGGTGTCATCTGCATATCTGAGGTTATTGATATTTCTCCCGGCAATCTTGATTCCAGCTTGTGCTTCTTCCAGCCCAGCGTTTCTCATGATGTACTATGCATAAAAGTTAAATAAGCAGGGTGACAATATACAGCCTTGGCGTACTCCTTTTCCTATTGTTGTTCCATGTCCAGTTCTAACTGTTGCTTCCTGACCTGCATACAGATTTCTCAAGAGGCAGGTTAGGTAATCTCATATTCCCATCTCCGCAGCAGCAGCAGAATTTTCCAGTTTGTGGTGATCCACACAGTCAAAGGATTTGGCATAGTCAATAAAGCAGAAATAGATGTTTTTCTAGAACTTTCTTGCCTTTTCAATGATCCAACAGATGTTGGTGATTTGATCTCTGGTTCCTCTATCTTTTCTAAAACCAGCTTGAACATCTGGAAGTTCACGGTTCATGTACTGCTGAAGCCTGGCTTGGAAAATTTTAAGCATTACTTTACTAGCAACTGTGCAGTAATTTGAGCATTCTTTGGCATTGCCTTTCTTTGGGATTGGAATGAAAACTGACCTTTTCCAGTCCTGTGGCCACTGCTGAGTTTTCCAAATTTGCTGGCATATTGAGTGCAGCACTTTCACAGCATTGTCTTTCAGGATTTGAAATAGCTCAACTGGAATTCCATCACCTCCACTAGGTTTGTTCGTAGTGATGCTTTCTAAGGCCCACTTGACTTCACATTCCAGGATGTCTGGCTCTAGGTGTGTGATCACACCATCGTGATTATCTGGGTTGTGAAGATCTTTTTTGTATAGTTCTTCTGTGTATTCTTGCCACTTCTTCTTAATATCTTCTGCTTCTGTTAGGTCCATACCATTTCTGTCCTTTATTGTGCCCATCTTGGCATGAAATGTTCCCTTGGTATCTCTAATTTTCTTGAAGAGATCTCTAGTCTTTCCCATTCTATTGTTTTCCTCTATTTCTTTGCACTGATCACTGAGGAAGGCTTTCTTATCTCTTCTTGCTATTCTTTTGATTATCTGGGTCGTGAAGATCTTTTTTGTACAGTTCTTCCGTGTATTCTTGCCACCTCTTCTTAATATCTTCTGCTTCTGTTAGGTCCAGACCATTTCTGTCCTTTATCGAGCCCATCCTTGCATGAAATGTTCCCTTGGTATCTCTAATTTTCTTGAAGAGATCTCTAGTCTTTCCCATTCTGTTGTTTTCCTCTATTTCTTTGCATTGATCGCTGAAGAAGGCTTTCTTATCTCTTCTTGCTATTCTTTGGAACTCTGCATTCAGGTGCTTATATCTTTCCTTTTCTCCTTTGCTTTTCACTTCTCTTCTTTTCACGGCCATTTGTAAGGCCTCCTTAGACAGCCATTTTGCTTTTTTGCATTTCTTTTTCTGGGAGATGGTCTTGATGCCTGTTCCTGTACAATGTCACGAAACTCCACCCATAATTCATCAGGCACTCTATCAGATCTAGTCCCTTAAATCTATTTCGTACTTCCAGTGTATAATCATAAGGGATTTTATTTAGGTTATTCCTGACTGGTATAGTGGTTTTCCCTACTTTCTTCAATTTAAGTCTGAACTTGGCAATAGGAGTTCATGAACTGAGCCACAGTCAGCTCCCCGTCTTGTTTTTGCTGACTGTATAGAGCTTCTCCATCTTTGGCTGCAAAGAATATAATCAAGCCTATTTTGATGTCAACCATCTGGTGATGTCCATGTGTAGAGTTTTCTCTTGTGTTTTTGGAAGCAGTGTTTGCTATGACCAGTGCATTCTCTTGGCAAAACTCTATTAGCCTTTGTCCTGCTTCATTCTGTACTCCAAGGCCAAATTTGCCTGTTACTTCAGGTGGTTTCTTGACTTCCTACTTTTGCATTCCAGTCCCCTATAATGAAAAGGACATCTTTTTTGGGTGTTAGTTCTAGAAGGTCTGATAGGTCTTCATAGAACCATTCAACTTCAGCTTCTTCAGCATTACTGATCAGGGCATAGACTTGGATTACCGTGATATTGAATGGTTTGCCTTTGAAACAAACAGAGGTTATTCTGTCATTTTTGACATTGCATCCAAGTACTGAATTTTGGATGCTTTTGTTGACTATCATGGCTGCTCCATTTCTTCAAAGGGATTCCTGCCCACAGTAGTAGATATAATGTTCATCTGAATTAAATTTACCCATTCCACTCCATTTTAGTTTGCTGATTCCTAAAATGTCGACGTTCACTCATGCCTTTTCCTTTTCGACGACTTCCAATTTGCCTTGATTCATGGACCTAACATTCCAGGTTACTATGCAATATTGCTCTTTACAGCATCAGATTTTACTTCAATCACCAGTCACATTCACAACTGGGTGCTCTTTTTTGCTTAGGCTCCATCTCTTCTTTCTTTCTGGAGTTATTTCTGCACTGATCTCCAGTAGCATATTGGGCACCTACAGACCTGGAGAGTTCCTCTTTCAGTATCCTATCATTTTGCCTTTTCATGGGGTTCTCAAGGCAAGAATACTGAAGTGGCTTGCCATTCCCTTCTCCAGTGGACCACATTTTGTCCAAACTCTCTACCACGACCCCTCCGTCTTTGGGGCTTCCCTGGTGGCTCAAATGGTAAAGAATCTTCCTGCAATGCAGGAAACTTGGGTTTGATCCCTGGGTTGGAAAGTTGCCTTGGAGAATGGAATGGCAACCCACTCCAGTATTTTTGCCTGAATAATTCCATGGTCAGAGGAGCGTGGCAGGCTGCAGTCCATGGGGTCACAAACAGGTCAACATGACTGAGTGACTTCCACTTTTTACTTTACCGCTGAATAAAATTGATGTCAAGAAAAAGAGAATAGCTTAACTGTACAAAGTATTTAGGATAGGATATGTGAATGAAATGATATTTAAATGAAGTTTTGAGGACAGAAAAAGATTTTGATGTGTAAACATATATATATAAGGGAATTGCCTGCATAGAAAAATTGACGTTTATTTCTACAACAAATATTCATTTGCATTTGTGTACCCAAGCAGTGAGCTAAACACTGTGAAAACCTTTTCAACTACTCTCAGAAAATTTCCAGACTAACTGTGTGAAATTTGGAGGCCAAGAATATTACACTCAAAATGTGGCTGTACTTTTCCTAGTGCTCCTAGTCACTAACTTCTTGAATAATTTTTCCACATTGCAGAAGTAAGGAATTACATTAAAAGGCACCAAAATATATAAATAAATTCAATGTAAATAAACATGCAGTTTTATTACATATGATCACATGCACATGATTATTGGATCATTTCACAATTACTATACTGACTTAAAAATGCAAAACTATGTAGCTGATTACTCTGAGCAAAAAAAGTTCTTAATCACCTTGGGATTCTATTTTCTCTTCTGAAGTAGTATGAGTTACAGATAGAGTAATCATGTGATTTATTGTACAGACTTTTGAGAGTGATGAATGCTGATAATTATTATTCTGGGATAATAGGACTAGGCTATCCTAGATAAAACAGGATATATAGTTACGACTTACAGGGAGATTGTTTTATTTTAAGGTTACAAGAACAGTTCTTGGGTTCTACCCCAGATCTACTGAATCAGAATCTCTGGTGTGGGATTTGAAAAATTATAATTAATTTCCATGCTTGGGAAGCCTTAGAGACTGAAGTGATACAAGTAAAGGCTCTTCCAATTCTAAAAGTCTATGTTTAATAAGGGAATTTTGAACATGCACTGGGTATCAGATGACATGAGGGAATAATTAATTTTCCTTGTGTAACAATGATGTTGTGATAAGAGAATGTCCTTATTTTTAGGAAATACACAGCTGCATTTGAGTGATATGTAATGATATGTGTATCTTATTATACTTTCAACTGATTCTAGGAATACTTACACACATACAAATACAGTTGATAGGGGTATATATATGTTCACTGGACTAATTCTTTAAATTTTTCAGTATGATCGAAATTCCTCGTTATAAAATATTGGGAGGAAAAGAAGGAAAGGAAAATTTTATCTATAGGTAGACAATATTATTCCTATAAATATGACTTTTAGGAACTATGAATACAAATGATGACTAAATTGGGAGGTTGGGACTGACATATACATACCACTATATATAAAATAGATGGGGAAACAGTGGAAACAGTGTCAGACTTTATTGTTTGGGGCTCCAAAATCACTGTAGATGGTGACTGCAGCCATGAAGTTAAAAGACACTTACTCCTTGGAAGGAAAGTTATGATCAACCTAGATAGCATATTCAAAAGCAGAGACATTACTTTGCCAACAAAGGTCTGTCTAGTCAAGGCTACGGTTTTTCCAGTGGTCATGTATGGATGTGAGAGTTGGACTGTAAAGAAAGCTGAGTGCCGAAGAACTGATGCTTTTAAACTGTGGTGTTGGAGAAGACTCTTGAGAGTCCCTTGGACTGCAAGGAGATCCAACCAGTCCATTCTAAAGGAGATCAGTCCTGGGTGTTCTTTTTAAGGACTGATGCTAAAGCTGAAACTGCAATACTTTGGCCACCTCGTGCGAAGAGCTGACTCATTGGAAAGACTCTGATGCTGGGAGGGATTGCAGGCAGGAGGAGAAGGGACGACTGAGGATGAGATGGCTGGATGGCATCACCGATTTGATGGACATGGGTTTGGGTGAACTCCGGGAGTTGGTGATGGACAGGGAGGCCTGGCATGCTGCAATTCATGGGGTCACAAAGAGTCGGACACAACTGAGCAACTGAGTTGAACTGAACTGATATTTAAAATGGAAAACTAATAAGAACCTGCTGTATAGCACAGGGAACTCTACTAGAGTAAATATTCTATAACGGCCTATATAGAAAAAGAGTAAAAAAAAAATGAATATATGTATATGTACAACTGATTCACTTTGCTGTACTCCTGAAACTAACACAACATTTTAAATCAACTATACTCCAGTAAAATTTTTTGAATTATTAAAATAAAAACAAAAGCAAATGAGTACTAATAGATCCAGGGACTTCCCTGACTGATCCAGTGGTTAAGACTCCATGCTTCCCATGCAGGGAGCACAGTCAGAGAACTAAGATTCTGTATCCTGGGACAGCCAGGAAAAAAAAAAAAAAGCAAAGCAATTACTTACTGAGTAACTGCCAAAACGAAAAAAAAAAAAAAAAATCCAGCCGGCAATTCCTCTTCTTGGAATTTTATCTAAGAAAAAAAAATTAGTGACAAAAATACTCCCTCCAAAATAGTTTAAAATAATGTTATTACTGTATTATTCAAAATGTATAACAATAATAGCATGCTTAGGTCCTCTAGAGAAGGAAATGGCAACCCACTCCAGTATTCTTGCCTGGAAAATCTCATGGATGGAGCCTGGTAGGCTACAGTTCACTGGGTCGCAAAGAGTCGGACACGACTGAGCGACTTAAGTAAAATTACACTGCATTCAACCAAAGGCTTATTATGCCACTATTAAAATAATCTTTGTCAAGAATATAGTGCATACATTGTCCTATGCAGTTACGTAACTAGATGCAAAAAAGCAACCGAAATTATGTCTGTGCTGTTAACTATATAAAATTTGTGAATTCAAGTGGACAAAACTGAAGTTTATACGGAAAATGCTGTTGGAAAAGCAATATTTTCTCCCTTCATGTCAATTTCAATTTTTATTAATATTTCGAATTCTACTGATGATGCTGTGCAACAATAATAATTTTTTTAAAAAATAGTTAACTGCTACCTTAATTTGGTCCCATAGGCAATAAAGTTTAATTTATAATTCGTTGAACAATTGAATAAAACTTCAAGTACCTCAATAGATTGATACTTAATTTAGGATTTCTACAGAGTTGTTTTGCCGACTACAAATATAACGAACATTACGTGTAAACCGTGCTGCTGAAAGGTTTCCAAACATCACAGGACCACCCACCAAAATGTGTGGGCTAAATGCACATCCGTAATCACGGCAAAAATAATACTACCTGTCACACAGGATAGGCATGTCAGACTTTTCTCCGCGAAAGCCTTCTAGTCCCAAACTGCCTCTTACTTTCACCAGGCTGAAATGGTTCCAGAGCCCCAGGCAAGGGAGGAGACTGTTCCCTTGCCCAGGAGACTGGAAACCGCACGTTATGAGAGAAAGGTTTCCAAGGCCCTTCAGCTGAAATCCGAAGCACTTGAAGATTCCCTAGTTGCTAGGTTTAGTTGCTAAGGCACCAACAGTCTCAGAGGAAGAGGGGCACGGTGCAATCGCTTTTAGCGTCGTAGCGAATCCTCTCAAAACCGAGCTCATTTGTTCCGGGAGGAAACATTCAGCTCCTCTAAGAGTGTCGGGAAGGCGAGAAGCTGGGAGTGACGCCTCTGAGCCGCGGAGGATTGTGGGAGGAGGTTGTCTCCAATTTCTCCTCCCCCCTCCCCCCGTCCCAGCCAAGATGTCTGACATGGAGGATGATTTCATGTGCGATGATGAGGAGGACTACGACCTGGTGAGGCGCAGGGAACAGAACTCTGGGGCTGGAGGTGGTTTCTGGCTTTAGGAGCCGGGGCAGGGGCGGCCGCGGCCTCTCCCCGTAGAACATGTGCTCCTTCCAGCCTCTCCCGATGCAGTGACAGGACGAGTTTACCTCCTCCCCCTTCCCGCACCGGGCCCGCGCCCTGCTTCTCTAGCATGGGGGAAGGGAAGGTAGAGGAGGCGGTGAAGGGGGTCCCGAGCGTTGAGCTCCAAATCCGAGCGCTTCCTTGGTTTGCAAGGACACCCCTGGCCTCCGGCGTCAGGTTCTCCTTGCCTCCTCCCTATCGCGCGAGCCGTTTGGGGGACCGTTCAGTGGTCTAGGCCCCGGCTCTGCCCTTTCGGGCCCAGTCTTCCTGTTCCCTCTTCTTCATACTTGAAAGGGTGCGAAATGCTGGGAGAGGGGTCCAAAAACTAGGGGGCCTTCCTGTTCCCAGGCCTGACGCCACTTGTGAATCTAGAAACAGAGCTTAATTAGTCTTGTCCAGACTCCGTTTTGGTATAAGGTAAAGGTGCAATAGAAAACTGAGAGCCAGGCTAGCTTTTGAAAAGTAGTTTAACTACTTGTATAAAGACAAAAGCTGGGGAGGAGGTTTTACTTTTTGTTTGTTTGGGCTTTGGGAGGTGGGGTGGTATAAGAGAATTGACTCAATGGCTTTTTTCTTGACTTAGAAATTTCCCAGTATTCAGAGTTTAAAATATCAACAGTGTAGAACAAAACGAATTTATGCAACCAAGTGGTGATTTTTAAAGATTCAAGGTTTAATTTATGAAAGGACTTATAAGTCTTTAAAAATTCACTAACAGTTCAAGTTGATATTCAGAAACATTGTGTGGGAACTAAGAACGATTATCTGGACCACGAATTAGCGTCAACTTGGCTTTGCTTTTTATTTGGGGGAGTTTTGTGCATGGTTCTTGTGTGTTATGGTGATGCTGCATTATCATATTATCGGAAAGTTATGAAGTAGATCCTCAGGGAAGTCTGGCTCATATTTTAAGTGCCAGAGAGTCTCAAGATAGTTAATGTATCATTTTGAAATAGTGTAAATCTTCTTTGTATAGTCGTTTCTAATCAATCTTTCACTTTTAAAGGAAAGCATTTGCAAAAAGGAGAGGGGAACGTTTGTTATTATCTGAAAGTCAGTCGTGCTGATAATTCTTAAAGGTAGTTTTGCTAGTAGTAAGATTTCTGCCTTACATTTTAATTTGTGCAGACCAAGACAGTTGTAGGCATTGCATTAAATCCTTCAAGAATGTTACTTGTAATATTTCGTGCATTTTTATTTATTACATGTTTACGTATATTACAGATATTTTTTTTAACTCTGGAAGTGTTTCTTTTAACTGTTTTACCTAGTTTCAGTTTGTGTTTTTACTTGTTTGCACTTATATCTTTTCTAAGCAGTAGTTTTTTGAATACGTAACTTACTAGCACTGTGAGTGAGACTGTAATGTAGACATGGCAGTGAGAATCTTACTGCCCCTCGAAGTACAGAGTTCATTTTTGCAGGGATTTTAATTAAATACAAATGATTTAACTTGGCTGTGTTTCTCCAGCCTTTGAGGGCTTATACCACATGTACAATATAATACTGAATGTGTACTTTTAACCTCTTTTTTTTTTTAGTTTCTTCACCCAAAAAGGTGAAATTTTACACAACCACATAATTAATGATCCCCCCAACATTCTGTTAAATAGTCCTGCCTCATATCTCTCTTACATAGATATCATATTAACTTATTTTTTACTTCCTTAATTTCCTGAAGCCACTATAAACATATATTTATTAATTTTTAAACATACATTAAAAAAGATCAAGCAAGGCTTGTTGCCACTTCATGCTTGTCTGTTGCCAGAAGAGAAGTTGTTTTTGTTTTCTGATATTTGCCTGAGCCTTTTTTGTTTCTTTGGACTTAAAGAGTCTTGAGTCAGACACGACTGAAGCGACTTAGCAGCAGCAGCAGCTAAGAGTCTGAATCAATTACTGTTTTAGGGAAACTTTTTTATTAAAAAAATGTATTGTTTGTTGGATAGTTCATCACCTCATTTTAGTGAAAAAGTTAATGAGAGCCATGAGTAGGCTAACTACAGATAAATTCAGTATATATTTTATTAATTGTCTATTGATAAATTTTAACACCCGAAATCACTTCTTGAGCTAATAGAAAAGAGAATTGAATTAAGTTGGCGTTAAAAAAAAAAAAGACAAAACAAGCATGAAATTAATTCAGTATGCTTTATCTGTTATGTCTAAGATCCTTTTCATTTCTGAGGCAGAAGCAGGTATTTTCTAAGCATAGTAATTTATGTAGCAGTGAATGGAGAGAAGATGGTGCTGGTAAATATGTTAATTCAATGTTAATTTTACAGATTTACATACAATAGTGTTAATAATAACAGCTAATAATAAATACTGTCGTGTCATTCGTTAAGTTAATAAGGCTATTGATGAGTTAAACTGTGTTATAATTACACAGTCCAGCTGTTCAAGCTTGAACTTGATTAATACTTCTAAGAGTCTTTTTAGAAAGGATTTAAGACAGAGCGACTTCATACCAAAAAGTGTTCTTTAGTAGTTCCTATTATAGGTAGAGCATTGTATGTTTGAAAAATATGATTATAAGGGGAAAATAAAATGGTGAAAAGATAGACTAATTCCATTTTTTAAAGTATATTACCAAACAGTGAGCCTGATTATAGTATTCGTGTGTGTGTGTGTGTGTGTGTGTGACTCACTCAGTTGGAGTGGGTGTGGATGTGTGTCACTCACTCAGTCGTGTCTAACTTTTAGTGACCGCGTGGACTGAAGCCCGCTAGGCCCCTCTCTCCATGGAGTATTCTAGACAAGAATACTGGAGTGGGTTGCATTTCCTTCTCTATAATCATCCTGGTTAGGTTTATAGTTGTGATTATTGAATGAATGTTTATTACTGTTGTTGCCAGTGCTAAGTTGCTTTGGACTTTTTGCAGCCCTATGGATTGCAGCGCACCAGTCTCTGTCCATGGGATTCTCCAGGCAAGGATACTGGAGTGGGTTACCATGCCCTCCTTCAAGGGATCTTCCCCACCCAGGGATTGAACCCGTGTCTTTTAAATCTCTTGCACTGGCAGTCAGGTTATAGTGTGATTAGTGAATAAATGTTTATTACTATCGTTATTCTTGCCTTAACAGATAGCTGTTTTAATGCCCTAGAAATTTACTTCTTTTGGAGAGGGGTAGAGAAAAGTCTTAGCTACAAGGTATCTTACAGAATCTGTCACAGTTCAAACAGATGATGTCATATTATAAGGAACCTTAGAACATGGTTTAACAAATTAAAATTTAACATTTCTGTTTTCTAAAAAGATTTTTTAATTGACATGAATACTTTGAAAAAGTAGTAGATTAATAGGGCTTCTCTGGTGGCTCAGACAGTAAAGAATCTGCCTGCAGTGCAGGAGACCTGGGTTCGATCCCAGGGTCTGGAAGATCCCCTGGAGAAGGAATAGCAACCCACTCCAGTATTCTTGCCTGAAAAATCCCATGGACTGAGAGACTAATACTTAATACAGCACAGGGCAAAAAAAATAGCTTCAGGGTTTTGTGTGTTTAATATTAAGACATTGATGTCATCCATTGTGCATATAAGGAGCTTGCAGGTTATAGGTTATTTTATTCTGAGACTGTTGTCTCCGTCACTTACAGCTTGACAAAATGTTGGGGATCTTTAAGAATAGATTTACAAACAGTATAATTTTTGTGGTCTGGGCCAGTGTTCTTTCTGCTGTACACACATTTGGAATTCTGAATGTAGTCTTCACAGTAACAAATTTTGATTATACAGTTGAGGCTTTTGAAAGGAACATAACAGTCCAATGTTTAGAACTAAGCACTTTCACTGCCATGAGCTCAGGTTTGATCCATGGTCTTCCCTCAAAGCTCAGTTGGTAAAGAATCTGCCGGTATTGCTGGAGACCCCGGTTTGATTCCTGGTTTGGGAAGATCCCCTGAAGAAGGAAGAGGCTACCCACTCCAGTATTCTGCCCTGGAGAATTCCGTGAACTGCATGGGGTTGCAAAGACTAAGCGACTTTCACTTTCTGGGGAATTAAGATCCTGCAAGCCATGCAGCGCTGCCCCACTTCACCCCCAAAAGGGCATGTTTAATTGTAAATAACTGGAAACACCCCCCAAGTTATCAATAGTAGGAGAATACTATTCATACTCATGAGGTAGTAATAGGTGAAATATATCCATGTGATGGAAAGTATGTCAGCATTTCAAATCATGCTTCTAAAGAATATTCAGTGATATGAAAAGAAGAACTTGGTAAATTAGTCAGGACTCTTGCGTGTAGGGAAGGAGAGGACAGGAATACATGTCAAATCAACTTGAACTGTAAAGAACATATATTGGCTCACATCACCAAGAAGTGTAAATGTAACAGGAGTCATGACTCAGGTAACGATGCTGGGTCTTTTTCTGCCTTGTCTCTCTTCCTGGGTTGCCTTCCTCACTGTATTGGTACTTAATACAGCACAGGGCAAAAAAAATAGCTTCAGGGTTTTGTGTGTTTAATATTAAGACATTGATGTCATCCATTGTGCATATAAGGAGCTTGCAGGTTATAGGTTATTTTATTCTGAGACTGTTGTCTCCGTCACTTACAGCTTGACAAAATGTTGGGGATCTTTAAGAATAGATTTACAAACAGTATAATTTTTGTGGTCTGGGCCAGTGTTCTTTCTGCTGTACACACATTTGGAATTCTGAATGTAGTCTTCACAGTAACAAATTTTGATTATACAGTTGAGGCTTTTGAAAGGAACATAACAGTCCAATGTTTAGAACTAAGCACTTTCACTGCCATGAGCTCAGGTTTGATCCATGGTCTTCCCTCAAAGCTCAGTTGGTAAAGAATCTGCCGGTATTGCTGGAGACCCCGGTTTGATTCCTGGTTTGGGAAGATCCCCTGAAGAAGGAAGAGGCTACCCACTCCAGTATTCTGCCCTGGAGAATTCCGTGAACTGCATGGGGTTGCAAAGACTAAGCGACTTTCACTTTCTGGGGAATTAAGATCCTGCAAGCCATGCAGCGCTGCCCCACTTCACCCCCAAAAGGGCATGTTTAATTGTAAATAACTGGAAACACCCCCCAAGTTATCAATAGTAGGAGAATACTATTCATACTCATGAGGTAGTAATAAGTGAAATATATCCATGTGATGGAAAGTATGTCAGCATTTCAAATCATGCTTCTAAAGAATATTCAGTGATATGAAAAGAAGAACTTGGTAAATTAGTCAGGACTCTTGCGTGTAGGGAAGGAGAGGACAGGAATACATGTCAAATCAACTTGAACTGTAAAGAACATATATTGGCTCACATCACCAAGAAGTGTAAATGTAACAGGAGTCATGACTCAGGTAACGATGCTGGGTCTTTTTCTGCCTTGTCTCTCTTCCTGGGTTGCCTTCCTCACTGTATTGGCTTAATTGCCTTCATAGTATGTCACAAGATCTTGTAATATAATGTGTTATCTTCATAGTATTATAACCCCAAAGGCAGAAGGGTCTTCCTTGCTAACTCTAGCAGTGAAACCCTAGGAAGAACTTCTATGGATTCACCTTAGCTCTGGGCCTTCTGTGAACCACTGACTCACTGTAGAGAGAGAGGATAGATTGCTTGCCCTCTGTAGGAGAGGAACACTGTGTTTGGAAATCTTCATCTAAGAGAGGAAGGATCAATCACCATGGCTGTGCACACAGAGAACACATGTCCACTATGGATATGTAACCCATATTACAATGTTATTGGGTGGCAGTAAAATTTGTTTTGCTGGGAGGGAAAAATATAGAATAAAAAGGTCTGGAAAATACGAAAAGTGTCAGAAAAATTAAAATGTTTATTTCTTGCAAACTTTTCAGAGTGAGTCTCTATTTTATTGCTGAGAAGAGAGAGGGTGGTGTTTAGGGTACAAATGATGAACAAAATCTTATTTTGATCTTGAGGGGTCAGACAGTGATTTTGTCATCACTTAAAATTTTTTAGAATTCTTCAGAACCTGAGGCATCTAGCATTTTAAAATAGGTAATACATGCACATGGTTCAAAAACATGAAATGTTAAAATAAAATTCCCTTTCCATCTTTGTTCCTCAATTGCCCAGTTCCCATTCCTTCCCATAGGTAACCAAATACAAATTTTTATCCCCCTGTCCCTTGTTTAAACCAGAATTAACATATTAAATATATTGTGCTACACTTTTTTTTTTATTTTAAAGATTATTCCATAGACATATGTCGAAAGATTACTTATTTCTTTTTTATAGCTGCATTGATTGTGTGGATGTACCATAAGTTTATTTACTCAGTTCTCTGTTGATGAGGATTTGACCTGTTTTCTTTTGCTATTTTAAATGGTTTGTGGCTTTTTTTTTTTTTTTTTTTTAATTTCAGCAGTAGCCAGGTTTTCTCTGTTCTGTAGGTGTCAAAAATTCTGAGTCAGGTTTGATAAATAAGTTGAGCCCCCAAATCTGGATGATGCTGTTTTAAGTTGGAAACATCTAACTAATAAAGTTAGTTTCCTTAAAAATTTCAGAAGCGTTACTTAATAATCCATGTCAGTATAATTGGAATAATTTACTACCTCTTAAAAGTTACTGCTTAAAAGAAGATTGGTTTGAAATGTAAGTTTGGGTACATTTTCAGAAAGGCCTCTCGCATTACCTCATAGGTGTACCCTATATAATGAAATTAGAGAGATTCAAAGAAGGCAATGGCACCCCACTCCAGTACTCTTGCCTGGAAAATCCCATGGATGGAGGAGCCCGGTGGAGCCTCGTGGGCTGCCGTCTATGGGGTCGCACAGTGTCGGACACGACTGAAGCGACTTAGCAGCAGCAAACAAGGGTAACTAATGATAAGGATACCATTATAAGATCTTCCATAAGTAACGGGAGATAGCTGTTTTGTGCTAAGAATAAGATAAAGATTCGTCACCCCTAATGTAAATCTGTAAAGTGTGATTATCCAACAGAGTAAATTTGTGCTTGTGTATTATACCCCAGAAAGGAACGCATGACCCTCAACAAGATTTAGAGACTTCCTGTTGGGTTCCACCCTCATAACTGACAGGCTGCTGCTACTGCTAAGTCACTTCAGTTGTGTCCAACTCTGTGCGACCCCACAGACAGCAGCCCACCGGGCTCCCCCGTCCCTGGAATTCTCAAGGCAAGAACACTGGCGCGGGTTGCCATTTCCTTCTCCAATGCATGAAAGTGAAGTCACTCAGTCGTGTCCGATCTTAGTGACACCATGGACTGCAGCCTACCAGGCTCCTCCATCCATGGGATTTTTCAGGCAAGAGTACTGGAGTGGGGTGCCGAGAGGAACTGAAACATCAAGTGTGAGTGACTTACTTAAATTTACATGACAAATTAGTGGGCACGTCAAAACTAGAGCCCACGCCTAATGACTTTAATGATGTTTTGTTGGAAAATTTAATTAGAAAACTGGAAGTTTAGGACAAATAAAAAGAATGTTGTAATTTATAGCATAGACAGATTAGGATCCATTACCTTGAGTGAAAAAGTTTTTTTTAAGTTTGGTTAATTTTATTAATGGCTAAACCACAAATGCCTACCTTGGATTAAATTTAGTCCTTATCGATACTGAGACTTTACCTTTGGCACTAAATGTGCAGCATCTGTTGTCTAAACATCATCAAGGCTTGCGAAGCATTGTTAATGGTGAGCCTTCTATTTCCTTGAGCACATTTCTTAAGACCTCTGTTGACAAGAGACACAAGAATAAGTACATGAACTAGGAAATTGACCCTTTTTGACTCCAACATAGAGTCAAAATTGCCCCTTCCTGTGTTGTGTTATTTTGAAACATTCACTAACTTTTCATTTCAATTAAGCAAACACTTCCTGAGCATTTTGTAATATGCCAGGTTCTAGGGATACCAAGATCAGTAAAAGTAAGTTCCAGCTTTTGAGAAGCTCATGGTGGGGCAGGGGAGGGGAGAGGAGGCCGGAGGTGGGAACAACATACATACAAAACTGTTCCTCAGAGATACGCTTGTCATGTAGAAGCGTGACTATGGAGAAATTTTATTTTGCTAAGAAGACTTAGAGAAAGAATTACAAGGTGAGCCTCGAGGAATACAGCATTTCCAGGAGTGTTAGGGCTGGACATCATCACAGGGGAAAAGTGGGAAGCTTATTGGGGGGGGCAGTGGTTTAGAATTCGGGGCAGAGAGACCAGTTTATGCCAAAGCAGAGATTTTAAAGAGCATATGTTTGGGGGAAGGAAGAATAAATTTGGTTGGTGTAGATGGTTAAGAGATTGCTTTGAATAGATGTCAGGACATGAGTTACATAGGTTGGAGCTAATGTGCACTTTAGTGGATTTTTTTAAAAGCCCTTTTAAACACTGTTCAGGTGCTTGCTTTTTCATATATTGCTTAAATTCTTTGATTTTTGATTAAAACATTCTTAAAATTTCAGTTTCTCTCTTAAAATGATTTCACTTATACTTTTATAGTTATTGTGTCTTCATCTGACATAAGGGAATTCAGTTTAGCAATATTTAATATTTTCCTATATTCCCTATTTTGACTAATGTCACTGTGTGTAACCAAATCGGCTGTAGTCATTAAGGATAACATTTTCCCCTTTCTTGTGCCCATGTGATGTGTCCTTTCATTTTACATCCTTAACATTACATATACTTATTCTGTCCTCTCCCTTTTCTCCTGGTCTACTACTTAGAATCAGGCCCTCATCGTCTATTGGCTAAACAGTTGTAAGAGTATCCAGTGGGCTACTTCCTTACTACCAGAGTGCTCGTCCTAAAACACAGATCTAGTTATTTCTCTATAAAATCTTTTAGTGGGTCCCCATCTGATATAAACTCTGCTAGACCTGTATAGTTCTATTCCCCTGTCTGATACTAGTTTATCTCTCATCAGCTCTACATGTATCCTGTGCTTTAGCCCAATCAGACTACTGGTAGCTCTTCTAAATGTGCAATGCTGTTTGACGCAGCCATGCTTTTGCATATTTGTTTTGTTTCAGTGCTTTTTTTTCATGCCTGGGAAAATGCATTCCTACTTTTAGACCTGGTTGAGGTAACTTTTCCTTCTAACTCATTCAAGAGTAGTTAATTACTCCTGATACACCACTGAACCTAGTATGTGTCTCTGTTACTGCTTCTATTGTATTATATTGGTGTTTCATTTGCATATCTGTCTCAGACCATGAATAGCTTAAGGAGAAAGACTTCATTTTCATTTGTTGAGCACATTTAATTACTGATTTATACTAAAGATCATTATCATTGAGTGTAAACACTATATGCTTACATGCTCAGTCACTTCAGTCATGTCCAACTCCCTGCGATCCCATGAACCATTGGCCCACCAGGCTCCTCCATCCATGGGATTCTCCAGGCAAGAATACTGGAGTCGGTTGCCATTTCCTTCTCCAGTAAACAATAAACATAAATAATATATAATGGATACTCTATACACCAGAATTATTCTAAAGACTTCTGAAAATACCTTCGGTTTAAAAATCATGCCAGTGTGGTAACTAAATAGCTTGCTGTAGTTCAGTTCGTATTGAGGTATGTGATTTACTGAGCTGCAAATGACAGGTTAGTGGTGTCACGGAGGCTGCAACATGGTGTTGCAGATCATAACCTAATTATAAGAAGCAAATCAGTAACGTATCAGTTGTGCCAATTCTCATGTATTTGTCCATTCCAGCAACAATACTTAAGAATTGAATTGCAATTGTGCAAAAAATAGTATACATTTCACTTCTTAATCCATATAATGTGAAAAACCAAAAGAACGTATTCATAAAATGTTGAAGGCGAGATTAAGTCTTATCTCAATCGTAGTGATTGAGGGGAGTTCGTATAGAGTTTAGAAATAGCATTAATCTGGAGCCAAGCGGTGCCAGAAGTTGCAGGTAGTCAGTCTTGAACTACAAGAGGCCTTCAGACATGGTGAAGTGATGTGAAATCAGTCAGTCGTGTCCGACGCTTTGCGACCCCGTGGACTGTAGCCCACCAGGCTCCATCCATGGGATTCTCCAGGCAAGAATACTGGAGTGGGGTGCCATTTCCTTCTCCAGGGGATCTTCCCGACTCAGGGATTGAACCTGGGCCTCCTGCATTGCAGGCAGATGCTTTAACCTCTGAGCCACCAGGTAGGGAATGTAAAGATTACTTTCTTCAACTGTGTTATAATCAGTTTATTAATTGAAGTTAACCTTCTAGCAACTCCATTTATACCTCTCAGCTTTCTACTTACCTCTTAGGTCCTGGGCCATTTTTATTTTTTCCCCTAATCTGTTGGCTAAGAAACTGTATTTTACTTCTTGGTTCAGGAGTGCATTCTGAAGATTTAGGTTGCAGAAAAGTGGTTCTCTGGTTCTAGCTATTCCCGTATATTATTGAACAGTTACTAGAGAAGAACTGATATCCAAAGGTGTAGAGTATGTGAGTAGGTTTTTTAGCTAGGATTATTTACTCCACATCTTTGCTGAGGAGGCAGATGACACTTAAGCTGTAATAATATGCAGTGTTTAACGAGGTGAAGAGAGGTAGAAAGAAAAAGAAATGGCATGTTCAAGGTAGAATCAATAAGGACTTTTATGTTCCAGCAGTATGACTGTTCTTAGCTGTTCAGTACCTCATGTTACAGTTTCGTGTCTGCTCTTCCTCTTTTCCCCTTTCTGTTTTTTGTCTGGCATGCAAACTCCCATTTAGCTTTCAAAGCCTAGCTCAGAGGCCATCACTATCACAACATGATTTGATGTGTTCACTTGGCTTGTTCATTATTTATTTATTTATTGCCTTTTTAATCAGTTTTATTATAGCCAAACCTGAATTACAGAGTGAAGAAGTGAATGAACGATTATGAACTTTACTCACTACTCAGAATTTGACCTTATCTGTAAGAGAAGTGTTCCAAAGAATTTCATATGTGGAGCAAAACTGATCTTAAATTTGTTAGACTGAGTGCCAGTGCTTTCCAGAAAGTATCCTTACTTGAGGAAATAATTACCCTCCAGAGGGCGCACATTACAAAGCCATGGTGGTCAAATAAAACTGATGCTATGCTAACATCAAACATCTCCTTCCATCTGCTGCTCACAGGAAAAATTCATCTTGTGTTTACATATTTTTGAGCTTTCTAACACTACACTCATATACCTTTTTTCTTTCATGTGCCTTATGAGACAATACAGAATTTTTCATAAATTGTGCCCCCCAAAATTTAAGTGTATTTGGATTTAGAAATAACTATAATACTATTCTTATCTTTTTTGTGTTTGCTTTCAGGCACAATTCTGAATTTCTCATAAACTTGCCCTTTGTAATGACTTATAGCTGAAGGAAATCTTCTCTCTACCTAAAATAATAGTTTTATTAACACTAATTTATGTATATTTTATAATCCTCATCATTAAGTTGAATATCCTGAAACTACTTTAAACTCTTATTTCTACTTCTCCACAAAATGATGTTACTTCAATTTTTCTTTCTGCATTATTGTTTCATAACCAGGAGCTGAATTTGTGTAATGAAAAGTCACATAAAACTATATAATATAAATTAATTTTGTTTTACTTATTTTGATGTTACAAGACTAGCTGAAGTATAGTAATATAACTAAACAGCTATGAGTAATGTGAAATACACATAAAGCAAATATTTTTATTAACATATAGCTTTACTTAGCAATAGATTACTCTGCTTTATATAGCTCACCATCCTAGGTAGTTGGGCCATGTTAGAATAATAAAATTTAGACTTAGGGAATAGTGAAAACTAGATTATGAAACTAAAGAAAAAATAACTAACATTTAATAATAAGTAATACTACTAATAAGAAGTATTTACAGTTTGCTTTTGTGTTGATTCTGTATCTTTCAGTACAAACCTATTTCTGAATCTGTATAACCATCCCTTACTTGCAGAAAATGGCTTGGTGTCACTCATTCCAGGGAACCCTTTGCTGATGTCTTTGTATCAGTTCAGTTACTCAGTCGTGTTCGGATCTTTGAGACCCCATGGACTGTAGCATGCTAGGCCTCCCTGTCCATCACCAACTCTGGAGTTTACTCAAACTCAAGTCCGTTGAGTTGGTGAGGCCATCCAACCACCTCATCCTCTGTTGTCCCCCTCTCTTCCCGCCTTCAATCTTTCCCAGCATCAAGCTCTTTTCCAATGAGTGAGTTCTTCCCATCAGGTGGCCAAAGTATTGGAGTTTCAGCTTCAGCATCAGTCCTTCCAATGAATATTCAGGACTGGTTTCCTTTAGGATGGCCTGGTTGGATCTCCTTGCAGTCCACAGGACCCTCAAGAGTCTTCTCCAGCACCACAGTTCAAAAGCATCAATTCTTCGGCGCTCAGCTTTCTTTATAGTCCAACTCTCACATCCATACACTGACTACTGGAAAAACCATAGCTTTGACTAGATGGACCTTTGTTGGGAAAGTAATGTCTCTGCTTTTTAATGTGTTGTCTAGGTTGGTCATAACTTTTCTTCCAAGGAGTAAGCGTCTCTTACTTTCATGGCTGCAGTCACCATCTGGATTTTGGAGTCCAAGGAATGAAGTCTGTCACTGTTTCCTCTGTTTCCCCATCTGTTTGCCATGAAGTGATGGGACCAGATGCCATGATCATAGTCTTTGTATAAGCTCAGTGTTTTCTAATACTTTGCCTTCAGTCAGAACATGTTTTCTGTTTATGTTTTTCAGCCACAAATTTAATGCCTTTTCTACCTTCCCTGAGGACTTTACACACACCTTAGCCATAACTTTTGCAACAGCAAAACTAGCACAAATTTCTTTTTCCTTCAGTTTTACAGGTAGAAGACTTGTTATTACCATGGATCTTATCAACCTCAGCATACTTTTTTTTCTTACTGAGAACTTTTACTTTTTCAATTAAAAGAAGCACAGTAGGGCCTTTCTTTGGCATATCTGAATTTCTAGCATCACTGTTTTTGAACTTTGGGGCCATTATTAAGTACAATAAGGGTGAGACTTGAACACAAGCACTGTGATACCACAATAGTGGATATGATAACTGAACCTGCTGTTTAGTGACTCACAGGTGGGGTATGCCAGACAAAGGGATGATTCGCATTCGAGGTGGGATGGAGGGGGTTGGTGGGGAGGAGATTTCATCGAGATTTGTTTGTGCTACTCAGAATGACTTGCAGTTTAAAACTTATTGATTGTTTATTTCTGGAATTTCCCAGTTTCCAGACCTCAACTGATACTCAACTGAAACCACGGAAAATGAAACCGTGGATAAGGGGGACTACTGTATTCTGCTAACCACTTGATTTTGGCTTTTCCCCTTGTGTTTTCAGTAATGGTTAATGTCAGTGGAATTTCTACCATGTATTTAAATTGTGGTGGGTTTTTTTCTTATACATATGTAGTCTTTCTCTTAACAGTATTCACATTTTAGCAATGTGTGGGTTTCTTTTCTTTTTTGTTTCTTTGATTTTAATATCTCTTTCTAACACACAGGAATACTCTGAAGATAGTAACTCTGAGCCAAATGTGGATTTGGAAAATCAGTACTATAATTCCAAAGCATTAAAAGAAGATGACCCAAAAGCAGCATTAAGCAGTTTCCAAAAGGTTCCGATTTTTTCTGGTTGATTCTGTGTTTTGTGTTTTTCTAAACAATGTCTTAAATCAAGTAAATTGCAACTGATTTTATCTCAGAAGTATGTTTGGCTATTTGGTGATAATCCTGTAAAAGAAGTTTGCATTATGCAGTATAAGCAAATATTTCAAAGGGGCTATCCTTTTTTTTTTTTTCTTCAATCAAGTTATCTGTAGAACAGGGCCATTGTCCCGAAAAACTTGTATAGTTCTGGCAGAAAGAGAAGCAATGAATGTGCTGGTCAGTAGTTATCCCTTCGATCGTGTTCCTTTGTCTTTTGGTGCCAAAGCACATAGGTGTGGTTTCATTATAAAATAATGTGATTTCTTTCCTACTGATAAACTTTTGGGTTATTCTTAACCAGTGAAGTAACAAGTACTTCTGGACTGTATAATAATCGAAGTAGTTCTTATTTAATCTTTTGATGAAGAAACTTCAAAATAAGCTCACTTGTCATTTCATAAGCATTTAAGACTGGTTTATTTTTTTAAACCTTTTAAAAATGGCTTTGAAAAATAGAGTTCTTAGGGCACTGTTTTTCATGTATATGATGTAAAATTAATTTACAACTTAAATATTGGGTGTTACTAGAGAATAACAAATTATACTAAATTCTTTTTTAAAGGTTTTGGAACTTGAAGGTGAAAAAGGAGAATGGGGATTTAAAGCACTGAAACAAATGATTAAGATTAACTTCAAGTTGGTAAGATTTGATTTGAGAGGAATTAAACTGATAATGAAATTCTATACTTAAAATCCTCATGGGAACAAAATGTCATGTCTGCTTTCCTGAAATAATTCTGTTGATATGTTTACATATTTAGCCTAATTAAAAACTTCTACATGGGGGTCCTTCCTAGTGGTCCAGTGGTTAAGACTTCTACTTCCAATGCAGAGTTCAATGGGGGAAATAAGATCCCCATGCCTCAGAGCCCAAAAAACAAACAAACAAACAGAAGCAATATTGTAACAAATTCAATAAAGACTTAAAATGGTCCACATCAACAGAATCTTTTAAAAATTCTGCATAGTATACAAGGTTTTCTATAAATTAACTTATATGCTCTGAGAAAAGATAGACCCTCTGCCAAAATATTTAATGCTGGAAATTTTTGCTAATAGTCCTTCATTTCCTTAGGTCTTTCATGTTTCCTGGAATAACTATGGTTATGCAAATAGTCCTGCAAAGAATAGCAGCAGTAGCTACATCCACTATTTAGTAGGGCCTTAGGTGGGAGGATTTTCCCCCTTTTAGAAGTGGGGAGGACTTTTGAGAGTCGGATGAGTACCTGGGCTTGAAGCAATTTTTTTCCTTTCACATTTTACTAGAAGAGCTTACCAATATAGGGAGAGAAGAAATGCATAACTATGTTAGAGAGCTTCCTGATGAAGGAGTAAATTTTCAGGGAAGAATATTTTAAAAGTTGGTCTTACTTATTTTTTTGGTCTATGAATATTTTAGTAGTTTTTATGATTTAAATAAATATGTTTATTGTGCAGTGAGGAACAATATCTGAAATTTGGAAAATCTATAAATTCTACTTTTTCAAAGGCTAACATCATAAATTTAATTCATTTACTGAGTTAAGGAGGGCTTAGTCCTGTCTCTTATACACATCTAGATGTGTATAAGAGACAGATATAGTTCCTCTATTATTGAAAAACTACTGTTTTTTAATTAGGTAATAATAGGTATTTCTATAATCTTAATCATATGTACATATCTCAGTAAGTAAATATGTACCTAGTAATGCATTTTTCTTCCCTCACAGACAAACTTTCCAGAAATGATGAACAGATATAAACAACTATTGACCTATATTCGGAGTGCTGTCACAAGAAATTATTCTGAAAAATCCATTAATTCTATTCTTGATTATATCTCTACTTCTAAGCAGGTTAGAGTCTGTTTTTGGCTCTTGGTATCTATCAGTATGTTTATACTTAAGAGCTTTGTTTTTTTGTTTTTAAGGCCTAGAAGTTCTATTTAAGCAGTTATGCTAGTTTTAATTTTAGTATGCTTTTAAAATAATGTATGCTATTTTCTTGGCTACAGGATAGTATATAGTATTAAAAGGGAATAACCCAAGCTTTATCTCTCCAAATAATATCTTCAGATACTAACTTAATCTGCACACAGGTTTTGCAGGCTTATAGTAGACTCCCATGCAGTTTCTAATAAACATCATCAGCACTTCAGCTAGCCTTCTTGAACTGTTAATAACCTAACAGTGAGTCATAGGTTCTTTGTGTAGATTTGATTAGATAGAGATCCTTGGGAGGAGAATCTGTATTCATCGCAATTAGTAGTTGGCATTACTCATTAGATAATCAATAAATGCTTCTACAAAGGATAGGTGGATGATGAAAAAAAGGACTAATGATGATACTACAGTGGGCATGAGGAATGATAGTGCTTTCATTATTTTAGTTTTTGATTATTAAGAAAAGCAATGATGATTTTAGTTTATTGCTAAAATAATTTCAACTGGATTATTTGTTCATATTCTTCTAAGCAACATAGTCCTAAGTTTCAGCTTTACTATGCCATGATATTTGAGCACAAGAAGTATTTTCTGTATCACTTAGCATTTCTTAGAACATTTGATACTTTTCATACTCAAAAAATGTTCACCTCAGAACCAGTCTTTCATTCTGTCTTTTCTACTAAATGTCATTTTTATTTCTTGAAGTTTATTGTGTTTATATCTAAAATATATGTAATGGAAATAGAGGAAGATAAAATTATGTTTAGAACATTAACACTTCATGGCACTAATTCAGGGCTTCCCAATATATTGGGGCTTTTCTTAAGTGGAAAAATGTTTCCTGAGTTATGCAAACATGTCACATCATAATATTTTTTGTACGTTATTTTTAAATATTATGTCCGATGGTGGGGGGTAGAACTAAGTAATTTTCAGCAAGATTGTATGTTGCTTCATGCTGTTATATGTAAACTTTTTGTCTTTTGAAAGTAAGTATAGATATTAGTTGGGCAGCACTTACTGACTGTGCAATGGACAGTTTTGAATAAATAGGCAGCCTTTTCTGAAAGTATCAAACTTACCTGTTGCCATGGCCCTCTTACCCCCTGATCCTGTTAAATATGTAGAGAATCAGGTATTCACACAAAGGTAGAGCCAGAAGTGGGAGGAGGGGACAGAGGAGCTTATCATAATGCAAAACAAATGGCAATTTCCATTAAAAAAAGTCATATTCAGACTGTGAACTGATGGTGTTAGGCAAACTAAAATTGTGCTTAAGTTTTCCCTCCCCTCAACTCCAGCAGTTTATCAGTAACTTAAAAATTTGTAGTCCAGTTATATGATTAGTCACATTTATAGAAGAATTTTTGAGGAAAGAGGCTTATTCTTTGCTTCTTTAGCAGCTTACTTAGTGTTTGCCACATGCTGCTGCTGCTGCTAAGTCGCTTCAGTCATGTCCGACTCTGTGCGACCCCATTGACGTCAGCCTGCCAGGCTCCCCCGTCTCTGGGATTCTCCAGGCAAGAGTACTGGGGTGGGTTGCCATTGCCTTCTCTTGTTTGCCACATAGTATTTCCCAAATAAGAGTTGAGTGCTTTCATTATTCATAGTCAACAGGGGAGTCTAAAAGAGTGGACACTACTGAGCAACTGAGCACGCACACAATTCTTGTGCTTGCCATTTCCTTTGCTAACATAAAATGAGTTATTAGTTTTGGAAGGACAAACCTATACTATTAGAGCATTAGACATTTTCTGGGTTTTATTTTAAATGCATAAAAACACATGTTGGCACTTTTTGTAAATTTGGTCTATACTTTTGCTAAGGTTTTGTTAATTTTATGGACTGTCACAGACATTCAGTAAGATACAGCTAGTGTATCTTATGTATATTAAAGTTCAAAGATGCATTTTTGGTTTGCTCAAATTAACTTTATTAACAGGTACAAATTTGCTGTTTACAATTATAGAATTCTGATTTTTTATGTCAGATGGATTTACTGCAGGAATTCTATGAAACAACACTGGAAGCTTTGAAAGATGCTAAGAATGACAGACTGTGGTTTAAGACAAACACAAAGGTAACAGTAATAATTACTTTTTTTTTTTCTTTTGAAGAGTGGGTGGGCATCCTTGATAAACTCTAAAGATGTACCTTCTCCTGTTGAAATCTTTTAATTCTAATAAGTTTATTTTTTTACAGCTGGGGAAATTATATTTAGAACGAGAGGAATATGGAAAACTTCAAAAAATTTTACGCCAGTTACATCAGTCCTGCCAGGTAGCTTTTCTTTTATTTTTTATCTTACTATTTCTTCATAAGAAAAAATTATATTGGAAACATTGCTTAGGGATATTTTCAAGCATCATCACAATAATAAAATTTGAAAAATAACTTACCAGAAAGCTAATTTTTTCTGACTATTACATTACTTCCTCTGTTAATCATAATATCAGTCCTTATTTTTGAAGAATGAGGCATAGGTATCAATAAACAGACCAGTCATTAATATTAAGAATAATAAGCATTTCATATTTAGTTATACACCCTATGAAAATCAGAAAGGATGTTGTAGACATACATTTTAAAGATATTTTATACTCTAGTTTTCGTGTATGAATCCTCTGTAACAACACTGGCCTGTAGAACTTCATGTGATGTTAGAAGCATTCTGTATCTGTGCTTTCCAATATGGTTGCATCAGCCACATGTCATCAAGCACCTTAACTGTCACTAGGGAGATGGAGGTACTGAGTTTTTCATTTAACTTATAAACACGGCAATGGCACCCCACTCCAGTACTCTTGCCTGGAAAATCCCATGGACGGAGGAGCCTGGAAGGCTGCAGTCCATGGGGTCGCTGAGGGTCAGGCACGACTGAGCGACTTCACTTTCACTTTTCACTTTGATGCATTGGAGAAGGAAATGGCAACCCGCTCCAGTTTTCTTGCCTGGAGAATCCCAGGGACGAGGTAGCCTGGTGGGCTGCCATCTATGGGGTCGCACAGAGTCGGACACGACTGAAGTGACTTAGTAGTAGTAGCCATAGTACACCTCTATAACTTTTAAGTGTGAGCTGTAATTTTGTGTTTTGTTTTTTGTCTTGATCAATAAATTACTTGATACTAGTTCAAATATTAAATAGAAATGCTGTTTTAAATATTGTTATGCTCTTTCAATGCCATGTACTTTTTTTTTTCAAGACCATGTTGCAAGTTGATTTTAATGATTTAAATGTATAAAAACATGTAAACTTTTATCAACTATCTTTAAAAATGCACATACACAGATCCATATCCAATACAGAATCTTTTGAACGTTATAATTTTTCATACTATGTACTATTAATTATATATTTTATTTCTGTGAATGAGGAAAAGGTTGATCAGAAAAGTGTTATAAATCATCTTCACATATTTTCATTTAATAATGTTACCTTTTTTGGTTTTTATAAACATGAAAATGTTTTATGTTTCATAATAGTTTCAGTTTATAAGGCAAATCAATCATTTATGGATTATTTTTTATCTACACGTTCTTAAGGAGGGCTTAGTCTGATGCATAAACAACTGTGTATTCAGTTACATGTGAAATGAAAATCGTAGAGAAGGCATTTCTAACTGAATAAAAGTCTTTCAGTATATACATAAGGAATATGAAAAACCCCTCTGGAGAAGTTTTTGCTTGGTTTATTTTGTAGCATAAGGGAAATGCTATCTGGATTGTAAATTGCATTAAAGCATAGGAGAAATGCATGATAATCTGAATGTACAGATTGTCTTACATATCATATTAGTCTGGTTGTATTTTGTTAGTGGATAACTAAAGGAAAGTCTTAAGTTAGAAGACCCAATAAATAATAAATTTTGGCTTTGTGTATGTCAGTGCTTGATATTTATGATTATCTGACTGTCAACCATGTTCTGTTTTTCACAGCTTGTGTTTGTGGGCTGTTGATCATCTTTCAAAGACAAACTCAAATGTCACACCTTTATTATTCCTTTGACATCTCCCAAGAGAATTAATCTTCTCTTCCGTCCTTGGTACTTCATTGGTGCTTCAGCTAGAATTATTATCATTTATATTATAACTTACCTGTTGGCATATTGGTCTTCTGTATTGTGAACTTTTTGAGACCAGGACATCGGCTTATTTAACTTTGTATTTCCCCAAGGTAGACCGAGCACTTGGCTAGGAAGGCACTTGATTGAAGGCACAAAGTGCTTTTGATTGAATCAGTGCATCTAAAGTGGTTGTGAACATTTGGGGAAGACTATAAATAATCTCCTGGATAAAACAAAACATTGCAACTTTTGTACATTTAAAAAAAAAAAAAAAAACCTCCTTATCGAATAACTAAAGTACAAAGGCCATGTGGGTTCGTTTTTGGCCATTGAAGGTCATATTCTTAGTAATCTAGGTGCCAGTTGAAATTTGTAATTCATTTTCCCACAGAATTAGTATCATAAATGTAAGGTTCTCAGGCTAGCTCAAAAATCACTCTGTTGACTCTGAATTCTGTCATCACTGGATTTTCATTATTTGTTTTCCTAGACTGATGATGGAGAAGATGACCTGAAAAAAGGCACACAGTTATTAGAAATATATGCTTTGGAAATTCAGATGTACACAGCACAGAAAAATAACAAAAAACTTAAAGCACTCTATGAACAGTCACTTCACATCAAGTCTGCCATCCCTCATCCATTGATCATGGGAGTTATCAGAGGCAAGTTTGGTTTGCAAAGGTTGGGCAGTGTTGTGGGAAGATAATCAAGATGTCTTTGGATTTTGACTGATTAACTCTGAAGGTTGTTTCTATTTTAGTGAAAATAAATGTCAAAGTAGTAAAGTCAAATGAAATGATCTAGTCTTAGTAAGGAATTAGGATGAATTTTTGTCTTTTTGAAATTTATATCAGTAAATTATTAATAGAAAATTCACCATCAGAAGTTCTATTCTTGAATTGTATATAAAATTAGCTTCTGTTTTAGTGATTTTTTTACTGAAATATTATTGATTTACAATGTGTTAATTTCTGCTGTATAACAAAGTAACTCAGTTATACATATATATGTACATATTTTTTATAGTCTTTCCAATTATGGTTGATCACAAGATATTTTATATAGTTCCCTGTGCTATACAATAAGACCTTGTTTATCTATTCTGTACGTAATAGTATGCATCTATTAATCCTAGACTCCTCCCCCCTACTCCTCCTTGGCAACCACATGTCTGTTCTCTATGTCAATGAGTCTGTTTTGTAGATAGGTTCGTTTGTGGCTTTATTTTATATAAGTGATATCATACGGTATTTGTCTTTCTCTTTCTGGCTTACTTTGCTTAGTATGATAAACTCTAGTTGCATCCATGTTGCAGCAAATGGCATTATTTTGTTATTTTTTTATGGCTAATATTCCATTGTATATATATATCACATCTTCTTTATCCATTCATCTGTCAGTGTACATTTAGGTTGTTTCCATGTCTTGGCTATTGTGAATAGTGCTGCTGTCAACATAGGGGTCATATATCTTTTTGAATTATAGTTTTGCCCAGATACATGCCCAGGAGTAGTATTGCTGGATCATATATAGTAATTCCATTTTCAGTTTTCTGAGGAACCGCCATACTATTCTCCATAGTGATTGTACCAAGTTAAATTAATTGTAATAACTTACATTACATTAAAATAACATATTATTTTTACAACTAAAATAGTGTAGGAGGGTTCTCTTTTCTCCACACCTTCTACAGTATTTGTTATTTCTAGACTTTTAATTATGGCCATTCTGACTAGTATGAGTTTGGTACTTCAATGTAGTTTTGTTTCAAGAATTTATTATTCTTATTTATCTTTATTTATGATTTTTGGTCTCTCTGGGTCTTTGTTGCTGTGCATGTGCTTTCTCTAGTTGCAGCAAGTCAGGGGCTACCCTTCATTGTGGTGCGTGGGCTTCTCTTCTTGCAGAGCACAGGCTCTGGGCACACGGGCCTAAGTAGTTGCAGCACGTGGGCTCCATAGTTGGAGCTTCCAGGCTCTAGAGCTCGGTCTCTGTGGTTGTGGTAGCATGGGCTTAGTTTCTCTGCAGCCTGTGGAATCTTCCCAGACCAGGGATCATACCCGTGTCCCCTGCATTGGCAGGCAGATTCCTACCCACTTGGAGCACCAGGGAAGTCCACCTCATTGTAATTTTGATAAAATTACTTTCTATTTCAACTGAGAATGAAGATTTGCAAATGCTTGTTTGGCTAATGTTTAATGAAGAGCTTAGTTTTTAGAATTCAGTATGTGCCTTTTGTCCACTTCAGGAGCTAATACTCTTCAGGTTATAGAATTAAAAGACTAGAAGCTGCTGACATAGCTTTCATTTGATTTTTATGAAGTGGTCAACCTTATTATTATAGAACTGAAAATGTCCTCTTTTTTCCTGTTTTATTCTTTACAGAATGTGGTGGTAAAATGCACTTGAGAGAAGGTGAATTTGAAAAGGCACACACTGATTTTTTTGAAGCCTTTAAGAATTATGATGAATCGGGAAGTCCAAGACGAACCACTTGCTTAAAATATTTAGTCTTAGCAAATATGCTAATGAAATCGGGAATAAATCCATTTGACTCACAGGAGGTATGTTTGTGCTCTAATTGTTCATTTCTGTCAGCTGTCTCTTGTGAAAATAAATGTTATTCTTTCTTTGTACATATACATAATTAATCCTTTTCTTTTCCTAACCAGGCCAAACCTTACAAAAATGATCCAGAAATTCTAGCAATGACGAATTTAGTAAGGTAAGATTTAATATTTCAGTCAAGATAAATTATCTTAAAGCAGTGAATAAAGAAGAGAGCAGAGAGAATTTTTCAGAATTCAGTTAATACCCAATGTATTATTTTGACTTGAAGTATACGAAAGTTTGTAAAATTTTTGAACTCATTGATTATACTGTTTCTGTTAGTCACAAGATTTTGTAAGTATATACTGCTTTTTTTTCTCATTATCTTTGTGTGTGTATACACATACTGTTTCTCAGTAGAAAGCTATAGAGGTTTTAAAACAATTTCACAGTGTTACAGTTTCTACCTGCCTTAATCCAAAATGAAATTATGAATTGGTCTACATAAGTCAAGAATTTTCAGTGAGACAGTTTGCTTACTTGTATATTTGCTTAATACAAGATAAAAAAATCGCTTCAAATAAATTTGCCTCAGCTAATTTTCTAATGTAAGGAGCAGCAGAAGGGTCATACTGATAGAAAACCTAAGGATTTATTGTTGCCTTCTGTGTAGAAAGATATGACTAATGATGGCTAATACTGAAAAACCTGCCATCATCAAATAATATTTAAAAAAGAAAAAGCAAAAGCCTAGAAAAGAAGACATTTTTGTAAAAGAAATCAACGAGCAAGAAAAACGTTTCTTTGGACCAGGAATAAATGTAGCCTATGATTTATTGTGCTTTCTTTGTAGAAAACTAGGAGAGAGACTTAATGGGTTTCAAGTCCATTGTTCTAGACTATACAGCTGACTTTACTAAGACAGAGTGTAGTTAGGGGTGTGAGGCAGGGTTGAGTTTTTTTGTTTGTTTTCAGATATATATAGGTAATTTAGATGACCAGACATTCTCTTAACAGTCTTTTTTTTTTTTTTTTTTTTTTTAATTTAAGAAAGTACTGTTGGGTGATAAATTACAAGTCACCTAAATGTAAATTTTATATACTTATAGCCTATTTCATTATATTGTTTTAGCTCAAAAGACAATTTCTTTGTCTTTATATCAAAGAGTTTGTTCTATTTACATTTGGCCATATTAAGAGATTATTTGCTTAGAGATTAATTTCATAATACTTCAAAAAAATTAGGTTAAATTTCTAAGGAACAGTTTAACTTGAAAACTCTTAAAAAAATATTGCAGGAAAGTATTTCCCTGGACATTAGTATTTTGTTCAGATTAAATTGGTTAAATGCATTAAATGGATTAAAGTGCTGATTTGTCAGACCTTATCTCAGTTTACTCCAGAGCAGCCTTTGAAATGGAACTCTAAAACTTATTTTAATGATAAACTTTAAAAGAACTAGCCTGTGGTGTCCCACATTTTGTATAAGGTTCTTTTTTAAGCCACTTAAACAGTGGAAGAATGTGTCTTTTGTGTGTGCAAGTGCTTTCACTATTTGAATATATCCTTCTGTAGTATATTACAATAATATATTTGGGGTAGGTAAGAAAAGTAATGCTTCCTAATTTTATCTTCCTAGTCAGTTGCCAGCAGACTAGAGGAAAATAATTCCTGTTGAAGCAGTTGAATCACCTGCCCTTAACATGAAGTTACATTGCGACCCAACAGATGGAAGCACAGCAGAGGGCGTGCAGAGTGGCTGATGATATGTGTTACATATAAAGCAGACAGTGGTGCCATTTCCAGAAGGTTGGCTTCTTCCTTCTCAGCACCTTTAGCAGTCCCCACAGTGCCTCAGGGAGAAGGCAGTGGCGCCCCACTCCAGGACTCTTGCCTGGAAAATCCCATGGACGGAGGAGCCTGGTGGGCTGCAGTCCATGGGGTCGCTAAGAGTTGGACACGACTGAGTGACTTCACTTTCACTTTTCACTTTCATGCATTTGGAGAAGGAAATGGCAACCCACTCCAGTGTTCTTGCCTAGAGAATCCCAGGGACACAGGAGCCTGGTGGGCTGCCGTCTCTGGGGTCACACAGAGTCGGACACGACTGACGCGACTTAGCAGCAACAGCATAGTGCCTCAAAGAGTAGATAGTAGATACCTCAGACAATCATGAACATAAATCAGCCTTTGACCTTCTGCAGCAGGGTCCACACTCTCTTACTTTGTGCATATAGCCCATCTGCCACCAATATTTCTGCTTTTTAGTTCACTGGAATTTTAAGGCTAAAGAGAATTAAGAATCAAATGTTCCCTTTAAGAAGTTTTGGCAGTTGCTGGTACCTTTCTAGAAGATAAAAATTAAGGAAGCTGCATTTATGAGTAAACTTCAGAGAGGATATACTGTCTTTGTATTCAGACTCCTCCATTCAGTAGTATACATGAAACCTGGTTTCTTGGAGATTAAATGCACAATTTAACTTAAAAGCATCAAGCATTAAACAGTTACTAAATATTTGTCAGCTCTTAACCATACTAAGACTTTGAGGTTTTAATTAGCTGTATATAACATATAACCCCACATGATTTGTCTTTCTTTTATAAAGCCAAATGCATTAAAAGAAAATTCATTTTATTTTCGGAAGGATCTGTGTATGTTTAATTCTAATTTCCATGCCAGAAACTGTAATTTAGATTTTTCATATAAAAATTGAGAAACAGGCTCTTTGGATTATCTGATTTAATATATGACTTCTTCATGTTTGACAAAATTTATGCTTTTCTTTTTTGTTAGTGCCTATCAGAATAATGACATCACTGAATTTGAAAAGATTCTAAAAACAAATCACAGCAACATCATGGATGATCCTTTCATAAGGGAACACATTGAAGGTATATGTTTTCTGCTGACTGAATTCTGTTACTTTCTTTGCTACTATCAAATAATACTTAATGGAGCTACATGGAATTAAGGCATTTTTCTTCTGCTTATTGCAAAATATAGACTTGTTTCTAAATGCTGTCATAGAATAAAATATTCCTTAAAATTATAAAGCTGTTTTAAAGACATCACTAGGTAATTTCATGTTATTAATGTAATCAAGTTCTACATGATGTCCATTTCATTTAAAAGGAGGCTGTCACTTTTACCTTCTGATTTAGATATTATTGCATGTTTATTACTGACGTTTAGGTTCAAAGTAAATTTTTAGGATTTATTTTTGACAACAGAAGCCTTGAAACAGCCTACTATAGATAATGCTAAGATGCACTTATTTTGAAAAGGTATGTAACAACAAATGTATGAGATTTTTAATAAGTTTTGATTAACAAAGATAAAAATTATTGCTCTGTTCTAGAGCCACTTATACCTCCAGTGTTCCTACCTGTTATGGAGCTATTTGAGGGTTTTTAATAACTGGAACAATTCATTCAAATGCTTAAATGCCAGATACATAAAGAAAATCCAAAGAATACTTTGGAAGTAATGTTCTTTTGTTCCTCACCTTCCTTTCTCTTTCACTCAACAGACAAAGTTCTTATTTGAACTGAGAATACTATATTTTGTGTGTATAAAAAAAAATACAGAAGCCTTGTGCCTGAACTCCTGTTTTTTTTTTAAAGGACACTGTACATGAAGAACTGGGAAAAACTGTAGAATCACCTTATAAAATGTAATATTCTAGTTTATGAGAGAGCATAAAGTAAGGAACTTGACTAGTTGGTATAAATTAGAGCTTCTTGAAAGAGGAAATGATGAGCAGTGAAGTGTTATTAAGAATGCAAGAGGTATTTCAAATAGTATTACAACATTAGCAAAATCAGAGAGATGGAAACAAGAAAAACTTAATTGAAAGAGAGCCTCTAATCCTGTGGTACATCTGTTGAACTCAAATGTTTTTAGACATAAATTGCTTATTCCCTCACTAGACAGAGATGTTTTAAGAAGATAAATGATACAGTTAATTAATACAATTTAGGTGTGCATAGTGATTCATAAAGATACACAAACTAGTAAATATAAATGTATCGTTTTAACTTTTGTCTTTCAGAGCTTTTGCGAAACATCAGAACACAAGTGCTTATAAAATTAATTAAGCCTTACACAAGAATACATATTCCTTTTATTTCTAAGGTACTTATATTCACTATAATTTGTATTTATAAATGCAGTATATATTTAAAAGAGTTATACTTGGTAACAATATTTTTTAAAATTCTTCCTTTTCTCATGTATAAATTAAAATGTTTGCTGCATTTTGCAAAATGTCAAATCTCCAAAAATGTGTCCGTATATTTCTGTACCTGCAGTGTAGTAAAGGTTTAGATGAAACCCCATAATTATAGTGGCATACTGTCACTTAGGTTTCAAGCAGCAAAATAAACAGTGCAGCTCAGAAATTGTAGTTTGGTTCTTGATGTGTTTTTATTACATGTGGGGTTTTTGTTTTGTTTTTTAGTACCTTAGAAATGTCAAATTATTTTTCTTCAGTTAATAATTTTAAAAAGCCTGGAAGTAAATAAGTTGGTTATTTGCTTTCAAGTTTTTAAAAGTAGTCTTTATTGATAAGGAGAATTAGTTTCTAACAAAAAACTTGCATAGTACTTAACTTTGACAGTGATACTTTAAAGGAATAATTTTGTTTTTAAAGAATGATACTCCTTTTTAAAAGATTCTAACTCTCAGAATGTTCACTTTAAACAAATACGCCGGAATATAGACAGCTAAATGAATGTTACCTGCATAGTGATCATGCTGGAAAATTATTTCCTAATTCCAGCAATCTACCACTGCTCAAAACCTCTTGGGTTTTACTCTTTGGGAATTGCATTCAGAGCTAATTTAAGTCACACACACTGTTAACTTTATGATTACATAATTGTTAAAAAAGTATTATCCAGCTTTTGCTCTGTGTGCTGTGCTGTACTGTGCTGTGCTCAGTCATGTCCAACTCTCTTGCAACCCCACGGACTGCAGCCCACTCAGGCTCCTCTGTCCATGGGATTCTTCAGGCAAGAGTACTGGAGTGGGTTACCTTTTCCTCCTCCAGAGGCTCTTCTGGAGACCTAGGGATTGAACCCATGACTCTGCTGTACTGTGCTGTGCTCAGTCATGTCCAACTCTCTTGCAACCCCACGGACTGCAGCCCACTCAGGCTCCTCTGTCCATGGGATTCTTCAGGCAAGAGTACTGGAGTGGGTTACCTTTTCCTCCTCCAGAGGCTCTTCTGGAGACCTAGGGATTGAACCCATGACTCTTGCATCTCCTGTATTGGCAGGCAGATTCTTTACCACTAGCACCACCTGGGAAGCCCTGATTATTCTATAGTTAACCATTATTTGGCACCAAATGTCTTTTTACTGTTTCCAAAAATTAAATCTCTCTTTGAGGGAATAGTAGGAATATGCAACTGGCTTTGAAGGCAATCCCAAAAGAGTTTTAAAGGTATTTTGAGCAGTGGTAGCATAGTTAAGAGAATGAACTGTGTGCTGCCAGGTTACTCATCAAAATGGATGCACCATTTATGCTCCATCTAGTAGTGCATGAGGGTTCCAATTTTCTCCTGTCCTATCCTTAATAATATCTGACTTCCTAAAGTGATATTTCACCTGTCTCTTATACACATCTAGATGTGTATAAGAGACAGGTATATATTTAAAAGAGTTATACTTGGTAACAATATTTTTTAAAATACAGCATAACTTAAGGTTTTTCCTTTTAATATGAATTTTTCTGTTTCCCTGGTATAAATTGAGTTAAAAGAAATGAGAAAGGAGGAATCATTACATTCATTTTAAAGATTCCTTTAGCCTCAGTAAAATTGTGAGAGAGAAAGTAGTGGCTGAAATACATAATTGATGTATATTGTTAACCCCAGCCACAATAAAATTAGAGTAGGAATATACTTTTAAAGTTAATAGAGCAAAATTTTATCAGACCTGTGTTCTCAGTATTCTAACAGATAATGAAATTTGTTTTAACGTTTCTCTTTTTTATTAACCTCAGCCACAATAAAATTAGAGTAGGAATATACTTTTAAAGTTAACAGAGCAAAATTTTATCAGACCTGTGTTCTCAGTATTCCAACAGATAATGAAATTTTAATGTTTTAACGTTTCTCTTTTTTAAGTGGTAGAAACTAATTTAGAATAATATTTATATAGAATCATAAAGTCCTCTAAAAAGTTAATTCGTAGAATTATAATGAGTCTTTTGTCTTAGGAGTTAAACATAGATGTAGCTGATGTGGAGAGCTTGCTGGTGCAGTGCATATTGGATAAGTAAGTACTTGACTATTTTTTTTCCACAAAATGTTTAGGACATAAAGTTTGAATAATGATGGCAAAGATAGCAGTTGAATTCTTGAATTTTCATAAAAAGCACCCTTTGGCTGTAGTTTTCTATTGAGAGAGATACCTGTATGTGATGGCTTTTTATAAATGAATGATCTTTGAAAAAGTTCTAAATGACTTTTCAAAAGATTTCTCATTCAGTGTATGACCCTATATGCCTGCCTGCTCAATTGCTTCAGTTGTGTTCGACTCTTTGTGACCCTATGGACTGTAGCCCGCCAGGCTCCACTGTCCATGGGATTCTCCAGGCAAGAATACTGGAGTGGGCTGCCATTTCCTTTTCCAAGGGATCTTCCCCACCCAAGGGTTGAACCTGTGTCTCTTAGGTCTCCTGCATTGGTAGGGGGGTTCTTTACCACTGAGCTACCTGGGAAGCTCCTGACCCATCTATACAGCTAGATAATTATTTAATGAATAGTATTATTTCATTTTTAAAGTATAAGGTATGGTATCTGTTACTTTGGAAATGGTATCTTTCTTAAAGGCAAGAAATGTTATTTTTAAAGCTTCTCATATTACATTTGCTCTTGATTAATTGGCTAAGTATATGTCTGTTGGTTCTTTCAATGAAATTGATGAAAGGTAGCTGAAGTCTGGTTTCTTTCAAAGTTTGGATAAGCTAATGAATGTTAAATTAATGCTGATTGCAACCATTTAATGTAGACTGCAGGGGGGGGGTGTTTTTGCATTTATTGATATTGTGACTATTTTATAAAGTCCAAAAGATATGTTTAGTCTACAAACGGTTTGTAGACATGTCATCTTTTATTTATTTCCAGCACTATACATGGCCGAATTGATCAAGTCAACCAACTCCTTGAACTGGATCATCAGAAGAGGGGTGGTGCCCGATATACTGCACTAGATAAATGGACCAACCAACTAAATTCTCTCAACCAGGCTGTAGTCAGTAAACTGGCTTAACAGAGAACAAGCTTTTACAGACATAACTTAAGGCAACAGTGCAGAGATGTAACCCTTAAAAGAACTGGGAATGGCAAAACTACTGTCGGTTGATGTGTCCTGAAAATTATTGGAGTTATGGCAGAAGTGCTTTTTTTGATCAACTGGTTTGTGTTTTGCTGCTGCATTTATCCCAAGAAAAAAAAACAGCTTTAATCTCCAGAAGAAAACCAAAATGCCATGGGATTTATGCTGTATTGACATCTTGCCCTAAAACATACAACATCATAGTAATTTGTCGTGGGCAACATGACTTTTTTTTTTTTTTTTTAACAGGAGTGATCATAATTAGGATTTATTTTTCAACATAATTTAGAAACTCTTGTTACCCAAATAAAAATGACAAGTTTCTGTGCCTGTATTCAAATATGTATGCATGTGATATAATTGGAAAAAAGACTTTGCTTATATTTGAATTGATGGAATTAGAATTCAGGGGATTTGAAATATGGTTTAATCTTTAACCCTATCCTCCAAGTTGTAACAGGCCCAGTTCTCCTGTGGTATCTTTGCTGTGTGCAGTGGTGCATCTTCCAGTTTCTAGAGGGAAAGCATGCACTTGTTATTTTTGGGAAGTTAGGGTTAGTAACTAACAGTATCCAAGGTTACACCAAAATCTTTCATTTATTGTAATTGTATGTATTACATAGGCTTTGTTTAATACTCCCTAAATATGGATTTGTTCTTTTTTTAAAAGTCACTTGTCCTGTTTGTTTTTAAACACAGGTTTTTGGTAAATCTTAGCAGCCTAACTTAAAACTATCTGTTACATTTCCCCCCGACCTTTGAAGATTTTCTGTGTTTTTGTGCATCAAATCTTTTCGAGGTGAACTTTTAAGAGATTGCTTATTAAAATATAACTAAATTTAAGAAAAGTAAAAAAAAAAAAGGCAAATTCTTAGTATTTAAGTTGCTCATTAAATCTGGCCCTCTTTTCTGAGAACTGTAATAACAAGTAGCTTACACCATATTTCTTTTTGCTTCTAAACCTGGATAAACTCACTTCACAGTAATCTTTGGCTGCCACGAATAGATACTGTTTCAGGAACTTGATTTCCATGACTCATTCTAGCTCTTACATTAATTTTTCAGTTGTTGATTAAATATTTTTCTCTACAGATGATGTAATATAACTTTTTTAAAAGATATTTATGAATGTACTAAGAATTACTTTCATTACAGGAGTCCCTTCAAACTAAAGGTTATAGTGTATTTCAAGACTACTAAGAATCTGATTTTACATGCGAGTATAGATTTAATGAAGCCTGTTTTAAATGAGTGACACTGTGGGCAATGTATTTTTTATCACCTTATAATAGGATACCAGTTTGTCACTCACTAAAAAATAGCTATTTCTTATATTTAAAATATCAATGATAGTAAACATTTTTAAAGCAGTTTTCATTTTTAATCAGTAGTGTTTAAAATTCCTCAGTAAACTCAGGTAAGTACACTTTTCTTTTGTGTTGGGGCTGGGAGTGAGGGTGTCCAAAGAAGCAGATTATGCTAGTATAGAATAACAGTCAGTTTACTCCAAGAATAAAAAGGTATATGCCTGGTATTTTCCTATTATGTTTTTTTGTAAGGACTTAGAAATACTCTAAGCATTTATTATCAAGCCTGCTTTTTAAAAATAGTCTTACTCTAATACTGCTTTAAATCTCAGAAACTTTCATTTGATCTAAAATATAAAAGCAAAACCTAGAGTGTACAAATCTCTAGTAAAGCTAGGAATTTCATTCTTTATATGAGATTTATTCATTTTTATGTAGAATTTATAACATTTGGAAGGAGATAAACATGGTTTTGAACTTAGATGTAGCAAAACAAGGAATTGGCTTTTCTGTTTTTTGATAGTTTTGTTTTTAGATACAATTGACATAAAACATTTTAAGGAATTGACTTTTGACCATTTTGTTTCAAAGTGTAAATACTTAGAATAAGGACTTAGAACAAGAGGCTGGATGTCAGGTCTCAGAGCTTGAAGCTGAATGATTTTGGTCTTCTATTGTGTGACCAAAATTCAAAATTTATCTCTTCTCTCCCCCCTTTTTTTTTTGGAGGCTTTGCTTGTTTTTGTTTCTTTGTATTAGATTCTTTTTCCCCTCCTAATCCTCCTCAGGTAGTATCCTATATTCATTTTGATAGTTCTAAGTAGGATAATTTGTAAAAACTTCCTTCTTGTAGACATACAGAAATGAACTTTCTAAATATCAGTGTATTAGAAGTTTTGCTTAACTCTAGATAATTAGATTTTACTACATATCTTCTAGCTAGTGTGTGCCCTTAATAGCATGGGTTAACCAATGATTCAAAAGTTGTGTTTACTTTACTTTGAATCACTAGATGAGATTTGAAAAGGTTTAAGTTTTGGAATTTTTAGGAAAGTTGAAATAGTGCCATTTGGAGAATTTATGTTTAATGATAGTACCACAGAACAACTGTGTCAGTGAATTCTAAATATCCTCAAAATTTAGTGTCACTCAGTTTGTTTTTAAATCTGAAAAGATTTGTTTAACCTGATAATATCCCAGAATAAACTAATGTGTAGTCTTATAAATTTTACTCCTTTAGTGTCATATGTTATTTTTAAACCTGTTAGAATAATTAAAAGTCAGCTCTTGCCATCAAATCTTAGAATATCAAAGGTAGATGCCAACTATACCTTAAAAACCCTATGATAGGCAAGAAAAATATTGTTTCACTTACATTACTGTTTGGGGCCAACTTTCTTCTTGGCCAGGATTTTATATTGTAAACATGTTTGGGATAACCACACTAATGGCTAGCCCGTACTATTGTGTGTATGTTTGTTGGTGTATACATATTTGTAGGAGTAAAAAATTCACTCCCCGGTCCATCACAGTAATTTTTTTTTCCAGTTTCCATAATTTAATATCAGTTGTTTCTTAGGCATACATCACTGAAAGAATGGCCAGTGTACCAGTAACTTCTATGTTATGACATGTTTCATGTGGAAGACGATGTCCAGATTTAATCTAGAGGTATTAGGTTGTCCGTTCATTCTGAAATAAGGCATCTTTAAATGACAAAGTTTGGGTTTTTTGGACATTATCCTATGAGTTTATGGAGCTAAAGTAATCTAGAACTTTTAATCATCCCATAAAGTTGTCAGAAGTTTTTGCATGCTTACTGAATTAGTAACATATTAGTGCTGTGTTGAATATCTAATTTTTGTTAAGATGTTTGCCTCCTACTATTTACTAAAATAGTTTTATGCATCTATTTTTGAATAATGCTGAGGGTAATTATATATCAACAAAGAAATGGAATGTTATGGGAAATGTAAACGTTTGATTTTGCAATTTTTTCCATAGTTGTTTGCATTATGAGTTTTCTGAATTTTCTTCTTAAGCTAGTGTTAAAAATGACCTAAATTCCTTGAACTCACTCGGTGGTAGGAAGCAGGTGACTGAGAGTATGGCAGAGAATGTCTCTCTGAAATTAGAAGTCTCACAGATTAACTCTTGAGAATCAACTGATAAGTGCATGATAAGAGGCTTTAAGACTTAGGTACTCAAGGATTTTTGACTGGAAGTACACATTCTTTATCAATAATAAAAATTACATGATGTGCCTCTTAGATATTTTCTGTGTAAATATTAATTAGCACAAGACCAGCACAATGGCTTTAAACAATGCACTTTATGTATTTGATCAAATAATTCAATATATATACTTCAGTAAAATAGCTTTTTAAATATTTTAAGTATGTTTCTCAGAAAGCAGTTCTGAAAATCTTACTCATTTGGTTTGGAAATCAAGATTTAAATATTTTCCACTTTTAAGAATACTTTGTTCGGCTTTGCAGCATTCATAGAAATGTTGTCCTCTCCTGAACCCTGTTTAATGATCTGTCATGGAACAATTCATGTTGCAAGAAAATGTCTCAGGAGTTAAGCCTTCAATATAAAATTAAACACTTAAAAGCAGGAAATTAAGTCAAGTGGGGGAAGAAATGTACTCTCCCAAATCCCTTTTCTGATCCTCTAAAATGAGCACTTTAAGGGCTGCGAAGTCTAAGAAACCACTGATGAAATTTTTTTTCGTAAGTAAAAATAATATTGTTCCCAGGTGTGACCTTCAATCTAGTAGAATGGGTCAACCCTGATCTCAAAGTACAGTAATGCAGTCAGCTTTTGAAAGTAAAAAAACTTTAATAACGCTGTGGCCAAGATTACAGTATAAATGTATAAAACCAATGTTACAGCACATTTCAAATTGTTGGGCCTTCCAGGTTGTGGCAATGGGAGGGAAGAGTGGGGCAGCTTAACTGCTTCCTGTTTCAGCAGCATTTGAAACAGTGGAAGGGGCATGAGTTAGTAGTAGTATCCCAGCAAGGAACTAAATAAGCACCATACATCTAGTATTTTCACTCGTGTTTTGGTTTGTTGTACTTAACAGTTTTACAGCCCCTTAAAATTACTCAATTTTAAGAGTAATGAATGGAAATTTGCAGTTTTCTTTCCAGAAACCTATTTTAAATTTTATTGTTACGGTTAATCTTCTGGGGGTTAATGGCCCTCAACTGAAGAAAGGTTACCTATCTTGGACCTGTTAAAAGTGAGTTGTATTGTGAGTGAGTATAGACCACAAGCTGATGTACTTTATTGTGTAGGCTGGTATTTAAAACTTGGTCTTTCTGCTTTCTCGTAATCATCATCACCAGTCAGAGAGGGGGAAAACAATATAAAAGTACTTAGATACTGAGGGAACATTCCCTTTTTCTAACTCCCCATCTGTTTATTTAACAGATAAAAATTATGTGCCTACTATATGCTAGGGACTATGTGATATTTCCTAAGGTTGAAGGACACCATAAAGAACAAAATTATCTCTGTGCTCAAAGAGCTTAGTTCTATAGGGAGAAACAGATAATTTCAGATAGAGAAAAAATTCTATCAAATCAGTTAAAATGGGGAGGCATCTCTGAGGATATGAAAGTTTCACACAAGAGTAAGAAAAGGGGTTGGCTCTGCAGATCTACAGGAAGAGCAGTCCAGGCAGAGCAGTTAAGTACATCTGAGATGGGACAGGTATAAAATTCAGGAAAGGTAGAGTGTAATATTAAGAGGAGAGAACTGCTTGAGGACCAGATGGTTTGAGATTTTATTCTAAATACAGTGGAAAGCCATTGGAAGTTTTAAGTTCTTATGTATGTAATATTAAAAGAAGGTTCTGGCTCTTGTGTGGAGAAATGATTATTTGGGACAGTTCTGTGATCTGGGAGACTATGAGTCCATTGCAGAAGTCTGGGACATAGAGGCTTTTTAGACTAGGATTTGGAAAGAGCACAGAATCAGGATAGGCAACAGGACTTGCTTAGAATTAGTCTGAAGGTTGTAAAGGAAAAAGACATCAAGAATGGCTCCCAGGTTTCTTACTGAGCAACAGGTAGATAATAGTATTAAATGAAATGGGATGACTGAGGAAGCGTGTTTCTGGGCAAGAGGCAGAGCCAGCAAAAGAAAAGTGACCTAGGAGCTTGATAGTAAAGAGAGTAGTATAACTGAAACTAGGGATTTCAAAGCAGAGTGATGAACCAAATGCTGCTGTGGATTAAATAAGATGACAGGAGTGAAGAGGCAGGGGCCTCAGATTTAGCAAAATACACGTCTTTGGGGATGCTAATGAGCGTCTTTAGTGGAGTGATGAAGGTGTTTCAGCTCTTCAGCTGGACTGTGAGAAACTTCTTCAGTCACTGTCTTTCGTTTAGTCCATATTTTTTACATCTTCTGAACGTTAGGTAGGATAATGGGAAAAGTTGAAATACAGCAGGTCGAAACTCCAGACGATAACAAACAGCCTTCTGAAGTGTCTCTTCCTATAAAATTTTTAAAACCCATTTTCCTCTTTTCTAACACTATAAATTTATGTGCTTAATTTAAAAATCTGATGCCTTTTAACTATGAAACTGTGCCTGTTAACTATGAAATCCATAGCTTTAACCTAACTTTTTTTTTAATATTCCTACAAAAGCTGTCAAATCTAGTGCTTATAAAGAATGGATTCATAAAATATATAAGCAACACCCTTTCTTTCAGCTTATGTACTCTCATATCTTGGGATATCAATATAGCTGAATGGTAACGTCACCAAAATAATGAATTTTTGAAATGTTTGGATTTATCTTCAAGGAACTAGTTCAAGTGTAAATAATGGTGTAACAAGGGCTTCCCTGGTGGCTCAGTGGTAAAGAATCTGCCTGCAGTGCAGAAGACCCAGGTTTGATCCCTGGGTCGGAAGTTCCCCTGAGAAGGGAATGGCTACTCACTCTAGTACTCTTGCCTTGAGAATTCCATGGACAGAGGAGCTTGGCAGGCTACAGTCTATGGGGTCACAAAGAGATACGACTGAATGATTTAAGCATGTGAAGAGGAACATATATTTGCTTATACACTTGAATGCCTGTGAAGCAATTTGAATAATTAAACTTATTGAATAATTAAACATAGATATTCAGATCACAGAATTATGGTAGTCATTTTATGTCATCAAAAGTCAGGACCCAAATGACAAGTGAGATTGTGCTTCTAAGGACAAAGTATGTGAACTCTCAGGTTTTCATCTTAAAAATGCCTTTTGCAGCTTTCCAGAGGAGAGGAGAGGTAAAGCGGAAAGATCTAGGGAGTGGAGACACGTCTTCAGCTGTCTGTGATTAAGACCTTGTCACTTAACCTCTCTGGGCGCCAGTTTCCTTTGTTGAGTAATTCTTTTTAACCTCAAGTATTCAAAATTGAGAAAATCATAATCCTTAGCATATGGTATACACTGTCATGTTTTTTCAGTTTACTTTCCTTCTGTTTATTTAGATACATGTATATGCTGGAAAAATAATATGCATATTTTTAGCTTCCATAAATGGTATCAATTTTTGTTATTTTATTATTTCTAAGTCTAATCTCCTATTTTATCTCTTCCATCTCATACATTTGCCACAATTTACCTTTCCATCTCTCTAGTGATAGACATCTGTGTTCCTTTCATATCATTACTACAGCAAATAATTCTGTGACAAATATTTTGGACTTGTACAAAAGTTACTCTGGGGTGTATATCTGGAAATACGGGACTTGGGGCATAATACTTAATTGTTCTAAATGCTGCCAGGTTACTCATCAAAATGGATGCACCATTTATGCTCCATCTAGTAGTGCATGAGGGTTCCAATTTTCTCCTGTCCTATCCTTAATAATATCTGACTTCCTAAAGTGATATTTCACTGTTAATTTTAATTTGCACTTTTATAATCACTAATTAGCTTGAACGTCTCTTCATGCACTTACTAGCGATTCAGGTTTCCCTTTCTGTGGACTACTCTTAACATTCTGTTCCTGGCTTTCTCTTTTTTCCTGATTGTGGGACATTGCTGTATTACTATATTCTACATAGTAACTCCTTATGTTTTTCAGATTTGCAAATGTTCTCTGAAGCATTATCTCCAGTTTCCTTCATTGAACAGAAATCTTTCATTTTGATATTAAATCTATCCATTTTTTCTCCCTATCACTTTTTCTCCCTATCCATACTTTTCTGGATCTTATTTAAGAAGTCCTTTTCTTAAACTAAATACTACAAAAATATTCTGTTATAGTTAATCCATTTATGTTTAGTCCTTTGTTTGGAGTTTCTGTGTGTGTGTGTTAGTCACTTAGTCATGTCCAACTCTGACCCCATGGACTGTAGCCCACCAGGCCCCTCTGGCCGTGGGATTCTCCAGGCAAGAATACTGGAGTGGGTTGCCATTTCTTTCTCCAGGGGATCTTCCTGATCCAGGGATCAAACCCAGGTTTCCTGCATTGCAGGCAGATTCTTTACCATCTGAGCTATAGGGAAGTCCCTTATTTGGAGTTTACTTCTGTGTATAATTTGAGGTAGGAATCAAGCTTTATCTCTTCTGTGTTATGAGCTAATTTCCTCAGTGCTGTCTATTAAATTATTCTTTACTGATTTAGTGATGCTACCTTTTCAACTACCAAGTGTCTCCATATGCAAAGGATATGTTTCTGACCTCTGAAATCTGCTTACTGTTCCAGTTGTTCCTTTGTTGTTTAGTCACTCAGTTGTGTCCAACTCCTTCTTGTGGCCCCATGGCCTGTAGCCTGCCAGGCTCCTCTGTCCATAATTTCCTGGGCAAGAAGACTAAAGTGGGTTGCCAGTTCCATCTTCAGGGGATCTTACCAACCCAGGGATCGAACCTACATTTCCTGCATCAGAGGCAAATTCTTTAGTGCTGAGCCACTGGGGAATTCCCACTTGTTACTTTACCATTGTTTTATTCACTTTGTGTTTTTATTACTGAGCTGAGTAATGTCTTAATTACAGAAGAATCTCCCCAGCCAGTTTGCTGTTTGTTTTGAAAATCATTTTAGTAATTGTGGACCTTCGTTTTTCTATATTACTTTTGAATCAATTATTGAGTCAGTTTGTCAGTTCCCTTAAAGTCCTATAGAGTTTTAATTGGAATTTATTAAATTTAGAGGTTAATTTGTCTCTTTGTATGTCATCTTAATTTTTAGTTTTTCTCTATAAAGATCTTGAGCATTCTTTGTTATAATAATTTCTAAATCTTTCTAGTTTATGTTCTCTTATTACCTAAAACATTGTTAGTTGGTTATTGTTGGGAAAAAATAGTGATACTGATATTTGCATACTGTTGTATCTGTCAGCCTTGCTGAACCTTTTCCTATTAACAGTCTGTTGATTTACCTGTGTTTTCTATGTAGATAATCACATTATTAAGAAAATAATTATATTTTTATGCATTTCCTTCCATCCCTATTCCTTTTATTACTTTGTCTAATCTCACTTCATTGCTCAGGGTCTCCAATAACAAATGAAACAGTAGTGATAACAGCCATCAGTCTTGTCTCAAAGAAAAAGAATCTTGAGCTTCTCCGTTAGGTATGAGATCTATGGTCATCTTAGGGGAGTTAGCATTCAATAAAAAAGTTTCCTTCTGTTTCTAGTCTCCTGAGAGGGTGTGTGTGTGTGTGTGTGTTAATCACAAATAGGTTTTGAGATTTGTTAAATGTCCCTGGACCTAGTAAGATGAACATATGATTTGTCTCTTGTCCATTCATGTAATGAATTACACTTAACAGATTTTCAAATGTTAACTCATTCCTCCATTCTAGGATACTGATGATTATATATTCTTTTCCAGTAGTGTTGGACTTACCAGTCAGCATTTTATTTAGTAGTTTTCCATCATGTTTTCAAGTGAAATTGAACTATAAATTTCTATTTATGAACTATTCTTAATCAGTTGAGTTTTTTTAATATCATAAAGAGAATAGACAACTTTCACTCTATTTCTATTTTTTAGAACAATGTATGTAATATAAGCATAATCTCTTTTTTGGAAGAACTCACTTTTAATGCTGTTTGGACTGAATTTTTGAGAAATAGTAATATTTTAAAATTATTTAATTCCTTTAATTTTCATCCTTTCAAATATGATTATTTTTCTGTTTAACCTGTCTCTTATACACATCTAGATGTGTATAAGAGACAGGTCTTCAGCTGTCTCAGATTAAGACCTTGTCACTTAACCTCTCTGGGCGCCAGTTTCCTTTGTTGAGTAATTCTTTTTAACCTCAAGTATTCAAAATTGAGAAAATCATAATCCTTAGCATATGGTATACACTGTCATGTTTTTTCAGTTTACTTTCCTTCTGTTTATTTAGATACATGTATATGCTGGAAAAATAATATGCATATTTTTAGCTTCCATAAATGGTATCAATTTTTGTTATTTTATTATTTCTAAGTCTAATCTCCTATTTTATCTTTTTTTAGGATATTTATGCTCATTAAATATATAGTATATTTATTATAAGCATAAACTTATTCCCCACTTTTTGTCCTGTGTTTTGTCTATCTTATTAGTCTTTCCAGAGTACCGGGTTTTGTTCATCTTGACTATTGTTTTTGTTGATCTGTCGTTGATTTCTGCCCTAATCTGTATTATTCCCTTTATTTTCATTTCTTTGAACATACCGTTTTTTACTTTTTCTGGCTTTTTGAGATGAATCATTTTCAAACTTTGTTTATTGATAATTTGCTCAAAACTTTTTATTTAACATGTAAAGTTTTAGTTGACTTTAATTTCCTTTTTAAGCCAATAATATTCAGTGTAGGGATTATTTTTAGTTTCCAAACATTACAGAATATTTTCATTTTAATATATGATTTTTGATTTGTTGTTTTTTCATTTTAATACATGCGATTTAGAGAATATAGTCTGTATAGTATTAATTCATGGAAACAGACTGAAATTTGCTTTGTAGCTTCGTATAGACAAATTTTTATAGTTGTTCCATTTATGTATTACAATATATATTCTGTAACCTTTAAACTATTTCGTCAAGCATGTTACTTATTGTTCAGGTCTTTTACGTTTTTCTGTAGGCTTTTTAATTTTTTTCTTTTACTGATATGTCAGTTTCGCAGAGGAATTTGTTAAAATCTTCAAGTATAACTTGATTTATTTATTCCTGTAATTCTGTTACTTGTTTTTTTATGTATTTTATGGCATAATTGTTAGCAGCATATATGTTCATAATTGTTGTATCTTGTTGCTTTTACCTGCAAACATGTCCCTTATGATTTTTTTTCCACATGATCTGTTTTGTCTCATTAAAATTGCTTCTTTAGTTTTGCTGTTGTTGCTTATATTTGCCTGGTATTACTCTCTCTTTTCAATCCTTTCATATTCCTTCATTTTTCTTTGGACAAGAGCATCTTGTGGACAACATTTTGCCGGATTTTAATATCTTAAAATTCAGTGGGAAGATCCTCTGTCTTTTGGAGTTTAGTTTACAAGTTCAAAAAATTATCTTGGTGTTTTTTCCTTCAACAGTTTTGTTTTTAAATAATTTTAGATTCATAGAAGATAGTACAGATACTCCTCACCCAACTTCTTCAGATATTAACATTTTATGATGATGGTACATCCTAGAACTTATCTCTATATCTATGTATTTTATGTCTTCTCATCAACAAAATAAAATACCTTCACATTTCTGCCCCCCTTCCTTCTGGCCTATTTCTTTCATCCCAACCATCATGTTGAAATCCTTTAGAGTTTTAATTTCTGAATGCTGTGAATATATTTGAACACATTGGTCATTGCTTATTTAGAAAACAAGAAACAGTCTTTATTTATTTATTGCTGAATGCATTCAGAAAGAATCTTTTTGTAGTAATTGCTCTGAGTCCTTAATATGCCTATATATGTTTGACTCATCTTTACCTATAAATAATAATTTTTTTTTAATTCTAAGTTTAATTTCTTTTCTTCAAAACTTTAAACACTGTATACCTATGGCTGATTCATGCTGATGTATGGCAAAAACCAACACAGTATTGTAAAGCAATTATCCCTCAATTAAAGAAATTTTTTAAATTAAACTAAGCACAATATCCTTTTCTCTTTTTTGCATTCAGTTTTGCCAATAGAGAAACGGTCTGATTCTTGTTCCTTTGCATGTAATCTATATATGCTTTTTCAAAGATTATAAAATTCTGTTTTTAATGTAATTTTATTTTAATATTTTTGGGTGAGGAGTTTGTTTTGTTTTTATTATCCAGCCTGTTTGGCATTCTTTCAATATAAGGATTTATATCTATATTTAATTCTAGAAAATTATCACTCGTTGTTTGTTGTTCAGTTGCCAAGTCGTGTCAAACTCACCATGACTTCATGTGACAGCATGCCAATTTCTTCAGTCTCTTCCCTTGTTTTCACTCTTCTTTCATTCCTGAAAGGCTGTTAAATGCATGTTGACACTTATACTCTTGTCTTTCATGAATTTAACTTTTTTCTCATTCTTTCCAACTTTTTTCTGCTTCCAGATCTATCTGCCTTTTTGACCTAATATTCCAGCTTACGAAGTTGTTCTTCAGTTATATCCATTCTATCCTGCAGCCCATTCACTGAATGTTTTTGTATCTCTAGTTTTTAAATGCTTCTTCCAGATTGAACATATTTGATGTGAAACATGAGAATATCATGCTCATTTAAAACTCTTGTTGGTCAAATCCATTAATTCCGCTTACTCTATTGTAGACTATTTACTATTTGTTTCTATTTTTCCTTTTTTTTATTTTGAGGCCATGCTTTTAGATACACAGAAATTTAGAATGTTTGTTTTCCTGGTAAATTAAATCTTTTGTCATTATAATGTATCCCCCTTTGTCCCTGGTAATACTTCTTGCCTTAAAGTCTATATATGTATTTTCTTATATTAGTGTTTCAGAGTATATGACTTTTCTATTTTTTAATGTCAACCTTTCATCTTTTAGATGTGTCTCATAAACACCATATAACAGGGCTTGAGGGTTTTTTTTTTAATCAGTCTGACAGTTTTATTTCTTAGGAGCATTTAGTCCATTTATATTTGAAGTAATTACTGATGTATTTGAGTTGAAGTCTACCATTTTACTATGTACTTTCTTTTTGTCCCACCTGATCTGTATTCCTTTTTCTGACCTGTCTCCTTTTGAACTTATTTCTCATTAGTGTGTTTTTTTCCTTTTATTAATTTAAAAGTTATATACACTTTTCCCTTTCTTTTAGTGATTATTGTAGAGATTATAACATGAATTCTTTTTTATATGTATATAATTTATTTTTGGCTGTGCTGGGTCTTCGTTGCTGTGTGGGCTTAGCTGTGGCAAGCAGGGGCTACTCTTAGTTGTGATGAGCAGACTTCTCGTTACACTGGCTTCACTTGTTGCAGAGCACGGGCTCTCGGGTGTGCAGGCTTCAGTAGTTGTGGTATATGGGCTCAGTAGTTGCAGCACATGGGCTCAGTGGTTGTGGCTCCCGGGCTCTAGAGCACAGGCTCAATAGTTGTGACACACAGGCTTAATCGTTCCATGCACTTGGGATCTTCCTGGACCAGGGCTTGAGCCCATTTCTCCTGCATTGGCAGGTGAATTCTTTACCACTGAGTCACCAGGGAACCACATAACATGGATTCTTGGTTTCTCAAATTATATTTCTAGTCATTGCAAAAATTTTATAGTCTCCCTCCCCGTTACTTATTTGCTATTGTTGTATATTTTAATAGTCACTCCCTCCCTTCTATATACATGTACATATGTAGCCCCTTAGGACAGTACTATTGTCATTTTATACAGTCATATTTATTTTGATTTACCCACATATTTACCAATAGTCTTGCTCTCTATTCCTTCTTGTATGTCTAACCTTCCATTTGAGATAATTTTTCCTTTTGCCTTAAAAGAACTCTGTGGCACTTTCTTTAGTATAGATCACCAGGTGAAGAATTCTCTTGGCTTTTATCTATCTGAAAATATCTTTATTTCACCTTCATTTTTGAAAGATATTTACACTGGAAATAGAAATCTAAGTTTGTTTTTGTTTCTTGATTTTCATTGTATCATCCCTCCCCAGTTTTATTGAGATATAACTCAATACATAACATTGCATTCATTTAAAGTGTAGAAGTGAAGTGAAGTCGCTTAGTCGTATCCGACTCTTTGCAACCCCATGGACTGTAGCCTATCAGGCTCCTCAGTTCATGGAATTTTCCAGGCAAGAGTACTGGAGTAGGTTGCCATTTCCTTTTCCACGGGATCTTCCCGACCCAGGGATCAAACCCAGGTCTCCCACATTGCAGGCAGACACTTTACCATCTGAACCACCAGGTACAGCATTATTATTCAACATCAAAATGATTACCACAATAAGTTTAGTTAACATCCATCACCTCACATAGGTATAATTTTTCTTCTGATAAGCATTTTTAAGATGTACTCTCTTAGTAACTTTCAAATACTATAGTATTAACTGCCCTCCTTTCCTTCTGAGACTTCAAATAAACATGTTAGACTATCTCATGTATATCTCTTATCCTAATTTTGATGTTTTTCCTCCCCCCACTGCACTTTTTTCTTTCCTTTTTTTTTTTTTTT
>SJYT01054846.1:9056-20539 GCA_006410635.1 Cephalophus harveyi | reverse complement strand
GAGTGTTTGCAGATGTAATTAGTTAAAGATCTCAACATGAAAGCATCCTAGATTTTGGATAGTTTCTAAATTCAATAACTTGGGTGTTTATAAGAGAAAAGAGAGGAACATGTGGACACAGAGATACCTAAGGAAGAAGGCAATGTGAAGACAGAGGAAGACATTTGAATTATGCTGCCCCACACCAAGCAATGCCAGTAGCCACCAGAAGCTAGGAGAAAGGCAAGAAAGAATTTCACCCAAAGCCTTTGGCGAAAGTGTGGCCCTGACAATATCTTGATTTTGAACTTCTGGCTCCAGAACTATGAGAGAATAAATTTCTGTTGTTGTAAGACAGCAAGTTTGTGATAATTTTAATGACAGTCCTAAGAAACTGATACACTCATTCATTAAGTTTTTCTCCAGTTCTGTAAACTAACTTCTCAGCTGATCAGTACATAGCCTTATTTTATGTGTGTTTCTGTTTAAAGATACCTTATTTAAGACACTATTGATTTATTAACTCAGCTGAAACGTTTAACTCAAGATAGCCCTTCAGCATTGTGCTTGGGTGCCATTTTTAGTGAAATCATCAACAAAAAGCACAAAGATATAAAAACATGGCTCTAGATAGATTTTGAAGTAGACAGTCATTTTCAGTAAGAGCTGAAACGAGAAGACAGAATGTCACCTTCTTTAACCTCAACTGGGAATATTGACCCTGTGACTCAATTTTTCATCACACCACAACAACCATGTCCACAAATGATTATGAAAGCATTGGGAGTATGGATTTTCAAGTTGACAAATGAACTTTGGCAAGTAGGTGACTTCACAAATATGAACTCTGCAAATAATGAGAATCAACTGTATAACTAAGTCCAAGAATGCTTTAATCTTCTATTAAGGAAGTCAAGATGAGAAGAGATTTTACATAACTAAATATAGAGCTACAGTACTTTATATAGTACTTTGTATAGAGTCTGAATACTGGTCATTGCAGAGGATGCCCCAACATTCTCAGCGAATTAGCTAAACTTTCTGTGGTCCCTCATAGCCAGCTGTTCCCAGCTGCCTAAAGCTCCCATTGTAATGCATCTTCTACATTAGCTGTCCAGGTAAAAGGTCATCTCATTCTTCCTCTACAAGTTTCTCTCTTCCATGATAGATTATTCCATTACTCCAACCCACTTTTCTTTAGCACCAGCTCTCACTCATATCCTAACTCAAGTGGCCCAGGCTTGGGTTCTGCCATCCCCTCAACCATTATTGCTTATCTGTTTATAGTAAGGTGGGGGTGGGGAGGAAGCTGAGTGGATAACCTGGCTCAGAACACCTATTTTCAGAATAGTAAAAAACTGAAATTAATCCAAACAGTGAGTCTTCTCTCATTCTCTCATGAGTCTTAATATGAGTCTTCTGTCTTGTTTTTTTTCTCCAGGTACATGTTGATAATGTATGTTTTATATTTATGTCAAGGACAGGAAAATTTCATCCAAAGATGGGCATAATAAAGGACAGAAACGGGAAAGATCTGATAGAAGCAGAAGAGATAAAGAAGAAATAGCAAGAATACACAGAAGAACTGTACAAAAAAGATCTTAATGACCCAGATAACCACGATGGTGTGGTCTCTCACCCAAAGCCAGACATTCTGGAGTGTGAAGTCAAATGGCCCTTAGGAAGCACTACTGCCAATAAAGCTAGTGGAGGTGATGGGATTCCAGGAGAGCTTTTTGAAATTTTAAAGGATGATGCTATTAAAGTGTTACACTCAATATGTCAGCCAAGTTGGAAAACCCAGCAGTGGCCACAGGACTGGAAAAAGTCAATCTTCATCCCAATTACCAAGAAAGGCAGTACTGAAGAATGTTCAAACTACTGGACAATTGATCTCATTTCCCATGCTATTAAAGTTACATTCAAAATCCTTCAATCTAGTCTTCAGCAGTACGTGAACTGAAAACTTCCAGATGTTCAGACTGGATTTAGAAAAGGCAGAGAAACCAAAGATCAAATTGCCAACATTCACTGGGTCATAGAGAAAGCAAAGAAATTCCAGAAAAACATCTACCTCTCTTTCATTGACTGTGCTAAAGCCTTTACTGTGTGGGTCGTAACAAACTGTTGAAAACTCTTAGAGAATACCAGACCGTCTTACCTGTCTCTTGAGAAACCTGTATGTGGGTCAAGAAGCAACAGTTAGAACCTTATATGAAACAATCGACTGATTCAAACTTGAGAAAGTACAACAATGCTATTTATTGTCACCCAGTTTATTTAACTTATATGCAGAGCACATCATGTGAAATACCAGGGTGGAGGAATTACAAGCTGGTAAGATTTCTGGGAGAAATATCAACAACCTCAGGTATGCAGATGATACCACTTTAATGGCAGAAATCAAAGAGGAATTAAAGAGCCTCTTGATGAGGGTAAAAGAGAAGAGTGAAAAAACTGGCTTAAAAACTCAATATTAAAAAAACTAAAGATCATGATATTTGGTCCCAACACTTCATGGCAAATAGAAGGGGGAAAGGTGGAAGCAGTGACAGATTTCCCAAATCACTGCAGATGGTGACCGCAGCCATAAAATTAGAAGATGATTACTTCTTGGCAGAAAAGCTGTGACAAAATTAGTGTACTAAAAAGCAAAGACATCACTTTGCTGACAAAGGTTCATAAAGTTAAGGCTGTGGTCTTTCCAGCAGTCATATACAGATGTGAGAGTTAGACCATAAAGTAGTCAGAGCGCCGAAGAACTAATGCTTTTGAACTGTGGTGCTGTAGAAGACTCTTGAGAGTTCCTTGGACAGCACAGAGATCAAACCACTCAATCCTAAAGAAATCAACCCTGAATACTCATTGGAAGGACTGACACTGAAGTTGAAGCTCCAATACTTTGGTCACCTGATGTGAACAGCCGACTCATTGGAAAAGACCCTGATGCTGGGAAAGATAGAAGGCTGAAGGAGAAGAGAGCAACAGGATGAGATGGTTGGATAGCATCACTGATTCAGTGGACACGAACTTGGGCAATTCTGGGAGATGGTGAGGGACAAGGGGCCCTGTTGTGCTTAAGTCCATGGGGTCACAGAGAGTTGGACACGACTTGGCGACTAAATAACAAGGACAGAATCCAGCTAGTTTCTTCTTTCCTTTGAATCAGTGTATTTAAAGGTGTGGTTTTTAGAGTGTTAATATCAGGGAAATCAGGTATAGAGGAATAGATTATAAGATGGTATGGGGGGAATTCAGCAGCAGTTCAGTGGTTGGGGCTCTGTGCTTTCACTGTCAAGGACATGAGCTCAATCCCTGGTCAGGGAACTAATATGCCACAAATAAATAAGATGGTTTTAGAAAATACAGAGAGGTTAGTTGAGACCTACAGGTCCACAATGACAGGAGAGACATTTTTAGTATTTTATTTTGAATTTCCTTTATAGAAACTCTAGTCCTCAGTCAGCCCAAACTGTTTTAGTAAGAGGTGTCAAAAAGTTCTGTCCTGTAACATAAGAGCAGGGTGTCCATGTTGGTCATGTGGTCTCTGCAGTTAAGCTCAACAAAGTGAAACTTCTTGCTCAATAATCTTTTTTCACACTGTTCATATATAGGTTCATTCACTATCATAGAGCAATTAAAAATTATTATAGTGTAAGTAGAAGTGCTACAAGTTTCTGCATCAGACACTTGCAGACAAAATTATTATCTATCTGCATACCTTCAGTTCAGTTCAGTCGCTAAGGCGTGTCTGACTCTTTGCGACCCCATGGATCGCAGCACGCCAGGCCTCCCTGTCCATCACCATCTCCCGGAGTTCACTCAACCTCATGTCTATCAAGTCGGTGATGTCATTCAGCCATCTCATCCTCTCTTGTCCCCTTCTCCTCCTGCCCCCAATCCCTCCCAGCATCAGAGTCTTTTCCAATGAGTCAACTCTTCGCATGAGGTGGCCAAAGTATTGGAGGTTCAGCTTCAGCATCAGTCCTTCCAAAGAACACCCAGGACTGATCTCCTTTAGAATGGACTGGTTGGATCTCCTTGCAGTGCAAGGGACTCTCAAGAGTCTTCTCCAACACCACAGTTCAAAAGCATCAATTCTTCGGCACTCAGCTTTCTTCACAGTCCAACTCTCACACACATACGTGACCACTGGAAAAACCATAGCCTTGAGTAGATGGACCTTTGTCGGCAGAGTAATGGCCCTGCTTTTCAATATGCTATCAGGTTGGTCATAACTTTCCTTCCAAGGATTAAGTGTCTTTTAATTTCATGGCTGCAGTCACCATCTGCAGTGATTTTGGAGCCCAGAAAAATAAAGTCTGACACTGTTTCCACTGTTTCCCCATCTCTTTCCCATGAAGTGACGGGACCAGATGCCATGATCTTCGTTTTCTGCATGTTGGGCTTTAAGCCAACTTTTTATCTCTCCCCCTCCACTTTCATCAAGAGGCTTTTTAGTTCCTCTTATGGCTGCAATCACCATCTGCAGTGATTTTGGAGCCCAGAAAAATAAAGTCTGACACTGTTTCCACTGTTTCCCCATCTCTTTCCCATGAAGTGATGGGACCAGATGCCATGATCTTCGTGTTCTGAATGTTGAGCTTTAAGCCAACTTTTTAACTCTCCACCTCCACTTTCATCAAGAGGCTTTTTAGTTCCTCTTCACTTTCTGCCATAAGGGTGGTGTCATCTGCATATCTGAGGTTATTGATATTTCTCCCGGCAATCTTAATTCCAGCTTGTGCCTCTTCCAGCCCAGCGTTTCTCATGATTTACTCTGCATATAAGTTAAATAAGCAGGGTGACAATATACAGCCTTGACGTACTCTTTTCCTATTTGGAACCAGTCTGTTCCATGTCCAGTTCTAACTGTTGCTTCCTGACCTGCATACAGATTTCTCAAGAGGCAGGTCAGGTGGTCTAGTATTCCCATCTCTTGAAGAATTTTCCACAGTTTATTGTGATCCACACAGTCAAAGGCTTTGGCCTAGTCAATAAAGCAGAAATAGATGCTTTTCTGGAACTCTCTTGCTTTTTTGATGATCCAGAAAGTGAAGGTGAAGTTGCTCAGTCGTGACCGACTCTTTGCGACCCCATGGACTGTAACCTACTAGGCTTCTCCGTCCATGGGATTCTCCAGGCATCCAGAGGATGTTGGCAATTTAATCTCTGGTTCCTCTGCCATTTCTAAAACCAGCTTGAACATCTGGAAGTTCGTGGTTCACGGTATCTGCCTACCTTAGAAGGCCGCTATCAAAAAAAACTGGCATTTTGTCATGCTTTCACTAAGACATCTGCATTTTGGAAGGTTTTTCTTTACGCTTTGAATGCTTATACTTAATTATGTCTGCCATACAGTTCAGGGGCTTTTAGGAAGGTTATTACTGACTGTATTCTCTAGGTTAGGTTGCATATTACTATACCCCCATATCAAGAGACTTCTTACCAGAAAACTTTAAATTTCATTAGTTAAATGTCCATCTTTCTATACAAATACAGGGAAATTTTATTCTAATAAGTTATTTGTCTGGAGGAGGAAGGATGGACTAGGAGTTTGGTGTTGACAGATGCAAATTTTTACATTTAGAATGGATAAACAACAAGGTCCTATACACAGGGAACTAAATCCAATCTTCTTGAATACCATAATGGAAAAGAATATTTTAAAAAGAATGTACATATATATATAACTGAGTCAGTTTGCTTTATAGCAGAGATTGGCCCAAAGTGTAAATCAACTGTACTTTAAAAAAAAAAAAAAAAGCTTTTTTTTTTGGCTGCATTTTGCAGTGTGCATGTGAGATGTTAATTCCCCCCCAGGAATCAAGTCTGTGCCCTACTGGTGGAAATGCAGTCTTAACCATTGGACCACCAGGGAGTACCCCCTCCCCAATTTTTTAATACAAATGTTCTTTAAAAAGTTATTTGGCTTTTCTGTCATAATATCTAAGAGATCAGGAGAGGGTGCAGGATTAAAAGCAGAGTACCTAGCCAATGCAGGGACAGGGGACCCTTCCCCTTATGGTACAGCTACAGCCCTTAGATTCGTTACTCTGACTCAGCGAAAGAAAATTGTTGAGCAGAATTGAGTGCGGCAGCATATATCCAGGTGAACAAACAAGTGGTGATTCCTGTCAACAAGAAGTGTGGCTGGCGCCAATGAGTCAGAAAGATTTCTTCTGGATTTAACCTGTTGTGTTCTCTCATTTTAGTGAAAATGCTGTGGGTCAGTCCCCCCATATTTACAGAGTAACCCTGGAAGTCTTGGCAGTAATTCTCAATGGGAACTCCTTGTTGTCAACATGAATGGGTGTAAGTAATGGCCATGACATTATCATAATTCTGTGTGTGCATATACACACACATTTGTTTTATAATGATTTCAGATGACAATTGTTTATCCCTTCTCCCAAAATTAGAACTAAGGTATTAAGACCTACTTTCAATCTGGCAATATAAAATTTTTTCTGTATTCATTTTCATATGGCTTAGAAAATCATTCTGCAAATACTGACATGTTCATTGTTTAAAAATTAAACTTAAGAATACACAGAGAGATATAATGAAAAGTAGAAAACTCCTGATTTAAATCACAACAAAATATTGTCTGCCTTTCCAGAAAATATCTGTACATATAAAGTCACATAATTTTTGCATAAATGGGGTCCAACTAAATGTTCCTTCACTTGCTTTTTGTTTGTAATGTGTGTACTTTAAGCAGATACTAAAGCAGTACTAAAAGGCACAGCAGGACAGTGTCTTCCCTGCTGCAGTACATTTCACAGCATTATATTATTTTCTTTTGTTCTTGACTATAACGAAGTGCCTGCGAAGTGACCTTTTGTTTTGGTATGTATGGCAGGAACACAAGAGTTTCACAATAAACAATATTTCACAATAATGACTCATTATTTGGAGAAAAAAAAATTAATCCAGCAAATATCTTGGGAAATGTCACCCTGCTTCTGGTGGTCAGCAAACTTGGACTGGGACTCCTGTCTAGTTCTACTGCATTCCATATTCTGTCTCACAAAGAATGGGATTGTGAGAAAACTCATTTTAATAGTGGGAGGTTTGATGAAATTTTTTTTACTAAAATATGCCCACCCTTCTCAAGACCTATAAGCTAGTAAGATTTTTTTTTAAATAAGCTCTACAGAAAGCTTAATGCTTATTATTTTTAGCACTGCAAATGTTTTCTTTTGAATTTTAAAAAGACACCTTCCATCAGTTAATTATTTTAATGCCTACTATGTGGCAACTTAATACCAAATGCTTTATGTATATTATTTCACTTAATCCTCACAGCAGCTGCTCTTTTCCATATTTCTTTCAGTTAGTGAAACAGAGGCAAATGAAGGCTAAATAAAATGTTCAAGATGACACTGCTAAGTGGGGATGCTGAGACTGAAAGCCAGGTCCCTCTGACTGGTTTTGTGCTACCTAGTATGTCTGTCCCCTTAAGCAAGACCTAGCGCTTCTCTTCTTGCCTGTTGCCTTTGTACTGCTGGTGCATCTCAATCAGCATGTCTGGGTGTTAGCTTAAACAGGGTATTGCCTGTTTGAACTTTTACTTGTTTCTTTTGATTCTTCCTTCCACAAAGTCACTCAGCCCAGGCTACTTTAATAGAAGAGGGGCCAGCAGATACGTGAAAGCAAAGCATTCACACTGGCCAAGTGACCTCTTTGTGAAACCCAAAAAAGACAATCCTTTGAGTCTGTGCACCACCCATGCCTATTCATGATGTGCTAATTTTCAGTTTGACATGGAATCATAGAAAATGTGTGTATCTTGGTTCCTGGAATAGGTTGAAGAGAAACTCCTCATATATGCTCATAAATCCTCTCCTGGCCTTCAGGAATTTTGACTCTACCCTCTTAAGTGTCACACTCTTGACTCTCCTTCCACCTACCCTATATATATATATATATATATATACATATATATATATATATAACTTTCTAAGAGACATGATCCAAGACCACTCTATTTTAATTTGTACACATACACCCAACTGCCTATCCCACTTTCTTTTTCTACTGCTGCTATCTAATAGACTATTTTACTTATTTTTGCTTCTGGTCATGTCTTCCTTAAAATGTAAACTCTGCTAGTGCAAGGGTTTTATCTGCTTTGTTCACTGCTATATCTCCAGTAACTAGGACATAGTAGTAACTCCCACATAGTAAGTGCTCAACAAAAAAAATAATTCCCAGAACCTCTGCCTCCTTTTCCTGTCTAACTTTTTAAGTTCTTTATCCCAACCCATACTTACTGGCACCCCTAATCTGTTGAGACCCCCAACTATTCTCTCTTTCTTATGTGCTTCATTTTATCTTCCCAGCCAACTTCTCCATTTCTTGAGGGCAAAGACAACATTGGATTTATTTTTTATAATTAATAGCACCTAGCAGAGTGTTATTGGAGAAGGAAATGGCAACCCATTCCAGTATTCTTGCCTGGAGAATCCCAGGGACAGAGGAGCCTGGTGGGCTGCCATCTATGGGGTTGCACAGAGTCAGACACGACTGAAGCGACTTAGCAGCAGCAGCAGCAGAGTGTTGCGCATGCTGTCAACATTTGTTAGATTCTTGATGATGAGATTCTATCCAAAGTGAACCAGAGTCTCTCAAAGTAAGGCTGCCTATTGGACAACCATAAAAATATTCCAAAGGGGCCAGGCAGCTGGGTGAAAGCTAGTCTTCCTTTGCAAATTCTCAAATGCTTTGTAATAGAACTTCTCACAGCTCAGAAAAGCCAAGTAGAGTTCATTGTTTATTGGGAACTTAAGGAAAGAAGGAGGCTGTGTAGGAACCTTCAGTAATTTCTAAGACCATGGCATAGGGCAATACTATCCCCTCAGTCACCAGCTAGATTAGCCGAGAAGAGGACAAAAGAGCCAGATCCAGGTGCACATCTCCGTGCTGAAAGTGGACTTTAAATTCTTGGGTGGAGGTTATAAACGTTAATATAGACACTTTGAAAAATCATTCCATAGTTTCTCAAAAAGTTAAACGTAAAGCTACTATGTGACCCAATATCTCACTCCTAGGTATCTACCTAAGAGAAATGAAAACGTATGTCCACCTAAAGACTTGCACAGGAATGCTCATAGGAGCACTATTCATGATAGCCTCAAACTGGAAACAACCTAAATGTCCGTCAGTTGATGAATAAATATACAAAATGCATTCAGTTAGATAATGTAAAACTGAGCAAGAAAAGGGAACAAACTAATACACACCACATGGATAAACCTTGAAAACATCATGCTAGGTGGAAGAAGTCAAACATAAGACCACATATTATATGATTCTATTCACATGGGAAGTCCAGGGAAGGCAAATTTATAGAGACAAAGTAGATTAGTTGTTGCTTAGGGCAGAGAATGGAAAGAAGCATTACCTGTAACGGGTGTGAGGAGTCTTATTGGGGTAATGAAAATGTTCTAAAAACTGATTTATGGTGGTGATTGTGGCTCTTGGTAAATTTATTAAAAATCATTGAATTGTATTCAGACAATAAATTTTATGATGTATAAAATATACTTTATTATTTTTTAAAAGTTTATGTACCTTTTTCTGATTGTAAAGGGAATACATACTCATTATAAAAAGTATAACAAAATATAGAAAAGAAAATGATCAGTATCAAGAGATAACATTTTGCTTATTTCCTTGTGTTGTGTGATTTACATAACTGAGATCATTCTTTATGTGTCATTTTAAATCCTAATTTCCTGACCAAACATTAAAAGCATTTAATCTCATAACTTTTTAATACATATCAAAAGCTGAGTAGGGCTTCCCATCTTGCCAGTGCAGGAGAGATGAGAAACATGGGTTAGATGCCTGGGTCAGGAAGATCCCCTGAAGGAGGGCATGGCAACCCACTCCAGTTATTCTTGCCTGGCAAATCCCAGGTACAGAGGAGCCTGGAGGGCTACAGTCCATAGGATTGCAAAGAGTCGGACATGACTGAAGCAACTTATCCCACAAGCACAATAGCTGAGCTATATTTCATCATAGAGATTTATCATAATTCATTCAACTACCCTCCACTGCTAAGTATTTCAATTTTATAAAGAACATGTGCTAAGTATCTTTGTATGCAAAAAAATCACGAAGGCTTATTTTTCAACCTAGTTTATCCATTGTTCTTAGTATATCTTACAAGTCTCGAATTTGGAAATCTGATCTTTGAAATACAGACTCCTTTATTTTCAGGTGGTGAAGACGGCCCTGCTTAATCATAGGGAGTCACTCATGATTTCAACATAGGGTGCAAATGACAACAGAATGAAGCTGCTCAGCTGGGCCTGCTTGGGTCAGGAGCTGGGATCTGCACACAGAGAGCAAGGACTCCAGTGCTGCAAGAAGTCTGAAGCAAGCCCCAAAACCCCAGCCTGTACGCCAAGGCAGTAAGTAGATACCTGGGTGTCAAAAAGTTACCTGAGGTCAGGAGTGAGGTGGAGTCTGCAAGCTGACAAATATCCAAGGAGAAAGAAGTCATCAGCTCTCACAACCCCTGACAGAATTCAAGGTAGATCAAAACCCAGCACCAGCAATGGAATTCATATGTGAGCCTAGCCCTAAGGCAGAAACTTACCTGCCCTCTCACCTGATGTCCAAAAGGGCACTGTGTATACCAGTAGATGGGAACCAGTTCACCCTCACACCTGTCCAGAGAAGAAGCCCTAGAGTTTTAGGGCGTTACCAACCTACTGTCCTGCTTTGAGAAACATCTTTTAAATAAAAAATTTCAAAGCTAATAACAAATGGAAACTGATTTCAAATGCTGTGTGAAACAAAAGTATTCATTGTTTCATCCTTCAGTGAAATTAACCATATATGTTCTAAAATTGACTATACACAAATATCAGTTAATATACGAGAAACTACTGAATTGCACATTTTGAATAGGGGAATTGTATGCAAATTATATTACAGTAAAACTGTTTACACTATTTAAATTAGAAAGGTGAAAAAAATGTGCTATGATGGGCTCCATTTCAAATTCTAGGAGATGGGGCCTGTATAAACTTCTCAGTTCAGTTCAGTCGCTCAGCCATGTCCGACTCTTTGCGACCCCATGAATTGCAGCACGCCAGGCCTCCCTATCCATCACCAACTCCCGGAGTTCACGCAAATTCACATCCATCGAGTCAATGATGCCATCCAGCCATCTCATCCTCTGTCGTCCCCTTCTCCTCCTGCCCCCAATCCCTCCCAGCATCAGAGTCTTTTCCAATGAGTCAACTCTTTGCATGAGGTGGCCAAAGTATTGGAGTTTCAGCTTTAGCATCATTCCTTCCAAAGAATACCTAGGGCTGATCTCCTTCAGAATGGACTGGTTGGATCTCCTTGCAGCCCAAGGGACTCTCAAGAGTCTTCTCCAACACCACAGTTCAAAAGCATCAATTCTCCGGTGCTCAGCTTTCTTCACAGTCCAACTCCCACATCCATACATGACCACAGGAAAAACCATAGCCTTGACTAGA
>SJYT01054842.1:2795-45169 GCA_006410635.1 Cephalophus harveyi | reverse complement strand
TCACTTTTACTCCCCTACTTGTGGCAACCTACTCCAGTATTCTTGCCTGGGAAATCCATGGACAGAGGAGCCTGGCAGGGCTACAGTCCATGGGGTCGCAAGAGTCAGACACAACTGACTGACTAAACCTACCTACCTACTTGTAGTTTTTGTTTCAGACATCCAATTGCCATCTTCTGAATATACCAAGCTTTCCTTAGACCTTTACACATGCTGTTTTTTCCTGCTTGGGATTCCTTTCTTTTTCCCTTTTTTGCTCCTTTGAAATTCTGTTTCCTTTCCATAAATCCTTATAGCTCTTCCCCTTCAACGTCTATCATAGCTTCTATCACAATGTATTTAAGCTGTTTATTTCCTCATAGCAGGACTTTTAACTATTTGGTACTTAAAGGAAAGGATCTTTAAGCATAAGCTAGGTACTCAGTAATATTCATCATTTATTGCTGATATAAAGATTTCTTTGTCTCTGTTTTTCACTGGGAGAGTATTTAGAAAGCTGGTTTAAAGTTGGGCATTTCAGGGTTATTCAAGGAGATCTAACCAGTCCATTCTAAAGGAGATCAGTTCTGAGTGTTCATTGGAAGGACTGATGCTAAAGCTGAAACTNTAATATTCATCATTTATTGCTGATATAAAGATTTCTTTGTCTCTGTTTTTCACTGGGAGAGTATTTAGAAAGCTGGTTTAAAGTTGGGCATTTCAGGGTTATTCAAGGAGATCTAACCAGTCCATTCTAAAGGAGATCAGTTCTGAGTGTTCATTGGAAGGACTGATGCTAAAGCTGAAACTCCAGTACTTTGGCCACCTCATGCGAACAGTTGACTGATTGGAAAAGACTCTGATGCTGGGAGGGATTGGGGGCCGGAGGAGAAGGGGAAGACAGAGGATGAGATGGCTGGATGGCATCACTGACTTCATGGACGTGAGTTTGAGTGAACTCCGGGAGTTGGTGATGGACCGGGAGGCCTGGCGTGCCACGATTCATGGGGTCGCAAAGAGTTGGACACGACTGAGCGACTGAACTGAACTGAAAGGTTTCAAATGATAGGTGGTGGCGGTTTAGTTGCTAAAGTTGTGTTCTACTCTTGTGACCCCATGGACTAATCCTCCAGTCTCCTCTCTCCATGGAATTTCCCAGGTAAAATACTGGAGTGGGTTGCCGTTCCCTCCTCCAGGGGATCTTCCCAACCCAGGGATCAAACCCACATCTCCTGCATTGGCAGGGGGGTCCTTTACCACTGAGCCGCCAGGGAAGCCCTAATGATAGTTTGTTTATGTTGTCCAGTTAGCCTTGGGCTATTTAGTCACTAGAAATGATTTAAAGCATTTATTACTGCACTGTATCAATTATCTAATAAACATGATCTTGTGGAATAACATCTTTTAGCTCCTACAAGTGCTGGGAAGACTCTGGTTGCTGAACTACTTATTTTGAAGCGGGTTTTGGAAATGCGGAAGAAAGCTCTTTTTATTCTGCCCTTTGTTTCTGTGGCTAAAGAGAAGAAATACTATCTCCAGGTAATTTTTTTTCTTTTTTACGAAGTTTGAAATTGTGAAAGGCCTATTATTGGCAGCTTTGGCTTTACTCATTTGAAATAGAATTATAAAAGTAATTGGAAAAATTTCTTTCATTACATCTCAATCCATGGGATTACAAGACAGTGGTACATGACTTAGCAAGTAAACACCACCAATGTAGCTTTAAAAGTTGACCATTTATGAGAGGAATCTTTAAAATTACTGCATAAAAGAGAAAGGACAGTTAAATCAAGAGTAATTGGTGAAAATTATATTAAAAACTTAAAATATTCCTTAGAAAATAGAGTGCTTTAATTAGCATATAAATGTGCAGATTAAGAATCAACATCTTAAGTGAATAGTAGGACTAAGCTGAAGCATGGAAAGGAAGTATGTTTGAGGAAGCATACCCCATCCTAACTGAGGGAACATTTGGGAACATAAGAGGATGAAGAACAAGATCCATTGATGCTTATATACAGCTCCAGTTGTGTGTTCTGTAAAAATGAATAGTAGCATTATACATTTGTGTGATGCATGGTCTTTAAGGCATTTTTACAAGTGTAATACTTCATTAAATAGAATAAAATTTATTCTTATTTCTGCCATGAAAAAAATGTGCTTTTGGAATGGCAAGATTATCGTACTGGTAATCCAAAAAATCCAAGTTCTAGTCCCAGTTTTGCCACTAACTGTGTCTTCAGGCCAGACACATAATCTGCTGTATTCAATTTTTCATTGGTAAAATGAACTGTAGGTTAACTCAACAAATACTTAGAAACATTTTATTGAATGAATAGCTCTAAAATTCAATGGTTCTGTGAATTTTTTTAACATTATTTCAGAGACCAAATAGCCAACAAAGCTGGTTCTACATGGTAACATCTTTTCAACTTAGACCAAAGTAGGAAAATGATGTAAGGATCCTTTTTATTGAGAAGGTATGTTAGTTAAAAGTGAATCTTAAAAAAACAAAAAAACAAAAAAACACCCACTGCATTTGAGTTTTGAAACCCTTTCTTTTGTTATATATAAAAAACTAGTTTTTAGAGAGATAATGAAAATATTTTCCTCATGAAGTATAAATTTGTTTCTGAACATATTATTACATTAGTGTTAAAGAAGGAACTAGTTTCTTGCTTGTTTATTAGATTAAAAATGTTAGTGCTTAAGATAATCTTTATTTTCTTCTGTAAGGCTCTTTCTTCTATAAGGAGCTTGTAGAACTCATTAAGTATGCCATTTTATTCAACTCTCAATTAATAGAAAATCTCTCTACGGAGTTTTGTCAATTCTAAATCTTATTTTTAGTGTTTGATTCTAAAAACAAATATGTGCCTTGACCAGGAATAAGCACCAGTTGTCTGATAAATGTCTTTTGATACTTACATCTATCTATGCTTGGGGAAAGAACCAATTCAATATTCATAAATTTTCAACTCAAATTTTTCTGTTTTACTCAAATCAGAGTCTATTTCAGGAAGTAGGAATAAGAGTAGATGGTTATATGGGCAGTACCTCTCCAACAAGGCATTTCTCTTCTTTGGATATTGCTGTCTGCACAATTGAGAGAGCCAATGGTCTGATCAATCGCCTCATAGAGGAAAATAAGATGGATCTTTTAGGTAAGTAAAGAAGTAAGTGTATACTTTCTCTGTTTTTGACAGAATGGAGTGGGGCCAGTATAATTTCTGTATATCTTATGTTTTATTCTAATGTCTGTCATCTTCTGAAGGTAAGAATTGGCGTCTATAATGTTAGGAACTCTGTTAAAAAACGCTTTGCATCCTGCTGAGGTTATTGACTCTACTTACTTGTATTTTTGCACTTTACAAAACATCAGGATTATCTTTGAGTCCTCAAGACATTTCTCATTGCTTCTTTCCTGATAAAGTTTGCCAGGAATAGAAGGAAATAATCTTCCATCTCTGCAATTAGTGTATATGTATTCATTATCATATTCTGGTACTATGATATCTAGATCAGGCCTGGACCCAGAGACTACCATTTAGCAGACCAATGGAAGGGAGATATAGAAATTAGCACTGTATTTGAGCTTGGGACTGTTCTGTCTTAGTCCTTTTTTTTTTTTTAACCACTTGGGAAAGCTCAATAAGAAGAGAATGATTTTAACAGCAATGGAAACTGCAAGAATATCAGTTAGTTATTCATGTTATCTTGGTGAACTTAAATGGTAAAATTAGGGTAGGATAGAGGTGGGGAGTGCAATAAAAAATTAATTAGACATGGGCTTTGCTCTGTCAAGCTTAGAGAGAGGAATCACATTCCTTAGTTTGTATCAGAATTGTCAGATTGTGTTGTATCAGGTTAAGTGTTATATCCAGTACACTTAGCACAGTGCCTGGCACACTAGATAGAATAAATATTTTGTGGATGAATGAATGAATTCTGAAATAACTCATCATACAATATGATTTTGAAATAGCTTACTGATAAGGAAGAAGAACATCATGTGTCATTAGGAAATAGCCTGAAAGATCTGTATTTTCATAGGGGAATTTGGGCTGGGTCAGAGGACACCAGTACACACATAAATTAAAATGTTTAAATGAGGCATTGGTTGATAACTAGATTTTTGGTAATTCTTGAGCATTATTACAAATACTTAGACTAGTTTCTCCAAGTAGAGAAGAAGAGAATTACTATATTTATGTTTTATAGTAGGGTGAGTCACTAGTCTACCATAATCAAAAACATCCCCTTAAAATCATTTATTGCTTCTTGATCTGATTCTGTTTTCCTATGCACTTGCTAACATCAGGATGGTTGCCCTATGGGGTTGTTTTCCCCATAGAAAAGTCAATCCACTGAATAATTTTCAAGGATATCTTTAATTTTCTTTGTACATGTATTTTACAAGGGTGCCAGTTAAGAAGTATCTGAATTTTGTATTACCTGCAATGTACTGTAATAACAATTATTTATAGTACCAGATTAAGATACTCAGTCCTTCAAAATTCTTAATTGTGAGATTCTATAAAACTTAGTTTCTGGAAAATCTCTTTAGGAATGGTGGTTGTGGATGAATTACATATGCTGGGAGACTCTCACCGAGGGTATCTGCTGGAACTTTTGCTGACCAAGATTTGCTATATTACTCAGAAATCAGCTTCTTGGTAAGTACCTGAAATAGTTAAGTTCTTGAGTTTCCAAACAATGTTGAGAAAGTGCAAAAGTATTTAATAAATAGTTGTTAAATACATTAAAAGAGGGTAATACTTATTTAGAACAAACTCATGTACAGCTTTTTTTTCCAAAAGAAGTACTTAAGTCTAGGAGTGATTTTAGATTATTTTGGTAGAATAATTTGATTATTTTCTAGAATGAAAAATTCTTAAATTTTTGCTTACCACATTTATGATAGAATTTTTAAAATCCAGTTTTTGTATTTGTTAACTATACACACATGTAAATAGTCAATGCTAATTATGAAAAATAACATTTCTTTGTCCCCTACTTCCAGAGGTAACTATTTTCAACTCTTACTGCTTTTTAGAAATTTGACTTACAGTGATATCTCTAAATATAGTTACTTAAGTTTTTTAGTTTTACACATTATATATTGACTTTATTATGGAGAATGAAGATCTAGCTCTTTTTTATATTCTTTACTCACCCCAGCCAATTTCCTCCTCTACCCTCCTTGGTTTTTCTTTATCCTCTGATTATATTCCCATTCTTCAGATATGTTTATGCCCTAATTTTGCTTAATTTGGTACTCAGTGTTACCCTATTATGACTGTATAAGGGCCATTATCAATGAGCCATGTAGTATAATTATTTTTACTTTCTAAATAGCTTTTTGTTTTCTCTGAAATTAATGTCTTTGATGGCTTGATTTTCTATGAACTTACCACTGATTTATCTCCTTCCCACTTTTGTAATTTCCACCCAGTATGTTTCAACACATTTGCTGTTCTGACAAATTCATTTTCTTGAAGAAGTTTCTCCTAAAGTCTCCTGGGTTGTTCCAACTTAGTCTATCTATATGCTGACAGCAGTTATCTTAAAATCTCTTTTTATTAGTATCATTTATTCCCATTGCTGTTTGCTTGAGTTAGCGCCCCCTTTTTTGTGATCACATGTATTTCTCTTTCTTTACTTTCCAGTTTCAGTGGGGATATCTTCCAGGAAGTTCTACTTTATTTACACATATAGGCTATAATAGGTATAAATTTTTCAAAAATTAGCATCTCTGTAAATGCCTTACAATTATTTTATAGATTTTCCAGGTACAAAAGTCAAGAAAATCTAAATCTAAATACTATTCTAATACTAATAAAATCTAAATACTTTTAGAGTTTTTAAGATAGTACTTCATTTTTCTCATTACTGGTGAGAAATCCAGTACCATGCTTATCCTTCATTCTTTGTATAAATTAAAAAATTTTTTTTCTGAGAGGTTTTAAGACCTCCTTTACTTCCTGAGTATTGTGAAATATCACTGATGTATCTTTGTGTTGGGTTTGTTTTCTAACATTGGGCTAGGAGCTCTAGGAGCTCTTGTCTTTCAGTTTGTGAGACTTTAACACATCTGTACAGTATGTGGGAAAATATACAGATTATCATCTATATCCCAAATTAGCAGTGATATAGAAGATATGACTAATAAAATTAGCAAATTTGAACTAATGGATATGTGTAGAGTAATTACCAAAGATAAGCAGGATATATATTCTTTTTAGTTACATATGAAACATTAATTAAAAAAATCTGTATGCTGAAACAAAATATCTTAAAGGATTTAAGTTATTTAAAATATAATCAATGACAGCAGTCCAATTAAGCCAGAAATAAGTATAAGAACAACATAACTAAAAGATGCCCACATGTCTAGACATTAATAGATACATTTTGACCCATTTTGGATTGAAAAAAATAATCACAAAAGAAACAGGAAGATATAGAATTGAAGTGTAATAAAAATATCTCCTAATAAAATGTGTAAGTGCAGCTAGAATTGTTTTTAAAGGGAAATTGATAGTACACAGTGTGTATATTATTAAAGAAGAGAGACTGGAAAATTAATGACTTACCATCTCTAAAACTTAAAAAAGAATAGTAGAATAATGTCACAGAGAGTGGAAGGAAAGGAATAATAAAGACCAGAGCAAAAATGAATGAAAGAGGAAAGTCATCCTCAACATTAAAAAACTCTACAAGTCAATGAGAAAAAGTACAATCTAATATATTAATGGGTAAGGAACTTGAACAGACATTTTTAAGAGGGTATCTAAATGGTTTCTGAACATGAAATGGTGCTTAATTTCATTAGTAATCAAAGAAATGTAAATTACCTCCTCAAAGAGATATTACCACATACTCTTCAAAATATCTAACATACTGACAGTGCTAAGTGGTGACAATGCTAAGTGGAAAAGTAAGGAAGTTCTAGCAACAGCAGTCAGACAAAAAGAAGTAAAAGGAATCCAAATTGGAAAGGATGAAGTAAAACTGCAGCTGTTTACCTATGACATGATACTATAAACAGAGAATCCTAAAGATGCCACCAAAAAGCTATTAGAACTCATCCATGAATTATATACAATTGCAGGATACAAAAGTAATGTACCGAAATCTTTTATATTTCTGTACACTAACAGTGAATTATCAGACAAATTTAAAAAACAATCCCATTTATAATTGATTGCATCAAAAAGAATAAAAATCCTAGGAATAAGTCTAAGGAGGTAGAAGGCCAATACAATCTTTATCATTTACCAATGGCATTTTTTGCATACATGGAACAAAAAGTCTTAAAATTTCATGAAACCACAAAGACCCCAAATAGCCAAACCAATGTTGAGAAGGAAAAATGGAGCTGGAGGAATCAGGCTCCCTGACTTTGTACTATAATATAATGCTTCAGTAATGAAGACAGTATGGTACTGGCACAAAGACAAACTTATAGATCAGTGGAGCAGTATAGAAAACTCAGAAATAAACCCATACACCTATGGTGAATTAATCTATGTCAAAGGTGACAAGACTGCACAATGGAGAAAAGACAGTTTCTTTAATAAGTGGTTCTGGGAAGACTGAACAGCTGCAAAATGATGAAATTAGAGCATTCTCTAGCATCATATATACAAATAAACTCACAGTGGATTAAAGACCTAAATGTAAGACTAGATACTATAAAACTAGGAGAGGAAAACATAGGCAGAACACTCTTTGGCATAAAATGCAGCAAGATCTTTTCTCACCCACCTCCTAGAATAATGAAAAAGCAAAAATAAGCAAGTGGGACCTAATTAAACTCAGAAGCTTTGAACAAAAAAGAAAACCATAGACAAAATGAAAACTCACAGAATGGAAGAAAATATTTGAGAATGAAGTGACTGACATGGGTTTAATCTCCAAAATAGATAGCTTATGCAGCTCAGTATCATAAAAACAACAACCCAATCAAAAAATCAGCAAAACATCTATCTAAATAGACATTTCTACAAAGAAGATCAGTGGAACAGATTAGAAAGCCCAGAAATGAGCCCTTACTAATTTTTTTTTTTTTTTTTTTGAGTTATCTGTTTTAATTTATTTATTCTTTGATTTATTTTTGTTCTGGGTCATTGTGGCACATGGGCTCTTTGTTGCTGCATGCAGACTTCTCGTTATGGTGGCTTCTCCTGTTGCAGAGCGTGGACTCTAGAGCATGGGCAATGAGCTCATATTTATATGGGAAATTAACCTATGACATAGGCAAGAATATACAGTGGAGAAAAGACAACCTTTTCAGTAAATGATGTTGGTAAAACTGGACTACTCTCACACCATGCACAAAAATAAATTCAAAATGGATTAAAGACTTAAGACCTGAAACTGTAAAACTTCTAGAAGAGAACATAGACAGTATGCTCTTTGTGTCTCTGAATGTCCAGGAGTCTCTGGCGGAGGCGTGGGTTGGGGGTGGCCTGCTGCAGGATTAGGGGTACTGAGTGTAACAGTGCCTGTATGGGACATTTTGAAGGAGGTCTCCATCATCTTCATTACCTCCACCATCCTTTGGCCTCAGGTCAAATAACAGAGAGGGAACAGAGCCCCACCCTCCAGCAGAAAATTGGATTAAAGATTTACTGAGCATGGCCCCACCCATCAGAACAAGACCCAGTTTACCCCTCAGTCAGTCTCTCCCATCAGGAAGCTTCCATAAGCCTCTTATCCTTCTCCATCAGAGGGCAGTTCAGTTCAGTCGCTCAGTCGTGTCCAACTCTTTGCGACCCCATGAATCGCAGCACACCAGGCCTCCCTGTTCATCACCATCTCTCGGAGTTCACTCAGACTCACGTCCATCGAGTCTGTGATGCCATCCAGCCATCTCATCCCCGGTCGTCCCCTTCTCCTCCTGCCCCCAGTCCCTCCCAGCATCAGAGTCTTTTCCAATGAGTCAACTCTTCTTGATGTACTCTGCCTAGAAGTGAAATAAGCAGGGTGACAATATACAGCCTTGATGTACTCCTTTTCCTGGTTCTTTGGAACCAGTCTGTTGTTCCATGTCCAGTCCTAACTGTTGCTTCCTGACCTGCATACAGATTTCTCAAGAGGCAGGTTAGGTGGTCTGGTATTCCCATCTTTTTCAGAATTTTCCACAGTTTATTGTGATCCACACAGTCAAAGGCTTTGGCATAGTCAATAAAGCAGATGTTTTTCTGGAACTCTCTTGCTTTTTCCATGATCCAGCGGATGTTGGCAATTTGATCTCTGGTTCCTCTGCCTTTTCTAAAGCCAGCTTGAACATCAGGGAGTTCACGGTTCATGTATTGCTGAAGCCTGGCTTGGAGGATTTTGAGCATTACTTTACTAGCATGTGAGATGAGTGCAATTGTGCGGTAGTTGGAGTATTCTTTTGCATTGCCTTTCTTTGGAATTGGAATGAAAACTGACCTTTTCCAGTCCTGTGGCCACTGCTGAGTTTTCCAAATTTGCTGGCAGATTGAGTGCAGCACTTTCACAGCATCACCTTTCAGGATTTGAAACAGCTCAACTGGAATTCCATCACCTCCACTAGCTTTGTTCGTAGTGATGCTTTCTAAGGCCCACTTGATTTCACATTCCAAGATGTCTGGCTCTGGATTAGTGATCACATCATCATGAGGGCAGACAAACTGAAAACCACAATCACAGAGAACTAACCAATGTGATCACATGGACCACACACAGCCTTGTCTAACTCAATGAAACTGTGAGCGATGCTGTTTAGGGCCACCCAAGACAGACGGGTCATGGTGAAGAGTTCTGACAAAACCTGGTCCACTGGTGAAAGGAATGGCAAACCACTTCAGTATTCTTGCCTTGAGAACCCCATGAACAGTATGAAAAGGCAAAAAGATAGGACATTGAAAGATGAACTCCCCAGGTGGGTAGATGCCCAAAATGCTACTGGAAATTAGTGGGGAACTAACTCCAGAAAGAATAAAGAGACGGAGTCAAAGCAAACAACACCCAGTTGTGGATGTGACTGGTGATGGAAGTAAGGTCCGATGCTGTAAAGAGTAGTATTGCATTGTAACCTGGAATGTTAGGTCCATGAATCAAGAAAAAATTGGAAGTGGTCAACCAGGAGATGGTGAGAGTGAACATTAACATTTTAGGAATCAGTGAACTGAAATGGACTGGAATGGGTGAATTTGACTCAGGTGACCATTATATGTTACTAGTATGGGCAGGAGTCCCTTAGAAGAAATGGAGTAGCCATCATAATCAACAAGAGTCCGAAATGCAGTACTTGGATCCAATCTCAAAAACGACGGAATGATCTCTGTTCGTTTCCAAGGCAAACCATTCAATATCACAGTAATACAAGTCTGTGCCCCCACCAATAATGCTGAAGAAGCTGAAGTTCGACGGTTCTATGAAGACCTACAAGACCTTCTAGAACTAACACCCAAAAGAGATGTCCTTTTCATTATAGGGGATGGAGTGCAAAAGTAGAGAGTCAAGAAATACCCAGAGTAATGGGCAAATTTGGCCTTGGAGTACAGAATGAAGTAGTCAAAGGATAACAGAGTTTGGCCAAGAGAACTCACTGGTTATAGAAAACACACTCTTCCAACAACACAAGATAAGACTACACATGGACACTACCAGATGGCCAGTACTGATTATATTCTTTGCAGCTAAAGATGGAGAAGCTCTATACAGTCAGCAAAAACAAGACCGGGAGCTGACTGTGGCTCAGATCATGAACTCCTTATTGCCAAATTCAGACTGAAATTGAAGAAAGTAGGGAAAACCACTAGACCATTCAGGTATGACCTAAATCAAATCACATACGAATATACAGTGGAAGTGACAAATAGGTTCAAGGGATTAGATCTGATAGAGTGCTTGATGAACTATGGATGGAGGTTCATGACATTGTACAGGAGGCAGTAATCAGGACCATCCCCAAGAAAGGAAATGCAAAAAGGCAAAATGGTTGTCTGAGGAGGTCTTACAAACAGCTACAAAAAGAAGAGAAGTGAAAGGCAAAGGAGAAAAGGAAAGATATATCCATTTGAATGCAGAGTTCCAAAGAATAGCAAGGAGAGAGAAGAAAGCCTTCCTTAGTGATCAATGCAAAGAAATAGAGGAAAACAACAGAATGGGAAAGACTAGAGATCTCTTCAAGAAAATTAGAGATACCAAGGGAACATTTCATGAAAAGATGGTATGGACCTAACAGAAGCGGAAGATATTAAGAAGAGGTGGCAAGAATATACAGAAGAACTGTACAAAAAAGATCTTCATGACCCATATAATCACGACAGTGTGATCACTCACCTAGAGCCAGACATCCTGGAATGTGAAGTCAAGTGGGCCTTAGGAAGCATCATAATGAACAAAGCTAGTGGAGGTTAAGAAATTCCAGCAGAGCTATTTCAAATCGTAAAAGATGATGCTTTGAAAGTGCTGCACTCAATATGCCAGCAAATTTGGAAAACTCAGCAGTGGCCACAGAACTGGAAAAGGTCAGTTTTCATTCCAATTCCAAAGAAAGGCAATGCCAAAGAATGCTCAAACTACCGCACAGTTGTAGTCATCTCACATGCTAGTAAAGTAATGCTCAAAATTCTCTAAGCCAGGCTTCAACAGTACGTGGCTGTGAACTTTCAGATGTTCAAGCTGGATTTAGAAAAGGCAGAGGAACCAGAGATCAAATTGCCAACATCTGTTGGATCATCGAAAAAACAAGAGAGTTCCAGAAAAACATCTGCTTTATATGCCGCAACCTTTGACTGTGTGGATCACCACAAACTGTGTAAAGTTCTTAAAGAGGTCAGAATACCAGACCACTTGACCTGCCTCCTGAGATATCTGTATGCAGGTCAAGAAGCAACAGTTAGTACTGGACATGGAACAGACTGGATCCAAATTGGGAAAGGAGTACATCAAGGCTGTATATTGTCACCATGCTTATTTAACTTATATGCATTGTACATCATGAGAAATGTTGGGCTGGATGAAGCACAGGCTGAAATCAAGATTGCCAGGATAAATATCAATAACCTCAGATATGCAGATGACACCATCCTTATGGCAGAAAGTGAAGAAGACCTAAAGAGCCTCTTGATGAAAGTGAGAGTGAAAAAGTTGGCTTGCAACTCAGCATTCAGGAAACTAAGATCATGGCATCTGGTCCTATCACTTCATGGCAAATAGGTGGGGAAACAGTGGAAACAATGGCAGACTTTACTTTTTGGGCTCCAGAATCGCTGCAGATGGTGACTGCAGCCATGAAATTAAAAGACACTTGCTCCTTGGAAGAAAAGTTATGACCAATCTAGACAGCTTATTAAAAAACAGAGACATTACTTTGTCAACAAAGATCCGTCTATTCAAAGCTATGGTTTTTCAAGCAGTCATGTATGGATGTGAGAGCTGGACTATAAAGAAAGCTGAGCTCTGAAGAATTGATGCTTTTGAACTGTGGTGTTGGAGAAGACTCTTAAGAGTCCTTTAGACAGCAAAGAGATCCAACCAGTCCATCCTAAAGGAAATCAGTCCTGAATATTGATTGGAAGGACTGATGCTAAAGCTGAAACTCTAATACTTTGGCCACCTGATGCGAAGTACTGACTCATTGGAAAAGACCTCGATGCTGGAAAAGATTGAATGTGGGAGGAGAAGGGGATGACAGAGGATGAGATGATTGGATGGCATCACTGACTCAATGGACATGAATTTGAGTCAACTCCGGGAGTTTGATGGACAGGGAGGCCTGACGTGCTGCACTTCATGGGGTGGCAAAGAGTTCGGCCATGACTGAGCCACTGAACTGATGCTCTTTGATGTTGACTTTTATCAACATAATATTTTTAGGATATGTCTCCTCAGGCAAGGGAGACAAAAGTAAAGATAAACAAATGGGATTACATCAAACTATAATAAAAAGTTTTGCACAGGGAAGGAAACTTTCAGCAAAACAAAAAGGCTGTATACTGAATGGGCCATCTTTGCAAATATGTATCCCATAATGTATTAATATCCAAGATATATGAAGAACTCGTATAGGTCAACATAAAAACTATTTAAGAAATGGACAGAGGGTATGAATAGACACTTTTCCAAAGAACACATACCAATGGTCAACAGGCAAATGAAAAGTTGCTTACCATCACTAATGCTTAGTGAATTACAAGTGAAAACTCTGAGATACCACCGCACATCTGTCAGCATGATTTATCAAAATAGACATCAAATAATAAATGAGTCAAGGATGTGGGGAAAAGGGAAACCCTGTGCACTTTTGATGGGAAAATAAATTGGTACAGCCACTATGGGGAAGCAGTATGGCAAACAGTATGGCAATTCTTCAAAAAATTAAAAACAGAAGTGCCGTATGATCCAGCAATTCTGCCGTTGAGTGTTTGTCTGAAGAAAACAAAAACACTAATTTGAAAAAGATATGTGCACACCTAGGTTTATTAATGCAGCATTATTTACAATAGCTAAGATATGGAAGCAACCTGAGTGCCCATCAATAGATGAATGGTATATTTATATACAGTGAAATATTCAGCCATAAGAAAGAAGGAAATTCTGCCATTTGCTACAACATGGATGGACCTGGAGGTTAGGACAGAGAAAGACAAATACAGTATGATTTCATTTATATATGTAATCTATAAAAAGAACAAACAGTAGCTTGACATTAATAAAATTGAATTTAATATATGACCCAGCACTTTTATTCCTAGGTATATACCCTGTAGAAATTTATGCACATTTGTACCAAAGACATGCTGAGAATATTGTTAGCACTATTTGAAATTAATAGTATATGTCTTTTAACATCATTTTCATTTGTTTTTCGCAGCCAGGCAGATTTAGCCATTCCTTTGTCTAATGCCGTGCAGATTGTTGGCATGAGTGCTACTCTTCCAAATTTGGAGCTTGTGGCTTCCTGGTTGAATGCTGAACTCTACCACACTGACTTTCGTCCTGTACCACTGCTGGAATCCATAAAAATTGGAAATTCAATTTATGACTCTTCAATGAAGCTTGTGAGGGAATTTCAACCCATGCTGCAAGTGAAGGTAAGTCATTGGTTGTTGTTCAGCTGCTAAGTCATGTCCAGCTCTTCGCGACCCCATGGACTGCAGCATGCCAGGCTTCCCTGTCCTTCGCTGTCTCCCATAGTTTGCTCAAATTCATGTCCATTGAGTTGGTGATGCCATCCAACCATCTCATTCTGTGTTGCCCTTTTCCTGCCCTCTGTGTTTCCCATCATCAGGGTCTTTTCCAATGGATCAGCTCTTTGCCTCAGGTGGCCAATGCATTGGAGCTTCAGTGTCAGTCCTCCCAATGAATATTCAGAGGTGATGTCCTTTAGAATTGACTGGTTTGATCTCGTTGCAGTCCAAGGTTCTCTCCAGAGTCTTCTCCAGCACCATAGTTCAAAAGCATCATTTCTTCGGTGCTCAGCCTTCTTTATGGTCCAACTTTCACATGTGTACATGACTACTGGAAAAACCATAGCTTTGACTAGATGGGCCTTTGTCGGCAAAGTGATGTCTCTGCTTTTTGTTTTAATTTTTTTTAATTGAAGGATAGTTGCTTTACAGAATTTGGTTGTTTTCTGTCAAACCTCAACATGAATAAGCCATTGGTATACATATATCCCCTCCCTCCTGAACCTTCCTCCCATCTCCCTCCCCGTCCCACCCCTCTAGGTTGATATACTGTCTATGTTTGTCATAGCTTTTCTCCCAAGGAGCAAGCATCTTTTAATTTCATATCTGTGGTCACTGTCTGCAGTAACTTTTTACCACCTGTATTGTTGTGTTTGATTGCATTTTCTAGCATGTTGTTAACAATTTTTGAGTTAAGCTGGAGGTTGCAAAGTAGTTGGGTGTGCATTACATATCCATTAGAAGGATTCCTGTTGTTAACCTAGTTGGTTTCATGAAAGAATTGGTGGTGTTGGTGAGAGAGGAAATGTAGTCTTCAATTTAAATGTAATCATTTCCTATAAGTGTAAGTAATAAAATTTTATAGATTTTTCTTTTTAACTGGGAAAGATTTTCTTATGGCTTTGTTTACATTAATGTGGAAAATTGACCTTTTATTAAGTGATATATGTACAATATGTGCCCTTCTTGGTTGCTTCAGTTGTGTTTGACTCTTTGTGACCCCATGTGTATGATAGTAGAAAAAACATTTTTTGGGGTCAGAAAGGCCTATTTCTGATACCTTATGTAGAGATACTTGATGTGGCTGTGATAATAGTTGAATTACATAACTTCTCCATAGTATCTTCATTTATAAAATGGATATAATATTTGTCTTTAGTGTTTTAAGGATGAAATTTGATTTTAAAAAATTGCCTAGTGTCTAGAAAGTGGTTGATAAATACACTTTAAAACATTTAGTTCAGAGTATTTTTCTAGGGCTGATTCTTCAGTCCTGAGACATCTATTTTTAATGTAGATCTGTGCCTCTGAATACTGAAATAGTTAAGGGTAAGTTTAGAACTGAAAATAGGACTAAATTCGTGTGTTTTAGTACACTCATAGGTGTATTTGTAGCTTCTGCATGCCTGGTATGGAATCTTACTTAGTTGCTTTGCTCTGTACTCCCAAATTTCATTTGACTGTGCCTTGGTTACCTCAATAAATATATCAGTAAACAAAGTCATTTACTGTCCTGTTAATCTTCTTCTATTACCATGTCTCTGCCTCCACCCTATTTAAATCAGTTCCAACTCTTACTTGGATCTATGCTTAAAGCAAAAGCTAATTATCTATTTAAAATGAACATCAGAGCATGTAACCATTCTCAAAAATTTGTGATGGTTCCCATTTCATGTGGAATGAATGCCAACATCTTTAAAGTAGCCTACAAGCCATATATGATCTGTCCCACTCCTTTACCCTGACATCAGTTTCTATATTCTTTACTTCCTCCATAGCCTCTTTGCTATTCTATATAATATGCCAATAAATCTCCCACCTCAGATTCTCTTTATGTGGAATACTTTCCCTTCTGGGCATCAGTAGGGTTTACTCTTTGACCTTTGGACCTTCAAATGTCACTTTCTCATTCTCATTCTCAAATGTTCTCTCATTCCTGATTTCTGTTTTCCCTGTTTTATTCTCTCCTTTGCACTTGGAGCATATTTTGTGTTTTGCTTATCTTGTTTTTATCTATTTCTTCCTACTAGAGTAGACACATTCTGAGGGCAGAGCTTTTTTTCTGCTTTATTCTCCATCCCCAGGCCTTGAATAATATATGTATGTGCTAAGTTGCTTCAGTATTGTCTGACTCTCTTGTGACCCCATGGACTGTAGCCCGCCAGGCTCCCCTATCATGGGATTCTCCAGGCAAGAATAGTGGAGTGGGTTGTCATTCCCTTCTCCAGGCGATCTTTCTGACCCAGGGATCTAACCTGTGCCTCTTACATCTCCTGCATTGGCAGGCTGGTTCTTTACCACTAGTGCCACCTGGAAAGTCCATGATAATATATGGCACCCAGTAAATAATTACTTAATTAGTGAATGTATTTATGAATTAATCTAGTTACACACACTGACCTTCCAGTTGGTCACCACTGGAGTGTTTACAAATGCTGTTTGTTCTGCTTGAAATGTGTTCCCTGTTCCTCAGTTACCTTTTATTAAGATAATGTTTTTCCTTCACATCTCATCAGTTTCTCAGGGAAACTTTTTTTTTTTCTTCCAGATGGCTCAGATTTATGTCAAATGCAAGGCTTCAAAACACCACAAAATTCTCTTTGATAGTACATATTATGATTGTAGTTTACTTTTGTTTGTTTAGTACTTCATTGTTTCCCCACTGAGACCCAGACCCCTTAAAGATAGTACCTTGGCTATCTTTTACTCACTGTTATATCCCTATTACCTTTGGGTTGGAGGTCAGTAAATATTAGTTGAATGAATATAAAAGATTCCCTACTCACCTTGGATCATAAAGAGGTTTATTTTCTTTTCTCTTTTCTGTTTTTTCTTTGTTTTATTACTGAATTTGTAACTGATTTTTATTATGCTTTTGAGTAGAAAAACCTTGCCATTGAAACAAAATGAATGACTTTTAACTGATATGAAAATGTTTTGAAAGTATCACTAGAATGGATACTTCTCTTTCTTTTTTAGGGAGATGAGGATCATGTGGTTAGTTTATGTTATGAGACCATTCGTGATAACCATTCAGTATTACTTTTCTGTCCATCAAAGAAATGGTGTGAGAAGCTGGCAGATATCATTGCCCATGAGTTTTACAGTCTGTACCGTCAAGCTGAGGGTAAGTTAGTGATGGAAAGGAAAGGAAGTGATGAAAGCCTCCATTCTTAGGACATTTGCTTGAAATTAATGTTAATAATTATATTAGCAAAGCATGGTTATTTTCATCATTGCTACCACCTGGATGGATCCTTTGTAAAAGTATGTTTTTGTGACTAATCATCTCCTTATCCTCCTTATAGATAATATGTATACACAATTCAGACTAACTAATCTTCAGAATTTCAGTATATTGGATTTATGCAGGCCAGGAAGCAACAGTTAGAACTGGACATGGACCAACAGGCTGGTTCCAAATAGGAAAAGGAGTACGTCAAGGCTGTATATTGTCACCCTGCTTATTTAACTTCTATGCAGAGTACATCATGAGAAACGCTGGACTGGAAGAAACACAAGCTGTAATCAAGATTGCTGGGAGAAATATCAATAACCTCAGATATGCAGATGACACCACCCTTATGGCAGAAAGTGAAGAGGAACTGAAAAGCCTCTTGATGAAAGTAAAAGAGGAGAGTGAACCAGTTGGCTTAAAGCTCAACATTCAGAAAACGAAGATCATGGCATCCGGTCCCATCACTCCATGGGAAATAGATGGGGAAACAGTGGAAACAGTGTCAGACTTTATTTTTTTGGGCTCTGAAATCACTGCCGATGGTGACTGCAGCCATGAAATTAAAAGACGGTTACTCCTTGGAAGAAAAGTTATGACCAACCTAGATAGCATATTCAAAAGCAGAGACATACATTATTTTGCCGACTAAGGTCCATCTAGTCAAGGCTATGGTTTTTCCTGTGGTCATGTATGGATGTGAGAGTTGGACTGTGAAGAAGGCTGAGCGCCAAAGAATTGATGCTTTTGAACTGTGGTGTTGGAGAAGACTCTTGAGAGTCCCTTGGACTGCAAGGAGATCCAACCAGTCCATTCTGAAGGAGATCAGCCCTGGGATTTCTTTGGAAGGAATGATGCTAAAGCTGAAACTCCAGTACTTTGGCCACCTCATGCAAAGAGTTGAATCATTGGAAAAGACTCTGATGCTGGGAGGGATTGGGGGCAGGAGGAGAAGGGGACGACCGAGGATGAGATGGCTGGATGGCATCACTGACTCGATGGACACGAGTCTGAGTGAACTCCGGGAGTTGGTGATGGACAGGGAGGCCTGGCGTGCTGCGATTCATGGGGTTGCGAAGAGTCAGACACAACTGAGCGACTGAACTGAACTGATACTAAGGTTCTTCATTTAGGATCCATGGGCTTTGAGAAGTTGACTTCAAAGCCTCCTAAACTGTATAAGAGACTTCACATATACACATTTTTGTCTGGGGAAAGTAGTCATATCTTTTTTATATTTCTAAGCTCTTACTCTAAAGAGAGTCATACATACACACACACACTCTACACATGTAGTTTAAAATCAACTTTATTGAGTATAATTTGTCTAGAATAAAATGTACCCACTTGAAGTGGAACTTAATGAATTTTAACAAATGTGTTCACCTGTTGAACTCCTCACTGTGGTCAACATATAGAACATTTCTGTCACTCTAAAATGTTCTTTTTTGCTTTCTATCTCCTCCCTCTATCCCCAGCTTCAAGCACCCAGTCATATATTTTCTGTCACTCTAGATTAGTTGTGCCTTTTGTAAGAATTTCATATAGTAAATGAAGTCATATTATGTGTATGTGTGTTTTGTGTCTGGCTTCTTTCACTCAGCATGATATTTTTAAGATTCATCCAGATTGTTACTTTATCAAGTCATTTCTTTTTTATTGCTGGGTATTGATCTATGCATATTGCTATAACCATTAGTGTATATTTTTACTCACTCTGGGATGAGTAGTGTTCCCTCACCACACTAGATTGTGGGGCCTTGGGATCAAAGATAAGTGCAGGGAAGACAGGGACAGTTCTGGTTACAGAACTTTAGAATGTTTTATGACTTTGTTATGTTGGTGGCATCTAGAGGATAGGTAATGGATATCTCAAGCCTAGCTTCAATTAGTAAACTTTGCATGAAGTTTATATTAGTAGACTTTGGTCCAATATTATAACATCTCTTTTAGTTCTCTCTTAATCAATGCTTTCTTACTATGCCAGCTTATATTTTTTTGTGGCAATTATGATAACTTACATTCCTTAATGACCAGAAATATTATTTATATTTTCTTTGCATGAGCTTCTTATGATTTATAGCAGTGGTTTCCAAATCCTAGGACTTGAACTGGAGTCCAGGCTGTGATGAACGTTTCACCAGAAAAGTAAAGACAGGTAGCACATTTTTCATAAAGATGACGTTTAAATTTTGAAATTATCCATACTATTTTTTTTATGTTAAAATTACTTTTCTTTTTAAATAAGGGAACAAAGATAGTTTTTAAAAAATTTAAATTGTTTTTAGAAAAGTAAAAAATTGGCAACCGTCTGTGGTCCTCAGAATTTTAGGAGAAGTTTACCAAAAAGATTTAAAAATATATAAAATATAAGATACATTCTATGAGAAAGTTTACTAGTTCAGAAATCCAAAGTCTAAGTTATTTTTAAAGAAAATATAGTTCTTGCGTCTAAGAAAATCTTCTGGGGAAGTTAAACATAGAGGCAAAAAACAGAGGGTAATGTATGACTAATTACCATATTGGTGCCAAAAAGGCTAGAAGAATTGTCACACAGAACTAAGCTCCTATGTGATTCTGACACTGCTGGTTTGGTGGGGGCACACGTTGAGCAAGGATTTATTTTAGGCTCTGAGTGATGGTATTTGTAATTTTCTCCTCCTTTCAGCTGGTTCTTTGATCTCCTCCTGTGGGCTTGATCTGAACCTCACAGTGTTTCCTAAACTTTGGTGCACATTAGAATTGCCTAGGGAGATTTAAAAATCATTCTGTCCAGGTTGCATCACATCACGGAATCCAGGGGAGAGAGCCAGACATCAATATTTTTAAAATATATCCAGGTGATTAATAAGTAGTTTCAGAACCAGTGCCTTCTGTCATGACTCAGGCAGATAGCAGTAAAAGAGGTCCAAGGGGAGGTGAACAGTGTTGACAGTTTTTTTGTGACAGGATTGGTAAGATCATCTGAACTTCCACCGGTGATGCTGGAACAAAAGGGCCTCCTAGAAGTGATGGATCAGTTAAAACGTTCACCTTCAGGATTGGACTCTGTATTACAAAAAACTGTGCCATGGGGAGTAGCATTTCATCATGCAGGTATCCATATATTTAATATGTTATCATGAAGCCCCCTCCAAAAATACTTAAAATTTCTTTATTTGTATGTTTGATTTGCATTTGATTTCTCATTAACCACACTTAATACTCTTAAATTTCCTTTTAAGACATTGTGGATTAAGATTAAACAGGAATAAAACACATGCAGGATTTGCTTATCTGTATGGTATATAAATACTAGATAACAAGCTTTTTTGGTACTACTGGGGATGTGAATTCTAAAGTGATTATATTTCTATACTTTGTTTCCTTAGAACTTAGGTTGAAGTGGTACTTGCTATCCTAATTTTATGCCACTCTGAATATTTCCTTTTATATCTAGGGGTATTTGTAATAGTCTTAGAAATACATCAAAATCAAATTAATTTTAGAATTTGTCATATTGTATTTTGAAATAGTTACAAATGTTTAAAACCTCATACCTAGGTTGTCAAAATTGCAAGGATTATGACAGTCAGTGAATTAAATAACTTCTTTCAGGGAGTGATCGGTCCATGTTGATATGTGCTAAGGATATGATTAAGAATATGTAGTTTCTACGATTAGGAACTTAACCTTTTTAGTTTACTTAAAAATTTTATCATGCTATATAAAAATAAATTTAAAAAATATATATCTACACACAAACACGTAAAAATATTTTCATTGTATATAAACTATAATGCATGCTAATGAAGTGAATATTGGTGGACCCACCACTTAATTTACAAACTAAGAACCCCAATTCTCTTGACTTTTTAAAAAAATGAAAATAAAAAATAAGTGTATATTCTGTTTGCTGTTTTTCATTTACTCATGTATTTGTCCTTCAGATATTTATTTATGTGCCTGACCACTGTGTTGGATACACCATCAGATACTGTCTTGAGTAAAGCATGTCTGTACCTTCAGGGTGTTCTTTTCTAGAGCAGGTTTCAGCAAACTACAGTCTGCTAGTCAAATCCAGCAGTTTTTGTAAATAAAGTTTTATTGGGATACAGTCTTGCCCATTTGTTTTACGGCTGTTCCATGTGACAGTGGCAGAGTTGATTAGTTGCAACAGAGATCATCTGTCCTGCAAAATCTAAAATGTTTAAAGATAAATTTGACAGCCCCTGGTCTAGAAGGAGATAAAACTGTACTAGGATTGGCAGACTGTGATAACTTCTTTGTTTACAGTCATAACAGTTGCTTAAAAAAATCTTTACAAGGTTGTATTAGATTCTCAGATCAATTTGTAAGTGATCAAGTGTAATGTTTTCCTCATATGTTTATAAATATATGCGATTATAATTTCTTTTTTTTAGGTCTTACTTTTGAGGAGAGAGATATCATTGAAGGAGCCTTCCGTCAAGGTCAGATTCGAGTCTTGGCAGCAACTTCTACTCTGTCATCTGGTGTGAATTTACCTGCACGTCGTGTAATCATTCGCACTCCTATTTTCAGTGGTAGACTTCTAGATATTCTCACTTATAAGCAGATGGTTGGTCGTGCTGGCAGGAAAGGCGTAGACACAGTAGGTAAGTGAGTTTGAATTTTATGATAGTGTTGCTGAAGAATAGTGTCAGTCTACTTGAAATTGAATAGCAACCTATTTCTCATCATGCTATATTTCTTTGTTATCTAAAACTCAAGGTCATCCTTTTGGATTTACTTAATACTTCTATAGAGTATAACTTAAAATCTTCATATCATCAACTATTGGTTTTTCTAGTAATGTAAAAAATTCTTCGTTAGGAGATTTTCTTTTGTGTTATATCAGTGAAATGATTCAGTATTATATTTATCAGATGGCATCACATTAGCTAGAAGATGACCTTTAATTTCCAGTGCCATCTGCTATTTTGTGCTAATGAAGGGATTGATTTTTTTGGTTATTAGTTTTTTTTAGGTGTCTGGTAATAAGAGTTTAACTAGAGATTCTGAGAACTGGGAAGTACTCTCTCACACTTTTGAAATAGGAACTTCATGTACCCTCTTTCTCTTTCTAAATATCAGCAAGTAGTGATAATATTGCCAGCAGTGTAAATAAAACTTAATTCCTTAAATAGTAGGGAAAAGACTTGTTTAAATTAAATATCAAGACGGCAGCAAATATTCATGCCTGCTATATTATTCTGGGTATGACTAAATTGTTGAGTCTTCTAATATTTAAGAACTTGGAGAGGAATGTTCTCTGTCACACTTTCTTTTAGTTTGTTTTTCCATGTTCAAGCAATAACATTTCTATTTTGTGGGATAAAATGGCTACTGCAGTCTCTGTTATCACATCTGCATTTCAGCCATCAGGATGGAGAGATGAGGAAATAAATGGACACATCCTGCCCTTTAAGGGCACTTCCCAGAAGTTACACATAGTAGTTGTTCTTACATACAGTTGGCCAGAACGTAGTCATGTTTATATTCCCCAGCTACAGGGAAGCTGATGAATATAATCTAACTGAGTGGTCATCAGTTCAGCTAACATTTAGGGGTTTTATTAAAGGAAGAATGAAGAAGTGAAGTGAAGTCACTCAGTTGTGTTTGGCTCTTTGTGACCCCATGGACTGTAGCTTACAAGGCTCCTCTGTCCATGGAATTTTCCAGGCAAAAGCACTGGAGTGGATTGCCATATCCTTCTCCAGGGGATCTTCCCAACCCAGGGATCGAACCTGGGTCTCCTGCATTGCAGGCACACACTTTACCATCTGAGCCACCAGGGAAGCCCAAAGGAAGAATGAGAGAATGGCTGTTAGGGTGAACTATCAGTCTCAGTCCTAGTAGCAAATGATTCATCTATCTATAATCCCTGAGGGCCATTGGTCTTTTAATCAAAGTTTGTTGATTAAAAAAGCCTTGTAACTCATTGATTTTTATTACTATAGTCATCAGAGAAGTTTATCCTGCTTCTGTCTCTTACTATAGCTACAAAATGTGCACATTTGACCTAAATCAAATCCCTTACGTTATACAGTAGAAGTGACAAATAGATTCAAGGGATTAGATCTGATAGAGTGCCTGAAGAGCTGTGAACGGAGGTTCATGACATTGTACAGGAGGCAGTGATCAGGACCATCCTCAAGAAAGAGGAATGCAAAAAGGCAAAATGGTGGTTTGAGGAGGCCTTACAAATAGCTGAGAAAAGAGAAGCAAAAGGCAAAGGAGAAAAGGAAAGATATACCCATTTGAATGCAGAGTTCCAAAGAATAGCAAGGAGAGATAAGAAAGCCTTCCTTAGCGATCAGTGCAAAAAAATAGAGGAAAACAATAGAATGGGAAAGACTAGAGATCTCCTCAAGGAAGTTAGAGATACCAAGGGAACATTTCATGCAAAGATGGGCACAATAAAGGACAGGAATGTATGGACCTAAGAGAAGCAGAAGAGTTTAAAAGAGGTGGCAAGAATACACAGAAGAACTATACAAAAAAGACCTTCACAACCCAGATAATCACGATGATGTGATCACTCACCTAGAGCCGGACATCCTAGAATGCAAAGAAAAGTTGGCTTTAGGAACATCACTACGAACAAAGCTAGTGGAGGTGATGGAATTCCAGTTGGGCTATTTCAAATCCTGAAAGATGATGCTGTGAAAGTGCTGCACTCAATATGCCAGCAAATTTTGAAAACTCAGCGGTGGCCATAGGACTGGAAAAAGTCAGTTTTCATTCCAATCCCAAAGAAAGGCAATGCCAAAGAATGCTCAAACTACTGCACAATTGCACTCATCTCACACGCTAGCAAATTAATGCTCAAAATTCTTCAAGCCAGGCTTCAACAGTATGTGAACCATGAACTTCCAGATGTTCAAGATGGATTTAGAAAAGGCAGAAGAACCAGAGATCAAATTGCCAACATCCGCTGGATCATCGAAAAACCAAGAGAGTTCCAGAAAAACATCTACTTCAGTTTTATTGACTATGCCAAAGCCTTTGACTGTGTGGATCACCACAAACTGTGTAAAGTTCTTAAAGAGGTGGGAATACTAGACCACCTGACCTGCCTTCTGAGATATCTGTATGCAGGTCAAGAAGCAACAGTTAGAACTGGACATGGAACAACAGACTAGATCCAAATTGGGAAAGGAGTACATCAAGGCTGTATATTGTCACCCTGCTTATTTCACTTATTTACAGAGTACATCATGAGAACCACTGGGCTGGATGAAGCACAAGCTGGAATCAAGATTGCTAGGATAAATATCAATAACCTCAAATATGCATATGACACCACCCTAATGGCAGAAAGCGAAGAAGAACTAAAGAGCCTCTTGATGAAAGTGAAAGGAGAGTGAAAAAGTTTGCTTAAAACTCAGCATCCAGGAAACTAAGATCATGGCATCTGGTCCCATCACTTCATGGGAAATAGATGGGGAAACAGTGGAAACAGTGTCAGACTTTATTTTTTGGGGCTCCAAAATCACTGCAGATTGTGACTGCAGCCATAAAATTAAAAGATGCTTACTCCTTGGAAGAAAAGCTATGACCAACGTAGACAGCATATTAAAAAGCAGAGGTCCATCTAGTCAAAGGTATGGTTTTTTCAGTGGTCATGATGGATGTGAGAGTTGGACTATAAAGAAAGCTGAGCCCCGAAGAATTGATACTTTTGAACTATGGTGTTGGAGAAGACTCTTGAGAGTCCCTTGAACTGCAAGGAGATCCAGCCAGTCCATCCTAAAGGAAATCAGTCCTGAATATTTATTGGAAGGATTGATGATGAAACCGAAACTCCAGTACTTTGGCCACCTGATGCAAAGAACGGACTCATTTGAAAAGACCCTGATGCTGGGAAAGATTGAAGACGGGCAGAGAAGGGGACGGCAGAAGACGAGATGGTTGGATGACATCACTGACTCTATGGACATGAGTTTGAGTAAGCTCCAAGAATTGGCGATGGACAGGGAAGTTTGGCGTTCTTCAGTCCATGGGGTCGCAAAGAGTCAAACACAGCTGAGCAAATGAACTGAACTGAACTGATGCAGATTACATTTATGTGTTTAAAAAGGATGGGAGGAAGAGACTAAAACATTCCAATCTCATTTTTAACTGCCTCTTTCTACCCTTAATTTCTCAGTTAGACTCAACTCTGGAGAGTGTTGTGTCAGTTTTTTTTTATACAGATACTCTTCTCTCAAGCCCAGAGGCTCTTTAAAATAATGTAGAAGATAAAGAGGTTTTATTTACCTTGGTACATTCTTTGCTTGTGCTTATCTTTCTCATGAAGAAGAAGAATTGGAATGTTGGTGGCCTGGATTAATATCAAGCAGTAAATCAGATAATTTTCAAACAAAGACCACAACAACTTTGTTTTTGAGGTCTTGGAAACTTCTGATATTTTGACTTTGCGTAGTGCTCCATTTCAGGGCTTCCAATGGTAAAGAGTCCACCTGCCAATGCAGGAGACTAAGGTTTGATCCCTGGGTTGGTAAGATCCCATGGAGAAGGAAATGGCAAGATCCCCTGGAGAAGGAGATGGAAACCCAATCCAATATTCTTGTCTGGGAAATCCCGTAGATAGAGGAGCCTGGTGGGCTACAGTCCATGGTGTTGCAAAAGAATTGGACACAACTTAGCACCTAAATAAGAACAATGACAATGCTTCATTTCAGGATGACATATGGCTTGCTCAGAATTTCCTAAGTGTGCAAATAAATGGTTTCTTGTCAACCATGAAGATTTAAATACCTAGTCATGCTCTTTGGACTATGTAGCATCTTGGTAACTTCTGTGCATTTTATAAATGATATTAATTTCCCTGGTGTTTTATTTAGATGACTGTTTAATCTTTCTGTGGCTTTCTTGGAACCTTCCAGTGTAGGATGATGGTGCTTTGTGCCAAAACAGTGATTTACAAGTTAAATGGTTTGTGGATCTATCTATATCAAGTCTATGCATGATTTGATTCAAATTGACTTCTCTATTATGAAGTGGATACAGCCTCCCTAGGCAAGTGCAAACAGGACCTAGAAATATATATTGGAATTATTTTTTCATTTTCATAAATCTTGGTTATCCTGAAAAGGGGTTATCTATTTTGTTGAAGAATCAAAGCCTAGAAGAGCTGTACACAGGTCAAAGTGGTTTTTAACCTATTGCTAATGCTAGTTGATTAATTTTCTAGATAGTTTTTTTGTTTTAAGTTAGGCTATTTTATAATTATTTTAAGTGTCAGGTGGTATATTCACTTCTCTTTGTTTTGATGGTACCTAATGTTTTTTTGTAGTTATATTTGAGATAAATAACCGATGGTTATCAAGTTTATAGTTCTTACATTTTTCCTATCTTGATTCTCAATTTGGCAGTCAGTGTTGGGAAAGCATCATCTGCCGGGGTCCAGCCCCGGTGGATCCAGGGTGATTCGAAGGTAGGGACGGAGTCCTTGGAAAAAACTTAATTACAGATAGAGAAGGATTAGAAAATTAGCAGAGAAAAAGAGGCTGAATAACTTGGTTTACATGGAATACCAATCACCACCTACGTAGGCCACAGGTGTCTTCCCATTCTCCCAAAAGAGAGGAGGCACTGAGGCCCCCCCCGGTCCGATCTTAGAAGCCCAGGCAAAATTAGCAGGCTTGGTGGGTACCCCTGCACCAGATGGGAATTTGGCCAGAAAATAGTAGGAGAGAAAAAGAGGCTGAATAACTTGGTTTACGTGGGATACCAATAAAATTCCAAGACAAGGAATTTGCACCATCTACGTTGGGCCACCGGCGCCACTTGAATATCAGAAGGTGCCTCTCCTTGGGCTCCTTCTCGCGTGGGCTTGAAAGCTGGGGCAAGTAAGTAGACTTGAAGGGCCCCACGCTCCAGATGGGAATTCAGCCAGAAAAACGGGGAGCAAGAAACAACGACATAAGGGAATCAGTCTTTCCGGAAACTGATCCGATTTCTTTATTTTTGGGTTTGCTTATATACCTTTTGTTACACATAGGGATGAATACAGAGCCACGTGGGGGTCAGCAGTCCTGACCTTTATCAAAATCAGGTGCTTCACATAACTGTAAAAAAAAAAAAGTCTTAGGGGTTTTTACATCATCTTCTGGCCATGAGGCCTGCTGACATTTATGACCCTTTCTTTCTGATAACCAAAAAACTTATTTTTTCCAAGGGTGCTTTTTCTTAAACCAGGCACCACCCTCCAAATAAAGTTGCATTCCTATAGGGTGAGGGTGTAGTGAGTTACAATCAAGAAAGGAATTTATTTAACCCAAGGTTAACATGATTAATCTTAAAGGTTAATACTTATTTCTCCTATATGCTAGTTATATTCATTATAAAGTCAGGGAATATGGAGATTTAGCAGCAAACATCAGCCCAACAAATGAAAACCCTTCACCAATGTTCCCCTTAAGATCTATTTAGTCTTAAGATAGTGATAAAGCTACATTTTTACATAGCAAGGACAGAGTGATTTATAACAAAGTACAGTGATCTATATCAAAAGAGAGAGTTCATTAACTCAAAAAGTCTAATATTGCTAACATCAAAAACTACTATATTTCCTTTTCTATATTCCAAATACATTAATATACCACCCCACTCCAGTACTCTTGCCTAGAAAATCCCATGGATGGAGGAGCCTGGTAGGCTGCAGTCCATGGGGTCGTGAAGAGTCGGACACGACTGAGCTACTTCCCTTTCACTTTTCACTTTCATGCATTGAAAAGGAAATGGCAACCCACTCCAGCATTCTTGCCTGGAGAATCCCAGGGATGGTAGAGCCTGGTGGGCTGCTGTCTGTGGGGTCGCACAGAGTCGGACACGACTGAAGCGACTTAGCAGCAGCAGCAGCAGGTGCCTAAGGATATGGAGACCAGGCGGCAATCATTGACTCAACAAGAAGAAAAGCCCTATGCTAATTAAGACTCTCAAAATACTCCCAAACTCTGTGCCGTTTATGGTTGAGAGGTAGTAAACAATCATGTGCTAGTGGCAGGAGTATGGGCAATCCTGTCACACAAGCTAGTCTGTCAGCAGAGAGGTTTGACCTGAGACACTGTTGTCCCACCCAGGGCAGGGAATTAGCAGCAATTATTGACACAACAAATGAAAAAACCCTTCACCAATATAATTCCAAACCAGCCCACTATACTAATAATTTCTAACTTCCCGAAAGAATTTGCCTTTAGTAAGTCTAAACCATCTCATGCCTCTATCACATGTGGCCGGACGAACTTACACAGGCAGGCTGGATAACCTTCAGAGGAGTTCGTAAGTCGAAACACTCTTGTCACGCCCAGGAATTTTTATTGCCTTGGAGCTGCACGTTTACTCCTTCTCCGAGAGAAACGGTTATGGGGGAGAGCCTCCCGTAAAGTCAGAGGTGTAGGTGAGAGCATAAAACAGACTTTGGTTTTGGGGTAGATGCTCGGGAACAGGGGGTTTCCTGAGGCTTGATCATGCCTTTGCGTATGCAATGCTTCCTTCCTCATGACCTTTGCCATGGGCGGAGTTCCTCACGCTGGCCCCCATCTCTCTGCCTAGGTACTATAGTGGGGTGCCATTCCCTTCTCCAGGGGATCTTCTGACCCAGGGATTGAACCTGTGTCTCTTGTGTCTCCTGCATTAGCAGATGGATTCTTTACCAGTAGCAGCACCTGGGAAGACTAAAGCAAAAGCTTTTTACTTCAAAGGACAGGGGCACAGGAGATGGTATGCAGTTTCATAACTAGTAATAATTTGTATATACATTTTCCTTTGTAGTTTTCAGAATATTACTATTACATACTTAATTATTCAATGATAATAGTACTGTATGGAAGGAAAAAAAAAACTTTTACCCTCTTAGGTTCTATGCCTTGTGCTTGCAAATTAAACTGACGAATTACAGAGTAACAGGAAAAAAAGCCATACATATTTGAGTCGATGTTTAATTTTTTACATACATGTTGTCCTTAATTGAAATAAAAATCCAAAGAAGCAGTAAGATGCTGGGGGTTTATGTATCCTTTTAACAGAGAGTGATAAATTGTAGAGAAGTGATAAGACAAAGGAAAGGGGGTTGGTCATAATTAAAAAACACATGTGTACCCCAGTGTTCATTGGAGCACTATTTATAATAGCTAGGACATGTAAGCAACCTAGATGTCTATCAAGAGATGAATGGATAAAGAAGTTGCGGTACTTGTATACAATGAAATATTACTCAGCCGTAAAAGGAATGCATTTGAGTCAGTTCTAATGAGGTGAATGAACCTAGAGCCTTCAGTGCGGATTGAACCTTCAATACCGATTGAAGTTAAGTCACAGAAAAAATGTTGTGTATTAAAATGTATATATGGAATCTAGAAGAATGGTCTAGATTTTGGTCTAAATTGATGAACCTATTTGCAGGGCAGCAGTAGAAATGCAGACACAGAGAACAGACTTGTGGACACAGTAGGGGAAGGAGAGGGTGGGATGAATTGAGAGAGTAGCGATGAGACATATACATCACCATATGTAAAATACATAGCCTGCGGGAATTTGCTATATGACACAAGGAGCTCAAACCTGGTGCTCTGGGACAACCTAGAGGGATGAGGTGGTGTTGAAGGTAGAAGTTGGATTCAACAAAAGAAAAGAGATTTGGGCTTCTAGGGGGTGGTACATTGTGGAAGGGTAGGTCTGTGCTGGAAATTAATGCAAGTTAAGCTTTATATAGTAAGGTCTGTGCAACCTATGTCAGTGCTGAATTTTTGTCTCCAATGATAAGAATTTTTCTCCTGGTATGAGAGGCAGGAAGGGGAATACATTCACAGAGATGTTTATATCCTGCTTCTAAGAAATAGGGAGAGGGCAGAGAGCTCTGTGTTTGTTGCTTCTCAGTTGCCTTCAGGTCAAAATAATCCTTATGCTAAAGTGGCATATTTTGGTATAGCATATTGTGATCCCCTTCAAAGTTCAGAAAATAAAAACATTTGTGGTAATTCTATAACAGCCACTGTCATCTGTTGTCTCTTTTTAAACAAGTAAGACAATTTAAAATCTCTTTAGCAGATATCTTATGGAGATGTGTTGGGATTTTGCCAATTTTTTTTTTTTTTCCCATTATAGGTGAGAGTATCTTAGTTTGTAAAAACTCTGAGAAATCAAAAGGCATAGCTCTACTTCAGGGATCTCTGAAACCTGTTCGTAGCTGTTTGCAAAGACAAGAAGGAGAAGAAGTAACCTCAAGCATGATAAGAGCTATTCTGGAGGTAAGAGGGAGTTCACTAAATTACCATTCACTTTTTTGTTCATATAGTACAATGGTAGAGCTTTAGTGTGTAAAAAATCTTAGCTTTCTGTTTCTTTATGAGATTATTTATAACCTTCCCAAGTCTGAATCTGTTTTATTTTATACAGTTATTTCCTGGAGATTAATACAGCTAGTACCATATAAATCTACTTCAAAATAGCAGATTGAAACCCAAATGCCAGATGGTTCTGTTAATTTTTTAGGTGTTGTTTATTATTTTCTGAATTTTTTTAAAAAGATGACAACAATGGACCTTAGTTCCTCCATACAGATAATGTGTGTGTGCTTAGTTGCTCAGTTGTGTCTGACTCTGTGACCCCCTGGACTGTAGCCTGCCAGGCTCCTCTCTCCATGAAATTTTCCAGGCAAGAATACTGGAATGGTTTGCCATTTCCTTCTCCAGGGGATGTTCCCGACCTAGGGATCAAACCTGTGACTCTTGCGTCTCCTGCATTGACAAGCAGATTCTTCACTACTAGCGCCACCTATTTATTTTTATATATATATATATGTATATGTATATTATTTAATTATATTGTTAGTTCCTGCATTTTAGATAGATAATGATTCATCTAATTTCATTTGTGAGAACATGTTGGATCTACTTCAAAAAAAAATATATATATATATATATTTGATAGGTTTGCTTTGTGTCTTAATAGCAGCATATGGGATCTTTTGTTGAGGCACACTGACTCTCTAGCTGTGGGCTTAGTTGCTTCACAGCATGTGGGATCTAGTTCCCTGACCATGGATCGAACCCATGTTCCTTGCATTACAAGGTGGATTCTTAACCACTGGACCACCAAGGAAGTCCCTGGATCTACTTTTAAGGAAAACTTTCCATGTTGTCGATAGGTGTTGTCTATTTTTGTAATGAATTATGATGGAAGAGATAATAAAGAGTCTCTGCATTAAGATGCTAACATTTTAAGAGAAAAAATAATTTATTTTATGAGGGCCTGTGTCTTATTAAAAAGTTACAGAAGATTTCAAACTTCTTTTCTCAGATAATAGTTGGTGGAGTGGCAAGTACATCACAAGATATACAGACTTATGCTTCTTGCACATTTTTGGCTGCAAGTATGAAAGAAGGGAAGCAGGAAATTCAGAAAAACAAAGATTCTGTTCAACTTGGAGCAATTGAGGCCTGTGTAATGTGGCTACTAGAAAATGAATTCATCCAGATGACTGAAGCTAGTGATGGAACAGAAGGTAAATATGACTTCTGAATTGCAAGTTCCTTTTTTACCTTTAGTGATTTAGAGTATCTAAGACTGTTTTAGTAAAAGAAAATTGACTTATCAACTCATTTTAAGTGAATCAGTGCTGTGTTCAGCAACATCAGACAAGTAGCATGGAGCCTGCTGATAAATATCCATGCACTGGATTCTGTTTGTAAAATTGATCAGAGCTGAAAGATTAATTACAGAATGCCAAAAGACAATATTTTGTTTTATTTTTAACATTTGATCCTTTTTTTACCCACCACCATTCCTAAACCAGGAAATGTATATCATCCAACACACCTTGGTTCGGCAACTCTTTCTTCTTCACTTTCTCCAGTTGATACTTTAGATATTTTTGCTGACCTACAAAGAGCAATGAAGGGCTTTGTTTTAGAGAATGATCTGCATATTGTTTATTTGGTAAGTTCTATTTTCTTCATTATTATCTTTGTGAAAATGGGGAGGAAATGCCTATAAAGAATCCTGAACATCAAAAATATCCTAAGGGAATATATTGTTTGCTTTCCTTGACTAGAATAGTACTGGTGGGAATAGAGACGAAGTAAGACGAATTATAGTAAGTAAGACGAAGTAAGACGAAAAGTAATAAGCTAAATGTTCTAGTGACCTTTTAAATCTGCTTGCCTACTTGTCTTTTTTTTCTAGCTTTCTTTCAAAAGGATTTGAGATGATTTATTAAAAACATGCATTATACAGTTTGTAAGAACACAGCAAGGGGCAATGAGATATCTGGGAATTAAGGATAAGATCATAATGTAAAACTCAAGCAAAGATTGTACATAAACAAGAACACCAGTAAGTCATGTACAGTTGTTGTACCCAACATTGATTCTGGGCTGTCTAGCAACTGTAGCAAAGAGTGAAGCTGGTTAGTCTTAATAAGATAAAAAACAAAAAAAATAGAAATATTGCATTTTATTGCCTAAGAGAAATGTAATCCTAAAAATTAGACTATGGGACTTACATTTTTTATAAAGTATTAATAATAAATGCGATGAGGAATTTTAAAAGCTTGTTTAAATTAGATAATCTTTTATAAATATTATTTCTTAAAACAAAGATTTTTTATAATAATTGGTTAAAATACAGTTTGAGGTCATATTCTCTGGCAAGAACCTGACTGGAAATACTTCATTTTGCAATTAAGAGTAGATGTGGGGAGTGACGTAGGCAAGATGGTTGTAAAAGAGATCTCTGACTCTAGTCCTCATCAAAGATATGAATTAGCAACCATTCACAGTAAAGAACACTTTCTAAAAATCCTAGAACCTGGTGGTGAGGTTAAAACACTCTCTTAAGAGAGTGCAAAAACTGAGAGAAGCCACATTAGAATGCCTTTAAGAGCAGTGGTTTCACTTTGACTGTTGCCCCTCCTTCAAGCAAGCACAGTGCCTCACTGGAGTATCCATGGTTTCTCTAGTGGGAAAAAGAGAGTCAAGGTTGGCATCCAGTTTCCTCAGCATTCTGGAACATTGCTTGGGAAGGTCACTTCTGTCTTGCCTCACAGACAAACCTAGGGGAATTGTCAAGCTTAGATAGACCACCAATGGTCAGCTAGGAACAAAGAAACAGATGGGCCTCACAGTGACCAGTATTTGGATCATGGCAGTGATACTGCATCTCTCTCTTAATCAGAAAGACCATCAAATGATTCCATTCTCTGTGGCATCAGAATGATGTCCCCATTTGATTGGGAGGCAGGCTGAGCAGTTCTGCTCAGCTGGCATTCCTAGCCTGTGCATAATTCTCAATGTATATACTTATAAATTTTTATTTTTTATAAGAATAAAAAAGTTTTATTCTTTTTTTATAAGAATAAAAAAGTTTTATTCTTTTTTTATAAGAATAAAAAAGTTTTATTCTTTTTTTATAAGAATAAAAAAGTTTTATTCTTTTTTTATAAGAATAAAAAAGTTTTATTCTTTTTTTATAAGAATAAAAAAGTTTTATTCTTTTTTTATAAGAATAAAAAAGTTTTATTCTTTTTTTATAAGAATAAAAAATATCTGGGGGGAATTCATAGAGGGAAAATATAACAGAGTCAGATTAAGAATGTGATTTATGAGCTCTTAATAAAAAGTTATAATAAAAACTTTAATTAAAAAAATAAAAGAGAGGGAAACAAGCCAGCAGCCCTGCCAGCTGCAGAGCTTGCCTGCAGCCTTGCCTGACCAGGGAGCCTGACTCTGGAATATAGCCTGGAATCCTGCATGAATACAGAGTTCATCCTTTGGGCCCACCCACCTGTGGAGCAGTCTCTGCCTGTACCTGAACACGGAATCCAGCTAATGGCACCAACTAACCAGGGAGTATGGTTTGTTCCTGCTTGACCAGAGAACTCAAGGAGCAGCCCTACCCAACCTCAGAGCTCAGCCATCCTGCCTGACTGTGTGAGCACAGCCATGGGTCATGCCTATCCATGTAAAGAGGCTAGCAGTTTCACCTGACCAGGCAGCTCAGGCAGTAGTTCTGTTTGACTGCAGGGCTGAACCAGTGACCACCCCCAACCAGAGGCCCTGCCTGTTCGCTTATGAATTCTACCAGCTGGCTCTTTCCTCAGACTAGCCTAACTAATGAAAATCTTTTCTCTGGCAAAGCAAACATGAAGATTGGAAGAAGTGCCCACTTCCTCATATGCACAGACACCAACATGCAAGAAAAATGAAAAATAAGGGAAACATGACACCACCATCATCACCGAATAAATTAATAAATTAATAAAAACTTCAGTAACCAAACCTAAAGAGATCTATGAACTGACTGACCAAGAATTCAGAATAATCCTTTTAATGAAATTCAGTTAACTTCATTAAAGAAAACACAAATAGGCAACTGAACAAAATTAAGAAGTCAATACATGAACAGAATGAGAAGTTCAACAAAGAAATATAAACTGTTTTACAAAAGCTCCCACCCCACTAAGCCCCCCAAACCCAGAAATCCCAGAGCTGAAGAATACAGTGAGTGATCTGTAAAATTCAATAGAGAGCTTCAAAAGCAGACTTGATAAAGCAGAAGAAAGAATCAGTGAATTCAGATAGGTCATTTGAAATTATACATCCAGAGGAAGGGGTGTTGGTGGGGTTGGCTAGAAAGTAGAGAGTGAAAAAACCCCACAAGACTTATGGGACACCATCATATATATTATCGAAGTCCAAGTTGGAGGAGGGAGAGAAAATGACAGAAAGTATATTTAAAGAAATAATGGCTAAAAATATCCCAAATATGGGGATAGATAGGGACACAAAGCTAAGAGGACCTTAAACAAGTACAACCCCAAAAGGACTTCATCTCGATACATCAAACTGACAAAAATCAAAGATGAGAATTTTGAAAGCAACAGGAAAAAAGACTGTTGTCAAGTACAAGCAAACCTCATAAGGCTATCAGATTTCTCAGCAGAAACTTTGCACAGAGATTGGTATGATGTATCAAAATATTGAAAGAAGAAAACTGCCAACTAAGAATACTGTACCTAGCATGCTGTCTTTTCAAAATGAAGGTAAGATAAAGATTTTCTCAGACAGACAAAAACTGAAGAAATTCATTATCCCGGACATGCATTTATAAGAAATGCTAAAGGAAGTTCTTCAAGCTGAAATGAAAGGATGCTGTTTAACAACATAAAACATGAATGTATAAAACTCACTGGTAAAGGTAAATTTATAATCAGATTCAGAATTCAGAATATAATGGTGATATGCAAATCACTTATACAAAAGTTAAAGACAAACATTGAAAATAATTATAATTTGCTAATGAATACATACAATGTAAATTATAATATTAACGGCATTAAATGAGAGGGGATGAAGAAGTAAAAATACAGTTTTTATATAGAATCAAGGTTATCAGCTTAAGATAGAAAGTTAAAGCTGTGTATACAATGGAACATCATTTATCTATTAAAAAAAAGAGGAAACCTTTCCATTTGTGACAACATGGATTAACCTGGTGGGCATTGTGCTAGATGTAATAACCAGACAGAGAAAGATAAACTTTGTATGGTTTCACCCATGTGGAATATGAAAAAGTTGAACTCAAAAACAAAGTGAAATGGTACTTGTTAGGGGCTGGGATATGGGTGATATGGGGAGATGTTGGTCAAAAGGTACACTCTTTTAGTTACAGGCATACTTCCTTATTTTATTATGTGTTGCTTTGTTTTATTGTGCTTTATAGATACTGCATTTCTTTTTTAGAAACTGAGGGTTTGTGGTAACCTTACATTGAATAAGTCTCTTGGTGCCATTTTTTCTAGCAGCATTGTTTTTATTTTTTGATTTAAAATTTTTTTAATATTTATTTTTGGCCATACTTTGTTGGTTTGTCTTCACCCAGGGACCAAAAGCCAGTCCTCAGCAATGAGAGCATGGCATCCAAGTCACTTCACTGGACTACCAGGGAATTCCCTAACAGCATTATTATTTTGAAAAATATTTACTTGGACTTGCTGGGTCTTAGCTGTGGCACATGGAATCTAGTTCCCTGACCAGGGATTGAACCTGGGCCCCCTGCATTGATGTAGAGTTTTAACCACTGGAACACCAGGGAAGTCCCAGCATTATTTATTTATTGTTTTTAATTAAAAAAAATTTTTTTTAATTGTTTATTTTAGTTGCACTGGGTCTTTGTTGCTGTGTGTGGGCTTCCTTTAGCTGTGGAGAGTGGGGACTACTCTTTAGTTGTGTGCACGGGCTTCTCATTGCAGTGGCTTCTCTTGTGGAGCACAGGTTCTAGGCACACGGGCTCCAGTAGTTGCAGCACAGGGGCTCATTAATCGTGGCTCACAGGCCATAGAGCCTGTAGGCTTCAGTAGTTGCAGCATGGGCTCAGTAGTTGTGACGCATGGGCTTTGCTGCTCTGTGGCATGTTGAATCTTCCTCGACTGGGGATTGAACCTTTGTTCTCCGAATTGGCAAGGTGGATTCCCATCCACTATACCAGTGACTTAGCAGCAGCAGCAGCATACCATGAGGAAAGTCCTGAGAATTACCTTTAAATTAAAGTGTGTGCTTGGATTTTATTAGACATAATCCTACTGCATACTTAAGAGACTACTTTTTTCTGCACTGGGAAAGCAAAAAACTTGTGTGGCTTACTTGATTGTGATAATTGCTTTATTGCGATGTTTTAGAATGAACCTACAGGATCCCCAAGGAATGCCTGTGTAAGATGAATAAGTTCTGGGAATTTAATGTACAGCACAGTGATTATAGCTAGCATAGTGATTATAGCTAGTCATACTATATTGTATACTTGTATTTGCTTACAGAGAGAATCTCGCCATACACACACACAGTGGTAACTATGTGAGGTAATAGATGTGCTAATCACCTGATTGTGGTAGTCATTTCACTGTGAATACATATATCAAATCATATTATTGTACCCTTTAAATAAATATATTTGATTTCATTTGTCAATTACCTCAATAAAGCTGGGAGGAGTGGAGGAGCAAATATATGTGTTTTGATAGGCAAGTGAGTAGGGGGTAAATCTGAAATTATTGTAAGAATTAAGGCTTGTCAAGAAATGTATTTCAATAAAAACACTGTATAGGGGTGAGCACTAGGAGAAATGTCTGGACAGGGCCATTTTTCCCCCCCTTCTAGTGAACATATGTACTTTACTTCACACGTGTAGTTCATATGTTCAAAGTTCTGTGCCTGAGAACGTGGCTAAGAAGAATCTCAAAGCTGGTCTTATCAGTTATCTTGCATGGTCTTAAAAATAAGTCTCACTTATTGTACAGGGGTTGTGATTATGAGCTCTAGGGTCAGACTTCCAGTTTACTTCCATGAAAATTAGATTTAATGCAAGAGGCTTGCCAGGAGGCACAGTGGTAAAGAATCTGCCTGACAGTGTGGGAGATGCAAGAGACTTGGATTTGATCCCTAGGTAGAGAAGATCCCTTGGAGTAGAAAATGACAACCCACTCCAGTGTTTTTGCCTAGAAAATTCCATGGACAGAGAAGCCTTATGGGTTACAGTCCATGTGGTCGCAAAGAGTTGAACACGACTGAGTGATTGAGCACACACGCATGCTATATACATTACTTTTTCTACCTGTTTTTCCCCTTTAACAATGTATCTTGGAAAGCACTCTTTATCAGTTCATGAAGACTTTTATTCTTTTTATATCTGTATCACTCCATTGTGTATGTGGATATACCATTGTTTATTCAGTCAGTTCCTCTGATGAATATTTAAATTGTTCCCAGTATTCTGGTATGGCAAATGATGCTGCAGTGAATAACTTTGGTGCATAATATTGTAGTTTTGATGGAGGTGTATCTTTAGGAAAGAATCCAAGAAGTATGATTGCTGAATAAAGTGTAAAGACATGTGATTTTGGCTTTTGCAAAATCGCTCTCCCTAGAGTTTGTATCATTTTCCAGTTTTACCAGTGCTATATGAGGTGGTTATTTTTCTACACCCTCATAAAAAAAGGTATGTTGTCAAGTTTTTATATATTTTTTAAGCTTTTCTATTTTGCATATAGTATTAATTTGCATTTTTATTATGGATAAATTTGAATATATTTTTCTGTATATTTAAGGCAGTTTGCTTTTATTTTCTATGAATTGTCCATGTCCTTTGCACATTTTTCTATTGTATTTTTAGTCTTTTTCTTAAGGTTTAACAGTTCTTTTATATATACTAAGAGAGTAGTTCTTTGTGGTGTAAATACTTTTCTTCTAGTTTTCCACTCAGCTTTTGATTTTATACACAATGACTGAAAATTTTTCTTCTGCTTTCATTTAACTTTTTCCCCCCCAGTTTTTATGTTCTAGTATGCATTTGTATTTAGATATATTTCTAATTTCCATTTGTTGTTGGGTATATTTTTATTTCATTTGTTGACCTGACAATAGACCAGTTTTACTAATATGTACACTATTATCTTTGTTTTAATTAAAAGCTTTTATTGTATTATCTAGTAGGGTTAGTTTCACTGTTCTTCTTTTCTGATGTTCATACCTGTTCTTGCTTGTGTACCTTTTAGTATAATGCTTAGAATTAACTTGATATTTTCATTGACATTGTTAAATTTATACATTAACGTGGGGGAAAACTGATTGACATCCTTCTTTTTTATTTGATTGGTCTTATTCATGAAAAGAGATGTTTCTTTGAGTCTATTTTGGGGCTTTCAAGAGTGTTCTGAAAATTTTCTCATAGAGAACTTGAGTTTTTTTGAAAATAGCTTTGTTGCAATACAATTCACATAGTATATCATTTAATGTGTACAAGTCAATAATTTTTAGTATGTTCACAGAGTTGTGCAATCATTGGCATCTAATTGCATAACATTTTCATCACCCCAGAAAGAAACCCTGTACTTATTAGCAGTCACTCTGCATTTTCTTTCAACCTTCTCATTCTCCCCTACCCCTGAGCAGCCATTAGTGTGCATTCTGTTTTTCTGTAGGCTTTCTATTCTGTTCTTATTCAGTATATAGAATTATAGAATGCTATCTTTTACAGCTGGTTTCTTTCACTTAGCATAATGTTTTCAAGATTCTTCCATGTTTTATGATGTATCAGTACTTAAGTTATTTAATGTAGAATAGTATTCATTGTATAGGTGGTGGTGGTGTTCAGTCTCTCAGTCATGTCCACTCTGCGACCCCATGGACTGCAGCATGTCAGACTTCCCTGACCTTTATCATCTCTTGGAGCTTGCTCAAACTCATGTCCAGAGAGTTGATGATGCTGCCTAGCCATCTCATCCTCTGTCACCCCCTTCTCCTCTTGCCTTCAATCTTTCTCAGCATTAGGAACTTTTACAATGAGTCGACTCTTGGAATCAGGTAGTTAAAGTATTGGAACTTCTGCTTTAGCATCAGTCCTCTCAATGAACATTCAGGGTTGATTTTCTTTAGGATTGACTGGTTTGATCTCCTGGACTCCCAGAGACTCTGAAGAGTATTCCCTAGCACCAGATTTCAAAAGCATCAATTCTTTGGCACTCAGCCTTCTTTACGGTCCTACTCTCACACCCATACATGACTTTTGACCTATTTGTATTTTTGAATATGTAATGTGTCTCTTATAGACAGCATATAGTTGGATTCTGTGGTTTTTTTTTTTTTAATCCAGTCTGTCAGTCTCTATCTTTGATAGATTATTTAGCCCATTCATATTTAATGTTACTGTTGATGTAGTTAGATTTACATCGTCCATGTTTTGTCTCTCTATTTTCTATGTGTCTCATGTCTTCTTTTGTTCTCTTGTCTTTTTACTGGTTTCTTTTGAGTTTAGCAAACACTTTTGTGTATAACATTTAAACTTCTTTAATTAATTTTTCTCTATATTTTTTGAAGTTATTTTCCTAGTATTTACTCAAGTGGTTAGCTTATACAGTTTTATGCCAAAGTTTTCATCATATTAAAGACAAATTATCACATAATATTTTATTCTTGGTATTTATAATGGAAGAAATAAATTTAATTATATGTTGTTTTTTTTTTTTTAATCCAGTCTGTCAGTCTCTATCTTTGATAGATTATTTAGCCCATTCATATTTAATGTTACTGTTGATGTAGTTAGATTTACATCGTCCATGTTTTGTCTCTCTATTTTCTATGTGTCTCATGTCTTCTTTTGTTCTCTTGTCTTTTTACTGGTTTCTCTTGAGTTTAGCAAACACTTTTGTGTATAACATTTAAACTTCTTTAATTAATTTTTCTCTATATTTTTTGAAGTTATTTTCCTAGTATTTACTCAAGTGGTTAGCGTATACAGTTTTATGCCAAAGTTTTCATCATATTAAAGACAAATTATCACATAATATTTTATTCTTGGTATTTATAATGGAAGAAATAAATTTAATTATATGTTATATACTTTTAAAACTTTATCATAATGAAAATATATTGTCTACAACATTAGAGAAATAAAAAATAACCACAACTGTAAAGAAATTAAAAGAAAAACAAAGAAACAAATAAATATTCTTACACTTTTTATTGGGCTTCCCTGGTGGCTCGTATGGTAAAGCGTCTGTTTGCAGTGCGGGAGACCCGGGTTCAATCCCTGGGTTGGGAAGACCCCTGGAGAAGGAAATGGCAACCCACTCCAGTACTCTTGCCTGGAAAATTCCATAGACTGAGGAGCCTGATAGGCTACCGTCCATGGGGTCGCAAAGAATCGGACACGACTGAGTGACTTCACTTTCACACTTTTTATACTATCCTAGTAAGAACAATCGCCTATAACTGTTACATATGCTGATTTTCCTCTTTCCTTCCATATTTTTAAACACTACTTGAATAAACCTTAAAAAATTCAGAGCAAAAATAAATAAATAAAATAAAAATTTAAAAAGTTATACGAACTTAATTCCATGACAAAGAGAAACATTATTCTTGTATATCTGTATTCTTATTCCTTTTTTGGGTGGCTGCTTTTAGTGTTTTTCTCATCTGTGAGTTGCTTGTGATTAAATGAAGTTTGCATATTAATGAGACATTATCATATTTAGAAATCGAAATATTGAGGCTTTTGTTTTTAATATGAAGTTCACATCCACAATTTTGTCCCTTTTGTAATGCAGTAGTTTTAAGTAATGAATGATGTTTCTTTCCTTTAGGTTACACCTGTGTTTGAGGATTGGACTACTATTGATTGGTATCGATTTTTCTGTTTATGGGAGAAGTTGCCAGCTTCTATGAAGCGGGTGGCAGAGCTAGTAGGAGTTGAAGAAGGGTTCTTGGCTCGCTGTGTGAAAGGAAATTTAGTAGCCAGAACTGAGAGACAGCACCGACAAATGGCCATCCATAAAAGGTAAATATCAGGGAGCCTGGATTATTCCGTTTTTAACACAGTATTGGATATGCAGCAGATCCAGTTTTGACTGAATATAGTAAAATTTTCAACATCTTGTATTTACTAAATTTATTGATATTTCAGTTTCTTTGTAGCTTATAAGAAGCCACTGTATACTGAGACTTTTTAAAGTAGAACATTAATTACTTCTTCCCTTAAAGAAGATATGAATCAGAACTGCCAACTTAGTATGGCTTCATTTGAGGATATGGTTTGTATTACCCTTAGAAGTTCTGATTCATTACCAATAGAGAAGAGCCATTTGAAAGATTTCAGGTGGAGAAATTACATAGGCTTTAGCTTTTTTGAAATACATTAAAATTGCTTTTCTTAAAGCAATAGTTTCATATTATTTACGTCATACTCAAGTGTAAATTTTTTAAGGATTATATACAAATACATATAATCCAAATATACTTGGATGATTTGTGGCACAATTGCCTTTCACATCAAAAGCCAATTGATTTGGTTTTTTATAACCAAATTTCGGTTGAAACATGATTCGATGATATAATTGTGTATCAAGCATTCTTTAAAAAAATTTTGTGCCATCACCTTTCTTGAACTAAATCTCATTTCTTAAAATTAGTTCAGTTCAGTTCAGT
>SJYT01054838.1:0-18937 GCA_006410635.1 Cephalophus harveyi | reverse complement strand
TTCTAGGGTTGTACTAAATTAAATTATAAAAGTTTATTAAGTAGCTAGGTTATTTCCAAATAAAATAAAATAAGATTTTGAAACATTAATTATTGAACACTGACTTCCTCTTACAGAAAAATTAAAGAGATTTTGGACTATGAATCAATATGTTTGGTGCCATCCTGAAATGTTCTCTATTAAAAAAAAAAGCAAAAAAATTTTAATTAAAACGGGATTTATGTTCAACCATCTATAAAATGCTAATATACAAGACAGTTCATGGTTGTTTAAGGAAAATGAGATTTATGTTTTTAATAAAAAAAGATATAAAAATGAAATTATAGTCTATTAAGAAAAGAATTGATGCTTTTGAACTGTGGTATCAGAGGAGATTCTTGAGAGTCCCTTGGACTGCAAAGAGATCCAACCAATCCATTCTAAAGGAGATCAGCCCTAGGTGTTCTTTGGAAAGAATGATGCTAAAGCTGAAACTCCAGTACTTTGGCCACCTCATGTGAAGAGTTGACTCATTGGAAAAGACTCTGATGCTGGGAGGGATTGGGGACAGGAAGAGAAGGGGATGACAGAGAATGAGATGGCTGGATGGCATCACAGACTCAATGGACGTGAGTCTGAGTGAACTCCAGGAGTTGGTGATGGACAGAGAGGCCTGACGTGCTGCGATTCATGGGGTTGCAAAGAGTTGGACATGACTGAGCGACTGAACTGAACTGAACAGAACTGAAGAAAAGAAAAAAGAAAATAAATCTAAACGTACAGGTAGCTAGTCTCTAAATAGATAAATGAAGTGATAACTACAGAAAATGTAAAAAAGGATTTATGACAAATGAAAAAAAAAGTTTTGTACATGATACAAGTTTCTTAAGACAATCTACCTTTTAAGTTTTATCATTACTTTGACTAAGTGAATAACTATTATTTCAAAATAAATATAAGCTGGAATCAATCTGGAATTTGGTTTTCTCTTCCTGTCTTCTTGGAATATGGCTTTTGATAACAGACTATGTAAATTTCTTTGTCTTTAAGTGACTCATACTTGCTTTTAAAATCTTTTGTTACTTTGATAAAATGAATATTATTTCACAATGATCTATGGAGACTATGATGCACATAGACAAAGTTCATTCTGCTTCTACAAAATTAACCCATCAGAATATTTAAAATGGATAAATAATGGCTATAAACCAAATAGTCAGGGCTATGGGAGGTCCAAGACTGTGGCTTGGCTTTTCCTGGCTCCCTGACAAGCCTCACTTTTATTTGATAAGAAAAAGCCTTTCCTGGCTATAGGGTTAATATTTCACAATAAAAACAAAACAAAAAAAAATGTGTTTTCTACAATTTCCAGTGATCAGGGCACCCATTTTGCTAGACAGGTCATAGAGTCATTGGCAAAAAGCTTCACAAATGTCTTGGAGACTATCATTTTTACTGATGTCCTCGGTCTTCAGGCAAGGACCACAAAACAAACGGATCAATTGCATGGGCTTGAACAGACTGCTAAATATGACTACAATTTTCATGACTTTTTGTCGGACATATTATTGGCTTCTAATCTTTGTTTTCCAATATAAAGGAGCTCTTCTTTTCAAGTCACTGATGGTTTAAAACAATTCAGTGATTTACATCTGTGGGTAAGATTAAAACATTTTCTTTTCACTCTGCCTCATCCCTTGAAAAATTAGAGACATTTGGGTTCTGAATACCCACATCAAGGTAAAAAAGACCTTCATCAGACATACAAAAAAATCTCAGAGTATACTGGGAAGCTCTAAAAGAAAAATCCACCCAACTGTTGTCAGGCCTATGGTATCCATTATGTTTCACTGAATATTAAGTTCTAGCTTTGTTAATTAAGGTCTGTAGTTACTAAGACTCACTTCTAAGATATTTCCTTGTGGTTATGTTACATTGCTAAGAGGCTTCATTAAGTTAAATGAAAAAAGACACCCTAAGTTTTTTTCTAAAGCTTATCTTAGTAACCAGTCTTTACATAAAGATCAGATGCTCCAGGATCTACAACCAGGAAATAAACAACAAGCAATAGTCATTTAACAAACGAAGTTGGGTAACTTAAAGATGTCACTGGACCATACCAAATAAAAGTTCTTGACTTAAGTTATTACTTAGGATTTTATTATTACTGATAACTATATTGTTTTTTATATTGCCTGTTTCAAGAAATGTTGTCCCTTAGATTATCAAATGTGTGACTGAGCCACTGATGATGATGGTATACAGTTCCATATAAAATCCATAGTTATAATGGATGTAACTCATATATCTTCCTTTGGTAAGCTCTCTTATGTATATGTGACTATTGATATAGTCTCTAAATTTATGTGGGTCACTGCTCACTCTAGTGAGACTACAGAATCTGTACAAAGATATTTATATGCTTGTTTTGCTATTATAAAATTACCAAAATCTATAAAAACTGATAATGGCCCTGCTTATACCAGTAGAGAATTCCAACAGTTTCTTAAAAGTTAGTCTATAGAACATTCTACTGACATTCCCTATAATCCACAAGAACAGGCCATATTGGAGAGGGCTAATCAATCACTTAAACATATGATACAAAAACAAAAAGGGGGAGATGCCCTAGGACAATAAACAATATTGAATAAAGCTTTATTTACTCTCAATTTTTTGAATATTTTGGCACAAACTATGGAAACTGCAGCTGAGCAGCATTTTCGGGCTATACCCATAAATACAAGTAAGCCTGTGATTTGGTGACAAGATCCACTAAAAAATACTTGGTCACCGGGGAAGTTAATTACATGGGGAAGAGGATTTGCTTGTATCTCCCCAGGACAAGGTCTAGAACCTCTGTGGATTCCAGCTCATAGAGTAAACTGAGCAGAAACAACCAGTGACTCCAGGTAACCTGACCATGGATATGTTTGCCCTGATAACTATCACAGTGAGTATACCCCTTGCTTCGGCAGAAGCAAAGAAATATACCTATTGGGCCTATGTACCTAATCCCCTGTTGCTAAGGCCTGTTAATTGGGGTGAAGAATCTATCCCTGTTTATGTTAATGACTCCCCCGGGATCCCTGATCCAGAAGACAAGCTTTTGCCCATTCATAAAATGGAACAGGGGACCCCATTTAATAGTACTTTGCATTTTGATACTTGGCCTGTTTGCCTGGGTGCTGACCATAGTTGTCTTAATCTATCAGTGTGACTTGGCTTTCTATAACTTCTTTGAATAGAAATCACAGTAAGGCTCAGCTACATTTACTTTCTGGATTGAGCTTTGGATATCAAGAGACTGATCAAATTAATCTAACCAAGCTGGATAGACCCTTATGTGAGAGCAGACCCATATGGGCTGATCGACAAGATCATATACACTGGGATAATTGTTGCAGGATTGAAGGGGTGATCTTACTTAAAATTTCTATGGAATTGTCTGGGACTGGTCCCCTAAGGGGTATGCAGTCTCTAATTGCTCACACCATAACTCATCCTGCAAACCTTATAAGAAGTTGCGTTGGCATGTGTCTGTATACAATCACACTATTACTGCACAATCAGAATATTCCATTATCTGGCATGGCAGTGGCATGTCTCCACCACAGCCACAGCTTGAATTAGGAAGGGCTCAAACAGAATTGTGAAAGTTGGACATGAGTCTGAAAAAATATCAAATTTGGGATGGAAATTATTCTCATTCTGTGAACTATACTTTGTCATGCAGTTCAGTTCAATCGCTCAGTCGTGTCCGACTCTGTGCAGCGCCATGAATTGCAGCACACCAGGCTTCCCTGTCCTGGTGTTCACTCAAACTCACATCCATTGAGTCGGTGATGCCATCCAGACATCTCATCCTCTGTCGTCCCCTTTTCCTCCTGCCCCCAATCCCTCTCAGCATCACAGTCTTTGCCAATGAGTCACCTCTTCACATGAGGTAACCAAAGTACTGGAGTTTCAGCTTTAGCATCATTCCTTCCAAAGAACACCCAGGACTGATCTTCTGTAGCATGGACTGGTTGGATCTCCTTGTAATCCAAGGGACTCTCAAGAGTCTTCTTCAACACCACAGTTCAAAAGCACCAATTCTTCGGTGCTCAGCTTTCTTCACAGTCCAACTCTCACATCCATACACGACTACTGGAAAAACCAGAGCCTTGACTAGATGGACCTTTGCTGGCAAAGTAATGTCTCTGCTTTTGAATATGCTATCTAGGTTGGTCATAACTTTCCTTCCAAGGAGTAAGCGTCTTTTAATTTCATGGCTGCAGTCACCATCTGCAGTGATTTTGGAGCCCCCCACAAAAAATAAAGTCTGACACTTTAGTGATGCTTTCTAAGGCCCTCTTGACTTCACATTCCAGGATGTCTGGCTCTAGATGAGTGATCACACCATCATGATTTTCCGGGTCATGAAGATCTTTTTTGTACAGTTCTTCTGTGTATTCTTGCCACCTCTTCTTTATATCTTCTGCTTCTGTTAGGTCCATACCATTTCTGTCCTTTATCAAGCCTATTTTTGCATGAAATGTTCCCTTGGTATCTGTAATTTTCTTGAAGAGATCTGTAGTCTTTCCCATTTTGTTGTTTTCCTCTATTTCTTTGCATTGATCGCTGAGGAAAGATTTCTTATCTCTTCTTGCTGTTCTTTGGAACTCTGCATTCAGATGCTTATATCTTTCCTTTTCTCTTTTGTCATGCTCTACATCAACAAATTGGACATTTTATACTCAAGCTTGTGTTAGGGATCCATATGTGATTATGATTGGCACTACAACTATTAATCAAACTTAAAAGAAACTGACCTGCCAGGATTGCAAACTATATACCTTCTTGAACAGTTCATTATTTAACTCTTAACTATTCCCACTCCAGTACTCTTGCCTGGAAAATCCCATGGACAGAGGAGCCTAGTGGGCTGCAGCCAATGGGGTCGCAAAGAGTCGAAAACGACTGAGCGACTTCACTTTCACTTTTCACTTTCATGCATTGGAGAAGGAAATGGCAACCCACTCCAGTGTTCTTGCCTGGCGAATCCCAGGGATGCGGGAGCCTGGTGGGCTGGCATCTATAGGGTCACACAGAGTCAGACACGACTGAAGCGACTTAGCAGAGCAGCAGTATTCCTATGTGATTTTGTGTAGACATTTAGGAGTTTGGCTGCCAGTAACTCAAAATAGGCATTGGGAATGCTCCCCTGACATGCATACTTTGCTCACAGTACTAAATACTATTTTGAAAAGATCCAGTTGTTTCATTTGGCTCCTTATTGCCACCATAATGGGCATTATTGCCATCACCACCACAGTGGCAGTGGTGGGAATAGCTCTCCATCAGATGGTACAAACAACCGCCTTTGAGCAGGAGTGGCATAAAATGCCAATTCTTCTTCAGTGCACTCGCTCAGTCATCTAGATTTCATATAGATGAGGAGATTAACATCAGGTTGGTGGATTTAGAAAATGCAGTGCTACTGTTAGGAGAAGAAGTACAAAATCTTAAGCTCCAAATACATTTAAAGTGTGACTGGAACATTATTACTTTTGTGTGACCCCACAGGAATATAACCAATCTGAACACTCCTGGGAAAAAGTTAGATGGAACTTGCAGGGCCTTGCAGCTGACATCTTACTCTAGATATTAAAAAGCTACAAGCAAAAAATCATTGGCATGCAGCATGCTTCTCTTGGACTATTACCAGGTACAGATACACTTCAAGGAATAGCTGAGGGCCTTAACTCACTGAGTCCTCTCGAGTGGATCAAAGACATCAGAGGTGGTCTCATTGGAACACTAACTCTGTTTTGCGTTTCACTATAATCTTCTGTCTAGTCCTCAGGTACACACGCAAAACCCTCTGAAAACTAATGAAGAAAGAAGCTGCGAGATCAACATAACTTCTGCTACAAAAACAGAAAAGGGGATATGCAGGGGTTAATAGCCACCTGTCGTTCTGGCTAAGCTATGAGAAAATCACCATGGGAAAAGAATAAAGGCAAAATATAGCAATACAACATAACCCAAATGAAAGTACATCAGGTTGATTAGTTGGGGTGTTCATGTCCTGCTAAGCTAAGGAAAAACATAGTGTGGACCTTAGGATACCAGGTCAGCACAAGTTCAGAACGCTGCTTGCGCACACACTAAGATGTTTTACCTGGCATATGCAGGTCTATAGCCTACAGCCAGGTGATACCCCTTGTACAAGAAAATAACAAAGATAGTTTAAAGTAATCAATAAACTGAGAGACATGACCAGGGACACAGGAGGCTGACTTCACCGTAGCACAACAGATACTTTCTGCTTGCCAAGACACTAAATAAAAGTGATGTGGCTCTGAGGAACAGGGCTCTTGATCCAAGAGGTCTTGAGTCACCTGGTCCCATCTTTAAAACTTAAATTCTGTCTTTAATTTCTTTTTCCCAAACTGCGCATTGACCACTTTCGATCCCTACCTGCTGCACTGGCCACCGCAATCCAGAATACAGAATATATGATATATATATACATATATATACACCTTACACAGTTCAAGTATAAGACAAACCAGTTTTTAAATTGATAAAATATTTGTGTGACATTTAAAAATTAAAATATTCAGGTAGTAAGTATTTGAAAATATCCTTAACATTATTAGTTATTAGTTAAGGGGATATTACAATTAAAAGACAATGAAATACCACTACATATCCACTAGAATGCAAAATTTAAAAAGATATGCCACAATTTTGGACATCAATAATCTCCAAATTTGTGATGATAAAGAGAAGTGTAGTGAAACTGAAAATGCCTATGCAAAGTCATGTTTGAAGAAGAGAGGGGAGACCAGTGTGGTCACAGTGAAGTGATAAAGGTAGAATGACAGAAAATAAAATGAGGGAAATAAGTAATGGGGCTGAATTATCTCAGATTTTAATTGTCATGGTAAGAATTTTGAATTTTATTCTGACAGGTAAGTAGCCAAAGGAAATTGTTGAGTAGAAGAGTGACAATATCTGGGAGAGATGTAAAGGTTAATGTATTGAATAATGATCTCCTGAATGCTGGCTTTAGAAAGGAAGCTATCTCTTGCAAATCTCAATGAACATCACCTATAGCTTATTGATTAAGAAATTAATCTTGGTCAACTATAAGACTTATCAAAGGACCCTCCTCTCCAACCATAAGTGCTGAGGGGGAACAATACTATTGGCTTACCTACAGCTGTTACTATAAAGGTACATCACAAACCTTTTTTCACTACAATGGAAGTTATTCTCCTTCAACTTTGAGCTGACAGAATAGGGTTAGAGCCAAGGATTAGACACACCATCTTACTATTGGATCTCAGTCCCTGATTAAGCCATGGGGGGCACTTCCATTAATAGCTCAGGGCCAAGATCACTTTCAGTATATCTTATGTCAATTCATATTAGAGTTCTATGCACTTTCTTACAACACAATGGACAGCAAGGGGCCCATATATTTGTGATTTGCTATTGGCTTAGTAAGTTTTCAATGTCTTTGGTTTGTTTGATACTGGCTTAATATAAAAGAAACAAGAAGAATAGAGTGTATATGGAAATGGCATAATATCGTATAGTAGAGAGATCCTGGACCCATCTCCTCCTTTAGAGACACCAAAATTATAATTACTTAGAATCTATCTCTGAGAAGGATCTGAAGACTAACAGAAAAGGTTTTCCAAAACTAAAGGTAAAAAGGAAAAGCTGCGTTGAGACAAGTAAGAGGAGCAGAGATGCAGTCTGGCTGGGACTCACACCACCAGTCCTGTGATACATAGGCAGGAGGGATATCATAGCCTTGGAGGTTTCCCTTGAGGATGAAGGGCTCCAAACTCCAAATTAGGCTCCTTAGCCAGGCATAACTGTACCAGGAACAGGACATAATATCTGACCTTAAAAAACAGAATTGCTTATGTTCAAGAGAGCTAGAGGTTTGTAGAAAACTGAGAATTCACCTTTAGAGTGCACACAAAATTCGCTCTGCTTGAGTCCTAGAACAGAGGCAGAAGTCTAAAAGGAGCCTGGGTCATACATGAAGGAGATTCATAGACTAATTTTCAGAATTTGTAAGACTTTCTCTGATTATGGAGAAACTGGTAGGTAGTATATTTTTGTTGTTGTTATTTTTTTGTGTGGCTCATTTTCTTCCAGTGATGGCAGGTGCCATTTCTGACTCTATTCATCTAACCTGTTTTCTTATCTTGTCCCAGTTTTACCTGCAAAAGTGACACAGTCAGAGATACTTCAGAGTTGCTCCTCTGTTCTGCCAGTTGCAATGAGTGCCCTTGATCAGCACCAGCAGTCCTCCCCAATGTGCACACAAGTTGACTCCTCCATGGGATCTGGCCCCACACAATAAAGTGCCCACAACTGTTAAAACAAGGACTTACAGCCAATTGCACCAGGGGCCAGCCCTGTGCACTAGTGTGCCCAGAGCAAGCACAACCCAGACCAGCCCCAATAGGAGGACATGCACACTTTGCACAGAAGACATTCCAGGAACACCTGACTCTGGCAACGGGGGGACAGAACTACTGGGCCCCACAATAATGGTATAGAGGACTTTAACACTCCATTTACGTGAATAGATAAAGCATCCTGAAAGAAAGTCACTGAGGAAACTTTAGCCTTAAAGGACACAACAGGCTGGTACACTAAATAAATGTATCCTGGAAATTCCTCCTCAAATTAGCAGAATACACATTCTTTTTTAGGTGCACATGGAACATTCTCCAGGATGGATCACATGTTAGGTCACAAAACATATCTGAACAAATTTAAGAAGACTGAAATTATATCATTTTTTTTCACCATAATGGTACAAAATTGGATATCAACTATCAGAAAAAAAAATAGAAAAAACAAAGTCACTTGGAGTCAAAACATATGCTACTAAACAAACAATGGGGTATTTATTGAAGAAATCAAAGAGAGAAAAAAAAGATACCTGGAAATACATGAAAATGGGAACACAATACTCCAAAATTTATGAGACACAGCAAAGGCAGTTCTCATAGATAAATTTATAATGATACATGACAAGGATATCTACTGTCACCACTTTTATTCAACATAGTATTGGAAATCTCAGTCACAGCAATCAGAGAAGAAAAAAGAGAAAGCATCCAAATTGGAAAGCAAAAAGCAAAACTATTACTGTTTGCAGATTATATGATACTATACATAAAAACCCTATGAACACTAAAAAAAAAAAAAACTATTAGAACTAATTAAATGAATTCAGTAAAGTTGCATGAAAACAATTTCAGATGAAACATAGATGGAAAGATATACCATAATCATTAATTGGAAAAATTAATGTTGTTAAAATATCCATCTTACCTGAGGCAATCTGAAGATTTAATAAAATCCCTATCAAAATACTCATGGCATTTTTCACAGCATTAGAACAAATAATCTTAAAATTTGTGTGGAATCACAAATATCCCAAATAGCCAAAGCAATCATGAGAAAGAACAAAGCTGGAGGTATCATACTTCCTGATTTCAAACTATACGTCAAGGCCACAGTAATCAAAACAGCATGGTACTGGCATAAAAACAGACACAGAGACGAATGAAACAGAACAGATAACCCCCAAATCAATCCATGAACATATGATCATTAATCTTCAAAAAAGGAGGCAAGGATATACAATAGGGAAAATACAGTCACCTCAATAACTGGTGTTGAGAAAATGGACAGCCACATGCAAAAGAATGAAACAACCATTTTCTTATACCATATACAAAAATAAACTCAAAATGAATTCAAAAACTGAATGTAATACCTGAAGCCATAGAACTCCTAGAAAAAATAATAGGCAATATGCTCTTTAACATTGTCTTAGCAATATTGTTTTGGATCTGGTTCCTCAGGCAAGAATAACAATAATAAAAATAAATAAATTGGACTACCTCAAACTAAAAAGCTTTTGCACAGTGAAGGAAATCATCATTAAAAGAAAAAGCAACCTTTTAAATGGGGGAAGGTATTTGTGAATGAAACACTTGATAATGGATTGTTATTTAAAATATATAAAGAAATCATACTACTCATTATCAAGAATAACAAGCAATCCAATTGAAAATGGGAAGAGGGAAAGAGTGGGCATTTGTATATGCATAACTGATTCACCTTGATGTACAGCAGAAATGAACACAACATTGTATATCAATTATATTCCAAAAATTAATTAAAAAATAAAATACAAAATAGGCAGAAAACCTGAACAACCATTATTCTAAAGAGGCCATACAGATAGCTAACAGACAGATCAAAAGATGCTTAACATCGCTAATTATCGGGGAAGCGCAAGTCAAAATCACAAAGAGATACCACCTTACACTTATCAGAATTGCTATCATCAGAAAGATAAGAATAGAGCAGTTCTCCTGGGTTCCCTTACCCTACTGCTCTCCACCCGGGTGCCCTTTCCCAATAAAATCTCTTGCTTTGTCAGCACATGTGTCTCCTCAGACAATTCATTTCTGAGTGTCAGACAAGAGCAGTTTCGGGCCCTGGAAGGGGTCCCTCTTCCTGCAACAAATGGTGACTCTGGCGGGGACTCGTCTTCGCTGAGACTGACATCCTGACCACTCGGGGTACTCAGGGCCAGATTGCCTGCCAATGGACCAGACCCAGCGGCCACAACTGGGACCCTTTCGTCACTGGTCTCCTTCTGATGGGGACAACTGCCAGAGTGCCCCGACCGGTAAGGAACAAGAGACTTTATTGACCTCTTTCCCCTTCCCTCTCCCTTTCCTCTCCTTAACCGTTCCTATCCTTCCCTGTTTTTCTAGTACCCCGGTCCTGGACATAGGAATCTGGTTGAAGGGCCCTCAGCGTGAGCTGAGGATTGGAGACTGATCACCTCCTCTTGGCAGAGAACTCAAATTCTGGTTCTGGTTCTGGTCTGGTCTGACTTCTGGTAGGGCTGAGTTCCAGTCCTCCCTTCTCTGGAGGCCCAGGGAAAAGTCCCATAAGGCTTGGGTATCTGTAGGTGGCAAGAGACATCTGTAAGGCCACCGCTTTTGCCCCCTTCTTTCAACATGGCTTCCTTTCCTCCCTTGAAATCTTTGATATTAGTACTTGGATTCTTGTATTTAAGGGTGGTGCAGAGGTTAAAGCGTCTGCCTGCAATGTAGAAGACCTGGGTTTGATCTCTGGGTCGGAAAGATCCCCTGGAGAAGGAAATGGCAACCCACTCCGGTACTCTTGCCTGGAGAATCCCATGGATGGAGGAGCTTGATGGGCTACAGTCCATGGGTTGCAAAGAGTCAGACACGACTGAGCAACTTCACTTTCACTTTACAAGGATGGAAAGAAAAGGGATTCCTCATGCACATCTGGTTGGAATGTAAACTGGTGTAGCCACCATGGAAAATATAATGGAGCTACTTCAAAATTAAAAATAGAACTACCATATATCCAGTATCTCCACTTCTGAATATTTAACCAAAGAAAACAAAAATACTAATTCAAAAAGATATATGCACCTCTATGTTCATTGTGGCATTAATCACAATAATCAAGATATGGAAGCAACCTAAATGCATATTTAGTAGATGAACGGATAAACAAGATGTCTGTTTCTTGAATTCATACTTTAATTTTACTACCATCATTATCTCTTTCTGAATTACAATGGTGTTATTGGATTTAAGCAGCATCCAGCATGGAGCTGTGCCTAGTGATTTTTGTTGAATGAATGCATAACAGAATTAATCCTGTTTTACCAAATCTAACCTTAGATTTTATTTTACAGATCAAGATAATGGATCAAGTTAGAGCCAGAAATTCCCTGGCCCTTAAAGTCTAGCTTAAATTATATTATTAATAGAAGTGGCTAGAAGGTAGTTATTTTAAGAGATAAGATTTAAAAAGAGAGGAAAGGGCTAAGGCACCTTTCTAGAGAGAGTTTAGGAACCATGTTTCAGAGGCTTGGGTCTGTAGTTGAAAGAATAATGGAAAAACAGTAAGATATTGAAGGAGAGAGAGAAGAGATTTATGTTCTCTACTATAAATTTGATTCTGTCATTCAACCTGTTGGAATGTTTTCAGATACTATTGGAAAGATTAGTAATTGCTTAGTAATTATTTTTGTATGTCATTTTAAAACATCTTTGAATGCCACACTGGATCAAGATGGAGCCAAAACATAGCTCTAAGCTTTATTACAGATTAATGAATGGAAAATTTCTAAGATTATATCCGTGACTCTTGAAATTTCTGAAGTCAGCTTCAACAATACAGTCAGAACAGAATTTTTTGAAGCAAATTATAGCAAGGTATGGAGAAGGCAATGGCAACCCTCTCCAGTACTCTTGCCTGGAAAATGCTATGGGTGGAGGAGCCTGATAGGCTACATTCCATGGGGTCGCTGAGCGTCGGACACGACTGAGCGACTTCACTTTGACTTTTCACTTTCATGCATTGGAGAAGGAAATGGCAACCCACTCCAATGGTCTTGCCTGGAGAATCCCAGGGACGGGGGAGCCTCATGGGCTGCCGTCTATGGGGGTCACACAGAGTCGGACACGACTGAAGCAACTTAGCAGCAGCAGCAGCAGCAACAGCATAGCAAGGTAACACTCTGCTTAAAATATTTTGGTAGTTTCATTCTTTGGAATAAAATCCTTACATTTCATGNTGCCTGGAGAATCCCAGGGACGGGGGAGCCTCATGGGCTGCCATCTATGGGGGTCACACAGAGTCGGACACGACTGAAGCAACTTAGCAGCAGCAGCAGCAGCAACAGCATAGCAAGGTAACACTCTGCTTAAAATATTTTGGTAGTTTCATTCTTTGGAATAAAATCCTTACATTTCATGAAAGGAAACAAGAAAAATTCTTAAATCATTATCTAGTCTCTAACTCTTTGCTCTTCTCTTAATATGGCCACCTTTCCAGTATATTTCTTTCTCTATCATACAAAACAGAGGCTTTTTTTTTTTTTTTCTTTGCATCTCTTAGTACATTTTTCAAGGGTTCATTTTAGTTTCTGATAATTCATACATTTGATTCTTTGTTCTCTACATTTTGAATAGCCTCATCCTACCCACTTCTCCATGTGAAACTTTGTTTTTACTTAGCTTAAAATTCAGTTTAGATAAGACTTCCTCATAGCATTGACTAATCCCTTATAAATACCTTGGTATTAATCCAACTAGTTTAAAAGTCTCTACTCTGTGTTCTGATAGAGTAAAATAATTCCTTCTTTAAACAGATAGTATATTGTGTGTATATATATATATATACACATGTGTGTGTGTGTGTGTGTATTAACCTCAGAACCTAGGCTAGTGCTATGGTCTAAATATTTGCGTTCCCCAAAATGTATATGTTGACATCCTATCATGCAGTGTGAAACTATTAAGGAGATGAGGCATTTGGGAGATGCTTAGATCATGAGGCCAGAGCCCTCATAAACGACATTGCCGCTGCTGCTGCTAAGTCGCTTCAGTCGTGTCCGACTCTGTGTGACACCACAGATGGCAGCCCACCAGGCTCCCCTGTCCCTGAGATTCTCCAGGCAAGAACACTGGAGTGGGTTGCCGTTTCCTTCTCCAATGCATGAAAGTGAAAAGTCAAAGTGAAGTAGCTCAGTCATGTCGGACACTTAGTGACCCCATGGACTGCAGCCCACCAGGCTCCTCTGTCCATGGGATTTTCCAGGCAAGAGTGCATAAACGACATTAGTGGCCTCGTAAAAGAAACTTCATAGAGCTAGCTCCCTAGCCCCTACCACCATGTGAAGACACGGTAGTAAGTCAGCAATTTATAACTTAGAAGTTGTATTTATCAGAGTGCAACCATGCTGGCACCCTAATCTTCAACTTCTAGCTTTTAGAACTGTGATAAATAAATTTCTATTGTTTATAAGCCAAGCAGTCTATGATATTTTGTTATATCAGGCTTCATGGACTAAGACACCTAATAATCTCTTAATAAGCACTTAAAAATATTCAATTATATGATATATTGGGACTTCCTTGATAGTCCAGTGACTAAGATTCTGCACTTGTAATGCAGGGGGCTTGGGTTTGAACTCTGGTCAAGGAACTAGATCCCATGTGCCACAACTAAGAGCATGCATACTGCAACTAAAGATCCCATATGCCACAATGAAAATCGAAGATTCTACATGCAGCAACTAAGACCTGGCACAGCCAAATAAAATAAATAAATAAAAATAAACATTAGAAAATACATGATATATCAATTCAAATTTACTAAACTTACTATATAAATTCAGAAAAAAGTGCTTATTATATTTTAAATATATATATATATATTTCTAACAATGTTTCAAGAAAAAAATCAAATGGGCTGCAACCTTAAAATATATGAAACATGTACATATGGAGGAAAAAAATTAAAAACAAGAAAAATTCTTAAAATCAGTAACTACTGAAAGATTCCATATATTCACTGTACCTTGTCCAACATATCTAGTGTCACATATCTTCACTTTAAGTAAAAATTTTGACAATATTATATGTAGTAAAAATGTAAAGGCAGTAGTTAAGTTCAAAGTGAATCCTCTTTATTGGAAAAAGTTTGTTAATATATTCTCTGTGAGTCTTTTGTTGATTCTCAGCTCACTAAGCTTATATTTTGTCTTATCTCCAATGATATGGTATTTGCCTCAGTGTAAAGACGTGATCATTTATTTGATTGCAACCATCTGTTCCCTAAAAGTCAATTATCTTTCTCAGGATTTGGAGTGATATCTACAGATTCCTAGGGTGTCCACTTTCTTTTCCCTTGAGAGAAAACTTTTTGATTGTGTTTCTCTTTTTTTCTCTCCTGGGTTTTCTCCTAAATCAAACCTGTCCATGAGAAGTTCAAAGGCAGCAATTTACAGAGCTTGAGTCTAAGAACTACCAGTGACTACATAGAAAAGAAATGACTATGTGTATTCAGGAGACCCTGAAGACTTTTCATATATTTCTAGCTTTTCAAATTCCTATGCAGAAGCAGTAGTGTACAGAAAAGTCCAAACACTTTTATAACATGGTTTTCACTATATAAAACATGAAGATGTTAGGAAGAGGAAATCAGAGAACTTACCTATAATGAGCAGGTAATGTATGTCCATTACTATGCAAAGTAATTTGCTTATATAATCCATTGAATCCTTACAATAGATCAATAAAGCAGGCATTTTTATAGCTATTTTTTTTGTGAGAAAATTAAGAGTTACAAACTTGCCCAAGGAGAACCAGTTATATTAATGGCATACCTGAATTAAAATCCAAGTCTAAATAACTTCAAAACATGCTCTTTCATAAGTCTCTTTACTTCATACAGCTATATAACAGTAGTTTAGTGCACTTTAAACTTGATCTAAACTTCTCTTTCAACTTGGTAGTTTATAGGTTTTCTGAATGTCAAAGTACAATCAACTCTTGGATATAAAACCAAAGCGGATTGGTTCCAGATCTCTTCTCATACCAAAATTGATGAATTCTCCATTCCTTTACATAAAATGGTATAATATTTGCATATAACCTATACACATTCTCCTATATACTTTAAATTATCTCTAGATTACTTATGACACCTTAGTTTAGTTCAGTCAGTCAGTCATTTCCGACTCTTTGCAACCCCATGGACTGCAGCACACCAGGCGCCCCTGTACATCAGCAACTCCTGAAGTTTACTCAAACTCATGTCCATTCAGTCAGTGATGCCATCCAACCTCTTATCCTCTGTCATCCCCTTCTCCTCCTGCCCCCAATCCATCCCACCATCAGGGTCTTTTCCAATGAGTCAACTTTTCGCATGAGGTGGCCAAAGTACTGGAGTTTCAGCTTTAGCATCATTCTTTTCAAAGAAACCCCAGGGTTGATCTCTTTCAGGATGGACTAGTTGGATCTCCTTGCAGTCCAAGGGACTCTCAAGAGTCTTCTCCAATACCACTGTTCAAAAGCATTAGTTCTTTGGCGCTCAGCTTTCTTTACAGTCCAACTCTCACATCCATGCATGACTACTGGAAAAACCATAGCCTTGACTAGATGTCCTTTGTTTGCAAAGTAATGTCTCTGCATTTTAATATGCTGTCTAGGTTGGTCATAGCTTTTTTTTCCCAAGGAGCAAGCATCTTTTAATTTCATGGCTTATGACACCAAATATAATGTAAATACTATGCAAATAGTTGCCAGTGCACAGAGAATTCAAGTTTTGCCTTTTGGAAATTTCTGAAAATTTTTTTCTGAATATTTTTAAACCATAGTTGGTTGAATATGCAGATGTAGAAACAATAGATATGGAGAGCTGAAGTGTATATATAGGAAGATTATTAAATATGGTTCTGTCTCACAAAGTGTGTACAGTCTATTTTAGAAGATAATGCATGAACCAAAGTAAAGCATTAAATTAAATAAGATGTAATGAAAATTTGAAGCCACATGTATTTTCTATTTGCTTTTTCTTCCTTCTTTCCTTCCCTCTTTCCTTCCTTTCTTTCTTCTCCTTTTTTTTTTCAATCAGTTTTTAAGTTTGGAAGTAAATTGCTTCCAGTCATTCATCTGGCTAGCACTGGAATTTACTTTTAGTGCTAAAATCAATTGGTATTTTCCTGAAACTTTGTTCATTTCTTTAAAATTTTTGGCTTTTATGTATCATTAGTATTTCTTTATTGATTTTATAATAAACAATAATTTCTAAAAGAGTCTTGCTTGAATTATTATTGGAAGATTTTAGAATTTATAGATCAATTTGTGATTAAATGAAATTTCAAAAATATTAAGCACTCCATTTCATAAGTGCAACAAATCTCAGTTATTTAGGTCTTCTTTTATTTTTCCTGTTATACTTTGTCTTGCCTGTAAAACTGACCTTTTTAGGGTTGTTAAATAATTTGATCCCATTTGAGGGCCTTCAAATATGGTTTCTAGTAATTGAATGCTATTTGGAAATTATTGACAAATAATACTGTTCATTTAAGTACTTTTTTATAATATAGAAAGCCATTTCATATTTACTTTCATCTCATTCCTTCAACACATTGAAGCAGTCTTGGAAGTTAATTTTCTGTTTATAAGAAAAAAATTCTATTGAGGGCATCATTTATTGAATACTTGTAAGTAACACTTGCTTATTGTATCCTAAATTTGTGTACTACAAGCTTATCAGGATCATCTAATAGTTTAGTAGTTGTCTGATCAGTCTATCAAGATTTTCTATGTAGACAATCATGTTATCTACATTTCTCTTCAATGATTAGGGTAATCAGTATGAAATTGAATAGAAATCTGAGAATGGGCATTTTTGCTTTGTTCTCAATCTTAAGAGGAAAATGACAATTTTTTATAGGATACATAGTGTTTTTGATAGTTACTTTTTTAAAAAATTATTGTAGATGCCTTTTGCTGCTGCTGCTGCTAAGTCACTTTAGTCATGTCTGACTCTGTGTGACCTCATAGACGGTAGCCCACCAGGCCCCTCTGTCTATGGGATTTTCCAGGCAAGAGTACTGGAGTGGGGTGCCTTTGCCTTCTCTGGTAGATGCCTTTTATCAGATAGTTATTTAGTCACTAAGGTGTGTCCAACTCTTTGTGACACCATGGGCTGCAGCACACCAATCTTCCCTATTCCTTCACTATCTCCTGGAGTTTGCTCAAATTCATGTCCATTGAGTAGGTAGAACAATAACATTAATGATATTTGAATGCTGAAGTGATATTGCCTGTTGGAATAAATTCCACTGGGTCATTGTGTACAATTGTTTTTATATAGCATTGGATGTCAGTCACTAATATTTTGCTATATTTTTATCTGTATTCATTAGTTGTTGTTGTTGTTCAGTTACAAAGTCATGTCCAACTCTTTGCGGTGCCATGGATTTCAGCATGTCACTATCTTCCACAGTTTTCTCAAACTCATGTTCATTGAATTGGTGATGCTATGCAGCCATCTCATATCCTGCTGTCCTCTATTCCTCCTTCCCTCAATCTTTCCTAGCATCATCAGGATCTTTTGAAATCAGTCAGCTGTTCAAATCAGGTGGTCAAAGTATTGGAGTTTAAGCTTCAGCATTAGTCCTGCTAATGAATATTCAGGACTGATTTCCTTTAGGATTGACTAGCTTGATCCTCTTGAGGTCCAAGGGACTGTCAACAGTCTTTTCTACCACCACAGTCCAAAAGCATCCATTTTTCAGCACTCAGCCTTCTTTATGGTCCAACTTTCATATCCATACATGACTACTGGAAAAACAATAACTTTGACTATACAGACCCTTCCTGGCAAAATGATATATCTGCTTTTTAATATGCTGTCTCTTGTCATAACTTTTCTTCCAAAGAGCAGGTGCCTTCTAATTTTGTGTCAGCAGTCAGCATCCACAGTGATTCTGGAGCCCAAGAAAACAAAATCTGTCACTGTTTTCTCTTTTTCTCCTATTTGTCATGAAGTGACCCATGATCTTAGTTTTTTGAATGTTGAGTTTTAACAAGAGGCTTTTTTTATCCTCTTAATTTTCTGCTATTATGAGGTATCAGTTCAGTTCAGTTCAGTCTCTCAGTCGTGTCTGACTCTTTGCGACCCCATGAATCGCAGCATGCCAGGCCTCCCTGTTCATCACCATCTCTCGGAGTTCACCCAGACTCGCATCCATCGAGTCAGTGATGCCATCCAGCCATCTCATCCTCGGTCGTCCCCTTCTCCTCCTGCCCCCAATCTCTCCCAGCATCAGAGTCTTTTCCAATGAGTCAACTCTTCGCATGAGGTGGCCAAAGTACTGGAGTTTCAGCTTTAGCATCATTCCTTCCAAAGAAATCCCAGGGTTGATCTCCTTTAGAATGGACTGGTTGGATCTCCTTGCAGTCCAAGGGACTCTCAAGAGTCTTCTCCAACACCACAGTTCAAAAGCATCAATTCTTTGGCGATCAGCCTTCTTCACAGTCCAACTCTCACATCCATACATGACCACAGG
>SJYT01054832.1:783395-857169 GCA_006410635.1 Cephalophus harveyi | reverse complement strand
TTGGGCTCCAAAATCACTGCAGATGGTGATTGCAGCCATGAAATTAAAAGATACTTACTCCTTGGAAGGAAAGTTATGACCAACCTAGACAGCATATTGAAAAGCAGAGACATTACTTTGCCAACAAAGGTCCATCTAGTCAGGGCTATGGTTTTTCCAGTGGTCATGTATGGATGTGAGTTGGACTGTAAAGAAAGCTGAGTGCTGAAGAATTAATGCTTTTGAACTATGGTGTTGGAGAAGACTCTTGAGAATCCCTTGGACTGCAAGAAGATCCAAGCAGTCCATTCTGAAGATCAGCCCTGGGATTTCTTTGGAAGGGATGATGCTAAAGCTGAAACTCCAGTACTTTGGCCGCCTCATGTGAAGAGTTGACTCATTGGAAAAGACTCTGATGCTGGGTGGGATTGGGGGCGGGAGGAGAAGGGGACGACAGAGGATGAGATGGCTGGATGGTATCACTGACTCAATGGACAAGAGTTTGGGTAAACTCCGGGAGTTGGTGATGGACAGGGAGGCGTGGCATGCTGCAGTTCATGGGGTCGCAAAGAGTCGGACACGATTGAGCGACTGAAGTGAACTGAACTGAACTGAATTTAATCCTAGTTAGGATTTAATCCTTATTAGGATTAATCCAGTTTAATCCTGAGAGGCACTGCAGTGATCCAGGTGAGAGGCAGCAATGGCTCAGACCAGGGGCCTGGCCGTGGAAGTGGGGACTGGCTGGATTGTGGGTAAACTTCGGGCACAGAGGAGATAACAGAACTACATGATGGGTTGGAGGCTGGGGTGAAGAAAAAGTCAAGGGCGCCTCCCAAGTTTGGGTCTGAGCCCTGGAAGGAAGGTCACGTCATCTGCTGAGATGGAGAGGGCAGGTCTGGCAGGGACAGGAGCTGGTGATGCTGGGTTAGGACAGACCTGCCCGCTTACCGTTCCACCAGGTGTCCGTCAGGCAGGTGGCCACTCTCATCTGCAGCTGGGGGGTGGGGTGCCAAGCTGGAGGTGGAAAACGAAAGCTTTCCCCAGAGCCAGGGACAGTCACTCCTTCCTCCCCGTCTTGCTGCGAGAGCCAAGCGTGACCCCTGCCCTATCTGTATCTTGTTCTCGTGTCCACGTCACTCCCTCTGAGTGACGGCCCTCTCATCCCAGAACTGTCTTTCTAAGTCGCCCATTTGACCAGATGCCTCCTTGCCTAGCACCATCTATGACTCCCTGCTGCCCGTGAGCAGACAGGCCCCCAAGGCCCCTGCCCCTTCTCACCATCTCTGCTCTCATCATCGCAGTGATGACGCTCATCACTCGCCTATTTATGCTCTGGCCAAACTTCCTAGAGTGCCCCCCGCCCCACCGCCCCACAAACACCCAGACTCTCCTTGCGTCCAATGCTGCTGTTCCCTCTGTCCCCTCCACCAGGAACTGCACCCCCATACCTCCCCACACGCACCTTCTACCTGGCTCTGAGTGTACTATCTGGGAGGCCAGGGCAAGGGGCATCTCCTCCCCAAACCTTAGCTCCCTCATCTGTTAAATGAGTGTACCTGCCTCACAGGTGCTGGGAGGCATCAAGTGGGTGATGCACCTGGCTTGGGTAGTACAGTGTCTGGCACATGTGCCAAACAAATATCAATTTGCAAGAACACAGAGCTTAGGTGTCACTTCTTCCTGGAAGCCCTCCCTGGTTGACTGAGGCCCTCTGTGGAGCCCCCCAGCATTTTTCACACTTCATGTCAGTGTCTGGTTGATTTTCATTTCAGGAGCAACCCCAGGGTGGTGTCTGATTCTCTTGGGCCTGGTCAGGGCTGGCACAGAGCAAGGTGAGGGGAAGAATAATACAAATGGCTGAATGCCCTGTCCTCAGAGGTAGACAGACTGTCCATCCACTCCCATGATCCTCTCAAAGACTGGGACAGACGTCTTACACCTCTGTGCCCATGAGGATGCTGGGGTCTGGAAGGGGTAGGGAACAGGCCCACCAGCTTGCAGCCAAGGGTCTCTGATTCCAGGTCCAACCTCATAGTTTGGGCAGACGGTGCCTCAGATGCCCGCCTGCAGGATGGGGTGTGGCTGGGCTTTGGGAGTCCAAGATGGCCAGTGCTCTCCCCTCTGCTCGGGGTGACACAGAGCTTCCCAGAGGAGGACATGGCTGAGTCAGGCCTTGGGAAAGCTACAGAACGGCCCGAGCAGTGAAGGAGGAAGGGCATTCTAGGAACAGAAATCTGCAGGAGCAAAGTTGTGGAGTTAGCAAGTGGGGCAGTCACTTGATTGGCTGGAAGGAGGGTGAGATTCTCCTGATTGGCTGGAGGGAGCGTGAGATTCTCCTGATTGGCTGGAGGGAGGGTGAGATTCCCCTGATTGGCTGGAGGGAGGGTGAGGCTTTTGTGATTGGCCCTGAGGCTATCCCTTCCCTCAGGGCCTCAGGTGTAGGGAAGCTGGAGGAACAGCGTCCGTGAGACACAGTTGAGTGCCTTTTCCACCAAGTATCCCGTCCTTCCTACTTTCTCAGGCCTCACAACAGTTCGAGGGCGTGTTGCTCCCTCACTTAACGGATGAGGAGAGCAGGGCTGTGCATAATGTGAGCAGGACTTTGGGAAAGCACGTTGTGTGGGGCGTCTGGCTAGACGCGCGATCCGAGGGAGAGGTCCTGACGGCGCCGCGGCCCGCGAGCGGCTCAGTCACGGGCCCAGAAGACGTCTTTCGTTTGGTGAAGACGCCTCTTGGGGTGGAGGTGCCAGGTCTTGCCCCTGAGGTCCGGGAGCCACCCGTCTCCCCGTGCCTTCACGGCCCCCCGTGCTGGGCCCGGTAGGAGCTCCAGGCTTCCCGCTTCCCACCTGGAGGAAAAGGGAGCAGCGGCGCCGGGCCTCCCTGCAGCCGGCTGCATCGAGGCGTGACCGCCCCCCGGCCTCGGGCCCTTGCTGCCGTCTGCCTGCTGCAGGCAGTGACCCCAGGGCTGCTGGGCCCCCGCCCCCGCGTGGCCCGGCGGGGCTGAGCCTTCCGCGCTCCCCCGAATGCCGAGCTCTCGCTGCTGCTCTTGGGTGATGGTGTCAACAAACGCGAGGCCTGCCCACACGGGGCGGGAAAACGGGAAACAATGGTCTGTCTTCCGGTCACGTTAATTTCACCATTGGGAACTCTGCAGAAAAAGCGCAGCGCAAACGCCTCCTCACCGCGCGCCCCTGCGTGGACTCCTCAGGTCACGGCTGCCCCCGGCCTGCGCTGTGTCCTCTTTCTGCCCCCTCCCGCGTCCCAGGGCGGGTGGGGGTCGGTGGGTGGGGGAGAAGAGACGTACGATTCATGCGGTGCGCGTTGAACCGTCTACACAGCCTGAGGCAGACCTCGGGAGCATGATGTCCCCACTCGGGCTGGGGCGGGAGGGGCCTGGTGGTCTTGCGGGCACTGGTCTCTGGGGTCCTTGGGGGGAGAGTGGTGTGGCCATCCACCGCAGATGGTGGCATGTGGTGTGGGGCCTGTGGGCAGCACGGCTGCCCGCGCAGGTGGCCCAGGTTGGATGCCTGCCACCCTCCGCCCTTCTCAGGTGCCCAGGCTCGAGCAGAGAGCAGGACCAGCGCCTGGGCTCGCGCTGTGGCTTGAACTCTTTCCTTATGTTGGATGTAAATGAGCATGATTCCAAAGGAGAGTGTCCATGCCGTTCTGATGGCCTAGTTTCCAGGGAGCCCATGAAAGAAAGAGTGTGCTGGCCGCTAGCAGTAATTAACTTGTCAGGCTTCCCTCCTAGACAGGGGCCTGGCCACGGCCCCAGAATACCTCTCAGATGACATGCCCAGGGTCCATTGGGACATCTCATCTACCCTGCATGACATGGCAGTTGGGTAGAGGGTTGGAGAGTGCTCCAAATGGGAACAAGTGCTCCCAGAAGTCTCAGTCTGGGCTTAGGGCACCTGCCTGGATGGCACTGTCAGCCCTGGCTTGTCCCAGATATCACCGGGGCCACCTGGATGTTTTTGTGGGAAGCTCCGTAATGCTTGGCTCTCCCTGAGACCTGAGGCCTGGGACAGAGCCCTGCTGGCTAGAGTCTAAGAGGGCTCAGAGATGGTAAGTGATTTGCTAGAGTCACACAGCCTGCAGGTGGTGGAGCTGGTTCTTATGTCCAGAGCTGCTGGAGAAGATGCTGGAGCGTGTTCCTAGCCCCAGTGAAAAATTTCAGCACCAGAGAGGTGCTGATGGGACAGCTGTTTATGGAGGGGGTATGAGAGGACCCCTGGCACATTTAAAACCATTTCTCAAGCCACCTCAGTCCTGACTTCTCTTTTGGGCTCTCTGTTTCAAGCTGGGGACTGGCTTGTCTGAGAAGCTAATTCTGACTAAAGTGTTAATAGCTGAATGTGCCATCTGTGTGCTTGGTGATGGGTGGGACCTTTCAACCTTTGCCTGAGGAAATGTGGGCAGGGTGGAGAGGCCGGAGACCCATGTGTGACTCCCTGCCCCCGATTCTGCAACCTGGAGGCCTCTGTGGACAGCAGTGGGCTGCCCTGGACCCAGTTTCATGCCTCTTGAGCCTGATTTGGGCTTTTCCTGGATTGACAGGGTCCTGACCACTCGTCAGATGGCAGCATCCAGAGTCCTGTGCAAAGCCCAGGCCCCCCGCCTGCGATCTGGGGGTCCCTGGGAGCCTCAGTCCTAGGTCTCCCCTCCGTGTCATGCCTGGGGGCACCTGCACCCCCCTCTTCCTGCTTGTGGGCCTTGGCCCCCCCGCTTTGAGGTGTTTCTCCACTCTGGGACCTACACAGAAATGACAATAGCAGGGTCACAATGACCTGCTCCTTTGGGGCAGACAAGCTGTCTCAAAGGCAGCTCACCCACGGCTCTTGACCCCCAGCTCCCCATCTTGAGCCCTGGCTGAGAGGTCTTTTTTAAAAAAATTTATTTTTTAATTTGAGTCTACTTGCTTTGCAATGTAGTATTGGTTTCTGCTGTACACCGACGTGCAGGTCATCACCGAGCGCTGAGCTGGGCCCCTGTGCTGGACAGCAGCTTCCCACTAGCTCTCGGCTTTGCACGTGGCAGTGTGTGTATGTCTGTGCCACTCTGTCAGTTCAGCCCACCCTCTCCCCCCGCCACTGTGTCCACAAGTCCATTCAGCTGAAGACTCTTCTGGGGGAACACAGTACAAATCGTGGCTCCCACTGGCTCAAGTCATGCAGGGAGGGATAGACCTCATGCTATGGCCGCAGGGAACTGGGGAAGGTCCCCGGGAGGAAGGCCAGACAGGGGCAGCCCAAGGTCCTCACTGGTCTCTGGGGTCCTTGGGGGGAGAGTGGTGTGGCCATCCACCGCAGATGGTGGCATGTGGTGTGGGGCCTGTGGGCAGCACGGCTGCCCGCGCAGGTGGCCCAGGTTGGATGCCTGCCACCCTCCGCCCTTCTCAGGTGCCCAGGCTCGAGCAGAGAGCAGGACCAGCGCCTGGGCTCGCGCTGTGGCTTGAACTCTTTCCTCATGTTGGATGTAAATGAGCATGATTCCAAAGGAGAGTGTCCATGCCGTTCTGATGGCCTAGTTTCCAGGGAGCCCATGAAAGAAAGAGTGTGCTGGCCGCTAGCAGTAATTAACTTGTCAGGCTTCCCTCCTAGACAGGGGCCTGGCCACGGCCCCAGAATACCTCTCAGATGACATGCCCAGGGTCCATTGGGACATCTCATCTACCCTGCATGACATGGCAGTTGGGTAGAGGGTTGGAGAGTGCTCCAAATGGGAACAAGTGCTCCCAGAAGTCTCAGTCTGGGCTTAGGGCACCTGCCTGGATGGCACTGTCAGCCCTGGCTTGTCCCAGATATCACCGGGGCCACCTGGATGTTTTTGTGGGAAGCTCCGTAATGCTTGGCTCTCCCTGAGACCTGAGGCCTGGGACAGAGCCCTGCTGGCTAGAGTCTAAGAGGGCTCAGAGATGGTAAGTGATTTGCTAGAGTCACACAGCCTGCAGGTGGTGGAGCTGGTTCTTATGTCCAGAGCTGCTGGAGAAGATGCTGGAGCGTGTTCCTAGCCCCAGTGAAAAATTTCAGCACCAGAGAGGTGCTGATGGGACAGCTGTTTATGGAGGGGGTATGAGAGGACCCCTGGCACATTTAAAACCATTTCTCAAGCCACCTCAGTCCTGACTTCTCTTTTGGGCTCTCTGTTTCAAGCTGGGGACTGGCTTGTCTGAGAAGCTAATTCTGACTAAAGTGTTAATAGCTGAATGTGCCATCTGTGTGCTTGGTGATGGGTGGGACCTTTCAACCTTTGCCTGAGGAAATGTGGGCAGGGTGGAGAGGCCGGAGACCCATGTGTGACTCCCTGCCCCCGATTCTGCAACCTGGAGGCCTCTGTGGACAGCAGTGGGCTGCCCTGGACCCAGTTTCATGCCTCTTGAGCCTGATTTGGGCTTTTCCTGGATTGACAGGGTCCTGACCACTCGTCAGATGGCAGCATCCAGAGTCCTGTGCAAAGCCCAGGCCCCCCGCCTGCGATCTGGGGGTCCCTGGGAGCCTCAGTCCTAGGTCTCCCCTCCGTGTCATGCCTGGGGGCACCTGCACCCCCCTCTTCCTGCTTGTGGGCCTTGGCCCCCCCGCTTTGAGGTGTTTCTCCACTCTGGGACCTACACAGAAATGACAATAGCAGGGTCACAATGACCTGCTCCTTTGGGGCAGACAAGCTGTCTCAAAGGCAGCTCACCCACGGCTCTTGACCCCCAGCTCCCCATCTTGAGCCCTGGCTGAGAGGTCTTTTTTAAAAAAATTTATTTTTTAATTTGAGTCTACTTGCTTTGCAATGTAGTATTGGTTTCTGCTGTACACCGACGTGCAGGTCATCACCGAGCGCTGAGCTGGGCCCCTGTGCTGGACAGCAGCTTCCCACTAGCTCTCGGCTTTGCACGTGGCAGTGTGTGTATGTCTGTGCCACTCTGTCAGTTCAGCCCACCCTCTCCCCCCGCCACTGTGTCCACAAGTCCATTCAGCTGAAGACTCTTCTGGGGGAACACAGTGCAAATCGTGGCTCCCACTGGCTCAAGTCATGCAGGGAGGGATAGACCTCATGCTATGGCCGCAGGGAACTGGGGAAGGTCCCCGGGAGGAAGGCCAGACAGGGGCAGCCCAAGGTCCACGAGCGTGCCCTGAGACCTGCACTCTCTGTGGGGCTTACCCGACCCTGACTCTCACCTCCCCTGGGAGCTGCATCTTCACCTCTGACCCCCTGGGGTCGGTGACCCATATTCCTCAATTACCCCAAGTCCCAGCCTCAGGCTGCCACCCTTGCCCACCCCTATTTCCAGAGCTTCCTTGAACTTACGTCCTGGCCCCCAACTTAGCCTTAGCATCTGCCACTGTTTTTTCAACCACCTGAGTTGGGCGAACACTTACAGGGGAACAGGGCGTCCAAAGATGGGAACCATGCACGGGAGCAGTCATGTGTGTGTCAGGGGGTGGAGGGAGGACCACGGGGCCGTTTGATTCAGTCTCACAGCTCTCTCTGGGCGGGGTCTATCCTGCACCCCCCGTTTCCTAACCCTTAGGCCCAGGAGCTCCAGCTGCTGACTGTCTAGCCTGCTCTGTGCATGGGAACCAGCCCAGACCTGTGGACAGGGCCACCGTGTCTTGGGCAAGTCCCTGGTTGGGCCTCAGGAAGTGCTTTCCCCAGCTGCCTACCACCTCCAACCCCTCCTGGCTCGCAGCTCAGCTGGAAAACGTGATGCCTTTGGCTTCCTGAGCGGGTGGTCCCCACTGCTGCTGTGTGAAGGACTCTGAGCAGAGGTATGGTTCCCCCCCGCAAGGTGTTGTCCTCTTCCCTCCAGGTGTTCCCCGATCTGTTCCCCTGGGAAAGGATGCAGGGGCCTGGGGCCCCCTCCTCCTCACGTGGTCACAGGGTCTGACTTCCTGGCCCTGACTGTATTCTGCCCCAAAGTTTCCTTCCTGGACCAAGCTTCAGCCTCTTGGCAAGCCCCGGCCGTGGAGCTCAGCTTCCAGGCTCTGTTGCTCAAGTCGGCCAGAGAGAGCGTCCTGTGATGTGAACAAACACGACATCTGCCAGATAGATGGTTTTACTTCTTCCTCCATAATCACTTCATTTCATGCTTTTTTCCCCCCAATTATAATGCCAGGACCTTCAGGATAATGTTGAATAAAACTGGGGAGAATGGACATCCCTGCTTTGTTCTCAATCTTAGGGGGGGGGAAGTGTCAGTATTATTAAGTGTGATATTAGTGTATTTTTCTTAGGTCAGATCTAGGGAGATCCCCTTTATTCTCAGTTTTCTGAGCGTGTCATCAGGTATGGGTGATAGATTGATCACGTTTTAAAGGTTCTTCTTTCTTCCTTTAATAAGGTAAATTACAATGGCTTCAAAGGTTAAAACAGCCATATACTTCTGGGACAAACCTCCAAGGCCTACTTTATATATTGTTTGATTCTATTTGCTATTATCGTAAGAATTTTTGTGTTTATGTATTCACGAGACATGTGCGTGCATGCTAAGTCGCTTCAGTTGTGTCCGAATCTTTGTGACCCCGTGGACTGTAGCCCACCAGGTTGCTCTGTTCATGGGATTCTCCAGGCAAGAATACTGGAGTGGGTTGCCATTTCCTTCTCCAGGGGGTTTTCCCAACATAGGGACTGAACCCCCATCTCTTATATCTTCTGCATTGGCAGGCAGCTTCTTTACCACTGGCGCCACCTGGGAGGCCCTTCATGAGAGACACTGGTTTGTAATTTTCTCTCTTGTTTTGCAATGTCTTTATGAGGGTTTCGTATTAAGATTATGTCACCCTGCCCCCTGGCAACAAGAAGTGTTCCCTTTATCCTCTATTTTACGAAAGAGTTTGTATAAATTTGGTACTTCTCCTTTCAATATTTGATCAGTTCCGTTTAGTCACTTGGTCGTGTCCGACTCTTTGCGACCTCATGGACTGAAGCATGCCAGGCTTCCCTGTCCATCACTAACTCCTGGAGCTTGCTCAAACTCATGTCCATCAAGTCAGTGATGCCATCCAACCATCTCATCCTCTGTCACCCCCTTCTCCTCCTGCCTTCAATCTTTCCCAACATCAGAGTCTTTTCCAATGAGCTGGTTCTTCACATCAGGTGGCCAAAGTATTGGAGCTTCAGCTTCAGCATCAGCCCTTCCAATGAATATTCAGGACTGATTTCCTTTAGGATAGACTGGTTTGATCTCCTCGCAGTCCAAGGGACTCTCAAGAGTCTTCAACACCACAGTTCAAAAGCATCAGTTCTTCAGCACTCAGCTTTCTTTATAGTCTAACTCACATCCATACATGACTGCTGGAAAAAACAAAGCTTTGACTAGATGGATCATTGTCAGCAAAGTAATGCCTCTGCTTTTGAATGTGCTGTCTAGGTTGGTCATAGCGTTTCTTCCAAGGAGCAAATGTCTTTTAATTTCATGGCTGCAGTCACCATCTGCAGTGATTTTGGAGCCCAAGAAAATAAAGTCTGTCACAGTTTCCATTGTTTCCCCATCTATTTGCCATGAAGTGATGGGACAGAATGCCATGATCTTAGTTTTTTGAATGCTGAGTTTTAAGCCAGCTTTCTCACTCTCCTCTTTCACTTTCATCAAGAGGCTCTTTAGTTCTTTGCTTTCTGGCATATGGGTGGTGTCATTTGCATATTTGGAGTTCTCAGTATTTCTCCCGGCAATCTTGATTCTAGCTTGTGCTTCATCCAGCCTGGCATTTTGCATGATGTACTCTGCATATAGGTTAGGGTTACAATATACAGTCTTAATGTACTCCTTTCCCAATTTGGAACCAGTCCATTGTTGCATGTCTGGTTCTAACTGTTGCTTCCTGACCTACATACAGGTTTCTCAGGAGGCAGGTGACATGGTCTGGTATTCCCATCTCTGTAAGTATTTTCCACAGTTTGTTGTGACCCACACAGTCAAAGGCTTTGGTGCAATTAATAAAGCAGAAGTAGATGTTTTTCTGGAACTCTCTTGGTTTTTCTGTGATCCAGCAGATGTTGGCAATTTGGTCTCTGGTTCCTCTGCCTTTTCTAAATCCCGCTTGAATATCTGGAAGTTCATGTACTGTTGAAGCCTGGCTTGGAGAATTTTGAGCATTACTTTGCAAGCGTGTGAGATGAGTCCGGTTGTGTGGTAGTTTGAACATTCTTTGGCATTGCCTTTCTTTGGAATTGGAATGAAAACTGACCTTTTCCAGTCCTGTGGCCACTGCTGAGTTTTCCAAATTTGCTGGCATATTGAGTGCAGCACTTTCATAGCATCATCTTTCAAGATTTGAAATAGCTCAACTGGAATTCCATCACCTCCACTAGCTTTGTTCGTGTGATGCTTCCTAAGGCCCACTTGACTTCACATTCCAAAATGTCTGGCTCTAGGTGAATGATCACGCCATCATGGTTATCGTGGTCGTGAAGATCTTTTTTGTATAGTTCGTCTGTGTATTCTTGCCACCTTTTCTTACTATTTTCTGCCTCTGTTAGGTCCATATTGTTTCTGTCCTTTATTGTGCTCATGTTTACATGAAATGTTCCTTTGGTATTTCTAATTTTCTTGAAGAGATCTCTAGTCTTTCCCATTCTATTGTTTTCCTCTATTTCTTTGGACTGATCACTGAGGAAGGCTTTCTTATCTCTCCTTGCTATTCTTTGGAGCTCTGCATTCAGATGGGTCTACCTTTCCTTTTCTCCTTTGCCTTTAGCTTCTCTTCTTTTCTCAGCCATTTGTAAGGCCTCCCCAGACAGCCATTTTGCCTTTTTGGCATTTCTTTTTGTTGGGGGATGGTCTTGATCCCTGCCTCATGTACAGTGTCAAGAACCTCTGTCCATAGTTCTTCAGGCACTGTCTAGCAGATCTAATCCCTTGAATCTGTATAATCGTAAGGGATTTGATTTAGGTCATACCTGAATGGTCTAGTGGTTTTTCCCTACTTTCTTCAATTTAAGTCTGAATTTGGCAATAAGGAGTTCATGATCTGAGCCACAGTCAGCTCCCGGTCTTGTTTTTTCTTACTGTATAGAGCTTCTCCATCTTTGGCTGCAAATAGTATAATCAATCTGATTTCAGTATTGACCATCTGGTGATGTCCATGTGTAGAGTCTTCTCTTGTTCTGTTGGAAGAGGATGTTTGTTATGACCAGTGCGTTCTCTTGGCAAAACTCTGTTAGCCTTTGCCCTGCTCATTTTGTACTCCAAGGCCAAACTTGCCTGTTACTCTAGGTATCTCTTGACTTCCTACTTTTGCATTCCAGACCCCTATGATGAAAAGGACATCTTTTTTTCTTTTTTGATCTTAGGTCTAGAAGGTCTTGTAGTTCCTCACAGAACCATTCAACTTCAGCTTCTTTGGCACTAGTGGTTGGGGCATAGACTTGGATTACTGTGATATTGAATGGTATACCTTGGAAATGAACAGAGAGCATTCTGTCATTTTTGAGATTGCACCCAAGTACTGCATTTTGGACTGTTTTGTTGCCCATGAGGGTTACTCCATTTCTTCTAAGGGATTTTTGCCCACCGTGGTAGATATAATGGTCATCTGCATTAAATTCACCCATTCCAGTCCATTTTAGTTCACTGATTCCTAAAATGTCAATGTTTACTCTTACCTGGAGTAAACAGGCAAGATGTTTACATCTGGGCCTGGAGTAAAGAGTAGAGTATTTCAGTTCAGTTCAGTTGCTCAGTCGTGTCCAACTCTTTGCGACCCCATGAATCACAGCACGCCAGGCCTCCCTGTTCATCACCATCTCCTGGAGTTCACTCAGACTCATGTCCTATTTAGATCTTCTATTTCATTCTGTGTTAATATTGGTAAGTTTCATTTTTCAAATAATTCGCCCATTTCATCTACGTTGTTGAGCTTGTTGGTAATAAATTGTCTGGTGATAATCTCTTTTATTATTAATTGATTAATTAATTTGGCTGTGTTGGGTCTTAGTTGTGGCACTCGAGATCCTTGTTGCAGTATGTGGGCTTCTTTCTCTAGTGGTGTGTGGGCTTAGGAGTTGTGGCACAGACTGTCTGATTGTGTGGGGGCCTAGTTGCCCTGAGGCATGGGGTAAGCTAGTTTCCTGACTGGGGGCTGAACCTGCATCGCTTGCATTGGAAGGCGGATTCTTAACCTCAGGACCACTAGGGAAGTCCTCTTTCGAATTTCTAGTATTGGTAATTTGTATCTTCTCCCTTTGTTGTGGTCAGTCTCGCTTTTGTTAAAGAACCAACTTTTGACTTGTTAATTTTCTCTATTGTTTTCTATCTGGTTAATTTCTGCCCTTTATTATTGCTTTCCTTCCACTTCACTTTGCACTTTTTTTTTAACCTCTTAGAGTGCAACATTAGGTCCTTGATCATGTTCTTGTTAAAGAACCAACTTTTGACTTGTTAATTTTCTCTATTGTTTTCTATCTGGTTAATTTCTGCCCTTTATTATTGCTTTCCTTCCACTTCACTTTGCACTTTTTTTTTAACCTCTTAGAGTGCAACATTAGCTCCTTGATCATGTTCTTGTCTTCTTTTCTTTTTAAGCATTTAAAGCTATACATTTTCCTCTAGGGACTGTTTAAGTGGCATCTTGCAGACGTTGGGAGAAGGAAATGGCAACCCACTCCAGTACTCTTGCCTGGAGACTCCCATGGACGGAGGAGCCTGGTAGTCTACAGTCCACGGGGTCGCAAAGAGTCGGACACGACTGAGCGACTTCACTTTTTCACTTTTTTGCAGACGTTGATGTATTTTCATTATCATGCAGTTCTTGTGATTCTTTGATCTGTTGATTATTTAGAAATGTGTTATTTAATTCCAAAATATTTGAGGGTTTCCTAGATATTGTATTCTTATTGGGTTTAATTCTGTTGTTGCAATTCTCTGATTTCGGTCCTTCTAAATTCATTGACCCTCATTTGATAGTTCAGCATATGGTTTACCGTGGTGAATGCCCTTGAAAAGAATGTAAACTCTGTAGTGGTTGGATGTAGTAATCCATAAATATCAGTTAGGTCAAGGTGGCTGATAGTACCATTCAAATCATCTATGTCATCTGTGTATGAACTGGACGTGAGTTGAGCAAATTCTGGGAGGTAGTGAAGGACAGGAAGCCAGGCAAGCTGCAGTCCACGGAGTCACAAAGAGCTGGACATGACTTAGCAACTGAAGAACAACATTATTCTATCAGTTACTGAGAGAGTGGACTTAAAAATCTAAAGAGGATTAAAGAGTTGTCTACTTCTTTTGCGTCTGTCATCTTTTATATATTTGAAGTTGTATTATTATATGAATACACGTTTATGTTTGTTATGTTTTCCTAATGAATTAATCCTTTTATCTCTTTGAACTGATTGCTAGTAAAACCCTTGGTCTTAAGGACTCTTTTATCTGATATTATTATAGTGGTTCTAGCCTTCTTATACGGAGAAGGCAATGGCAACCCACTCCAGTACTCTTGCCCGAAAATCCCATGGACGGAGGAGCCTGGTAGGCTGTAGTCCATGGGGTCGCTAAGAGTCGGACACAACTGAGCAACTTCACTTTCACTTTTCACTTTCATGCATTGGAGAAGGAAATGGCAACCCACTCCAATGTTCTTGCCTGGAGAATCCCAGGGACGGGGGAGCCTGGTGGGCTGCCGTCTATGGGGTCACACAGAGTCGGACACGACTGAAACGACTCAGCAGCAGCAGCAGCAGCAGCAGCCTTCTTATAATTGCTAGATTTTCCATCTCTTTCTCTTCACATCCATTTGCTTTCAACCACTCTGTCTTTATATTTAAAGAATATCCAATTATTTAAAGAATAACCAATTGTAGTTGGTTCTTGCTTTACTATCATTCTGACAGTTTCTGCTTTTTAATTGTACATTTAGTACATTTATGTCTCTCATTTTATTATTTGTTTTCTGATTGTCACCTTTGTTTTGGGGTCCTCTGATTCTCTTTCCTGTCTTCTTTTGGATAATTTGAACATCTTTTGGAGATCTATTTTATCTGGTGGCATTTTTAGTTATATCTTCTTATATTTTAAAATATTTAATAGTTGCTCTATGTGGTAAAGTATATTCTTAACTTTTCACAGTTTACTAAGAATAAATAATTTATCACATCATTTAAAACCTAGAAATCTTGCAGCCATATATGTCCACCATCACCACCCCATCCTTTATGTTATAGTTTTTGCATGTAGTATGTCAACAAATGTTGTAAACCCTACAAGAAAGTAGGATTTGCTTTTAAAAGTTGTATCTACTTATAAAAAAATCAAAGGATTTAAAAAACATTTACTAGACAGGTATCATTTCTGGTAAATATGTATCATTGTTTGGTAAAATTTCTTTAATGGCAGAAAGTGAAGAGGAATTAAAGAGCCTCTTGATGAGGGTGAAAGAGTAGAGTGAAAAAGCTGGCTTAAAACTCATCATTAAAAAATCAGGGTCATGGTCCTTTCACTTCATGGCGAATAGAAGGGGAAAATGTAGAAGCAGGGGCAGATTTTCTTTTCTTGGGCTTCTGAATCACTGCAGATGGTGACTGCAGCCGTGAAATTAAAAGACACATGCTCTTTGAAAGGAAAGCTATGACAAACCTAGACAGGTATTAAAAAAGCAGAAACATCACTTTGCCAACAAAGGTCCATCTAGTCAAAGCTCTGGTTTTCCCAGTAGTCACGTATGGATGTGAGAGTTGGACTGTAAAGAAAGCTGAGAACTGAAGAATTGATGCTTTTGAACTGTGGTGTTGGAGAAGACTCTTGAGAGTGTCTTGGACTGCAAGGAGATCAAACCAGTCAATCCTAAAGGAAATCATCCCTGAATATTCATTGGAAGCAGTGATGCTGAGGCTGAAACTTCGGTACTTTGGCCACGTGATGTGAAGAGCTCACTGGCAAAGACCTTGATGCTGGGAAAGATTGAAGGCAAAAGGTGAAGGAGACGACAGAGGATGAGATGGTTAGATGTCATCACTGACTCAATGAACGTGAATTTGAGCAAACTCTGGGAAATAGTGGAGGACAGAGGAGTTGGGTGTGCTACAGTCCATGGGGCTGCAAAGAGATGGACATGACTTAGTGACTGAACAACAACAAATGTGTAATTTCTTGAGGCTCTTTATTTCTTCTTGAAGATCTGAGTTTCCTTTGTGTATCATTTTCCTTCAGCCTGAAGAACTTCTTTTTAGGATCTCTTGCAGTGCAGGTGTGTAAAGTATGAATTCTCTCAGTTTTCTTTGATCTGAAAATGTTCTTATTTCACCTATGATATAAAAGAATATCTTATTTGGATTTCTATCTGAATTCTGAGTTGGAAGTTTTTTCTTTCAGCATTTTGAAAGTGTTACTCTGCTGTCTTCCCATCTCCATATTTTCTGATGAGAAACCAGTGATCGTTTGAGTTGTTCTATTGTATGTGAGTGTGGTTTCTTCTGGTCTTTTATGACTTTTCTCCTCTGTTTTTGGTTTTCAGCAATTCTGCTATCCTGTGCTTGAACCCCTGTCCCCCATTTTTTCATTCTGCCTGTGGTCTGCTGAGCGTCTTGAATCGTTAAATTTTTGCCTTTCACTGCATTTGGAAAATCTTGGGCATTTTTTCCTTATTTTTTCTTCCTTGTTTTGTCTTCCTTCTCTTTTTGTGACACTTCAATTACCCTTATGATTTGGCCTTTTGATAATCACCCCATGGGTTCCTGAAGATAATCACCTCATTTCTTTTCAATCCTATTTCTTTCTCTTCTTCAGAGTGGATAATTTCTATTAATCTAGAATGAGTAAGTTTGAGGTTACTCACTTTCCTCTTTTATTCTGTTATAATTAACGAGACAATATTTTTACATCATTATTAACTAATGACTATAGTTCATTCAGACATCATTAGTTTTTACCCAGCGTCTCTTCCTGTTCCAGGATCTTGTACCACCTATTTTTCATGACTCCTGAGTATCTTCTTGGTTGTGAGAGTTTCTCAGACTTGCCTTATTTTTGATGATCTTGTTATTAGCAGGTTGGTTTATTTCTCTTCCTTGGTTTTTATCTCGTTGAAACAAACGCTTGGAACAGTGGACCAAAATGTGTAGGCCAGCAGACAAGTTACGGCTCCGTTCAGCTCAAGCAAGCAGATCTTTTATTAGTCCTCATGGAATCTCCCTCATCCTTCTTAGCCATTGCTTTTGGCTTCCCACTTTTTACTGGAGTGGGCTGCCATTTCCTTCTCCAGAGGATCTTCCCGACCCAGGGATCGAACCCATGTCTCCCGCATTGCAGGCATACACTTTAACCTCTGAGCCACCAGGGAAACCTTTTATATACCCAGTCTCCTCCAATGGTATGGTCAGTGCAAAGCAAGGCTTGCGTCCACCAGCAGTCAGTGAAAGGGCATGCAAATGAGCATATGCTCAAGGCTGATTGACAGTTATAAGTTATATAACAGCAAGTTGTGTTGTTTATGTCTCCCCATAATTCCATCTGTTATAATTAGATGTAGAATATTTATGAGCCCTTAATAGGCTCCTAACTGCCTAACTGCCTAAGGTTTCCTGGGGAAGCCCCTGTGGTCATTTTGTACCCACTGTGTGGCTAGGGCATGTCCAGGAGTGGAAAAGTCTCTGTGGTTGTTTGTAGCATATCTGTGAGCTCTTCTGTCTGGGATGGAGTTTAGAGATTTGCTTGCATCCCTTTCAGCCAGGCCTCCCCTCTTGGCTCATGTCTAACTTCCTACCTACCTAACAGTATTTTTGAGGAGAACTGGTTAGGTATTTTGTAGAATGAGATTTTTCTGATGTCTTCCTGAAGATTAAACTGGATTATCAGTTTTGGGAGGAAAACTAGAGATAAAGTGCTGTTCTCATCACATCATATCAAGAGTACATTTTTAGTTAATTTTCATGAAAGGTGTAAAGTCTATTTCTAGTTTCTCTCTTTTTTTATTTTGTTAATATTTGACTGTTCAGTTGTTCTAGCATCATTTGATGAAAGACTAAACTTCCTCCATTGTATTGCCTTTGCTCCTCTGTCAAAAGTCAGTTGACTGCATTTGTGTGAGTCTGTTTCCGCTCTCTGTGCTCTGTTGTACTGACTGACGTGTTCTTTGGCCGTATCAGGCTGTCTTGATTATGTAGCTTTATAGCATGTCTTGATGTCGGGTAATATCTGTCCTCCAACTTCACTCTTCTTCAGCAATGCTTTGGCCATTCTGGGCCTTGTGTTTTCATATAAACTTTATTCAAAGTTTCTATTTATTTTGTAGTTGAAGTATAGCTGATTTATAATGTTATGTTAGTTTCTAGTGTATGGCAAAGTGATTTCATTATGCATATACATTCTTTTCCATTGTGGTATGTTTTCATATACAGTTTAGAATCCTTTTTTCACTATCTACAAAGTAGCTTGCTAGGATTTTGATTTGGATTGTGCAGATTCAGTAGACAAAGTTGGGAAGAATTAACAGCCAGTCCATCCTAAAGTAGATCAGTCCTGAGTGTTCATTGGAAGGACTGATGTTGAAGCTGGAACTCCAATGCTTTGGCCACCTGATGCCAAGAGCTAACTCATTAGAAAAGACCCTGATGCTGGGAAGGATTGAAGGCAGGAGAAGAAGGGGATGACAGAGGACGAGATGGTTGGATGGCATCACCGACTCGATGGAGATGAGTTTGAGTAAATTCTGGGTGTTGGTGATGGACAGAAAGCCTGGTGTGCTGTGCTCCATGGGGTCACAAAGAGTTGGACATGACTGAGCGACTGAACTGAACTGAACATCCCCAAATATTGAGTAATTATAAGTAATTGTTTAACACAGAGTATCTACCATTTGTTTAGATATCCTTTGATCTCTTCATCAGAGTGCTATAGTTTTCTGCATGTATAGATCCTGAACATGTTTTGTTAGATTTATGCCTAAGTATTTCATTTTTTGGTGCCATTGTAAATGATGTTGTGTTTTTGATTTCAAGTTCCAATCGCTGGGACTTCCCTGGTGGTCCAGTGGCTGAGACTCTGCACTGCCAGGGCAGGGGGCCCAGATTCGATCCCTGGTCAGGGAACTAGATCCCACATGCCACAACTGAAAGAACCCACATGCCACATGAAGATGGAAGATCCTGTGTGCCGTAACTAAGACAGTGCAGCCAAATAGATCAGTAAATCCTAGGCTTCCTGGTGGCTCAGCTGGTAAGGAACCTGCCTGCCAATGCAGGAGACACAGGAGATTTGGATTTGATCCCTTGGTCGAGAAGACCCCCTGGAGAAGGAGTTGGCAACCAGCTCCAGTCTTCTTGCCTGGAAAATTCCATGGACAGGGGAGCCTTGCGGGCTATTGTCCATGGGTCTCAGAATCAGACAGGACTGAGTGCACAGGCACACCCACACAAATAAATAAAAATGAATGTTAAAAGTTATCACACGCTCATCCAAGTTAAAACATACCAATTGTTTATGCTTTCATAAGGAAAGCAAATGACTTGTATTTTAAAATTGTATCCTTTGACCTTGCTATACTTATTTATAGTTCCAGGTATGTGTGTGTGTGTGTGTGTGTGTGTGAATTCTTTGGGGTTTTCTTTATATTATAGATAATCATGTCAACTGTGAACAAAGATAGTTTTATTTCTTCCTTCACAGTCTATACATTTTACTTTCCTTTTCTTAGCGCAGTAGCTGAAACTGCCAGTGTGGTGTTGAATAGGTGTAGTGAGAGGGAAATTCTTGCCTAGTTCTTAATCTTAGAGAGAAAGCATTAGTTTCTCACTCTTAAGTATGATGTTCACTGCTTTTTTTTTTTTTTTGGTAAATGCATGTTAACAAGTTGAAGCACCTCTCTATTCCTAGTTTGTTGAGACTTGTAAAAATCACGGTGAGTATTGGATTTTTTCAAATGCTTTTTCTGCATTAATTAATGTGGTCATATGATTTTTCTTCTTTATCCTGTTGATGTGATGGATTACATTAATTGATTTTCAATTTTGGTTGATTTCAATTAGCTGAACCAGTATTGCATACCGAGAGTAAATACCACTTGATCATGGGCTTCCCTGGTAGCTCAAGCGTAGAGAGTCCTCCTTCAGTGCAGGAGACACATGAGATGCGGGTTTGATCCCTGGGTCAGAAAGATCCCCTGGAGGAGGGGCATGGAAAACCACTCCGGTATTCATGCTTGGAGAAGCCCATGGACAGAGGAGCCTGGCGTGCTACAGTCTATGGGTCGCAAAGAGTTGGACATGACTGAAGTGACTGAGGACTCACGCACTTGGCATATCCTTCTTTCATGTATTATTGGATTCAATTAGATGATATTTTACGATTTACTTTCATGAGACATATTCTGTTGTTTTCCATTCTTATAATATTTTTATTTGACTTTGGAGTTAGGATGATCCTGGCCTCATATATGAATTAGGACGTATCCCCTCTGCTTCTGTTTTCTGGAAGAGACCATACAGAATTGGTGTCATTTCTTCCTTACAGGTTTGATAGAATTCAGCAGTGAAATCCTCTGGGTCTGGTGCTTTATTTTTTGGAGGATCATTAATTATTGATTCAATTTCTTCAATAGGCATGTCTATAGAATAGACATTTCATTTCTTCAACTTGATTGAGATATAACTGACAAATAAAAATAGGCCTGTTTAGGTGATCTTGTTCTCCTTAGGATGGACAGAGGAGCCTGGTGGGCTACAGTTCATGGGGTCGCAAAGACCTGGACACAACTGAGCGACGAAAACAACAAAGCATTCACCTTGTGTGAATTTTGGTAGATGTGTCTTTCAAGAAATTGGTCCGTTTTATCTAAGTTGTCATATTTGTGGATACAGAGTTTTTCTAGTATTCCTTTATTATCCTTATTCTTTTAATGCCCACGGACCAGTTGCGATTAACTCTCTTTCATTTCTGATATTAGTAGTTTGTGTCTTCTGTCGTCTTTCCTTGGTTAGCTTTGTTAGAGGGTTTATTAATTTTATTGATCTTTCTAAAGAACCAGCTTTCATGTTGCTGATTGTCTCTACTGTTTTCCTGTTTTGGATTCCATTGAGTTCTGCTCTAATTTGTTATTTCTTTTCTTGTGCTTGTTTTAGGCTTAAATTGCTCTTCTTTCTCAAGCTTCCTAAGATGAATGCTTAGATTATTGATTTTAGGCGTTTCTTTAAAAAATTTTTTTAAAATTAAATAATTTATATGCATGTTTTAAACTTTTTATTTTGTATTGGGATATAGGTGATTAACAATGTTGTGATTGTTTTAGGTGGACAGCAAAGGGCCTCAGCCATACATATACATGTTAGATATTTCTTTTATAATGCTTGCATTTAATTCTGTATATTTCTTTCTAAGCATTACTTTCACTGTATCCCACAACATTTGGAAGTTGTATTTTTATTTTCATTTAGTTAAAAGTATTTAAAAGTGTCTATTGAGACTTCTTACTTGACCCCTGTGTTACTTAGATTTGTGTGTTGTTTAATCTCTAAATATTTTTGGACTTTCCAGCTATCTTGCTATTGTTGATTTCTTGTTTAATGCCACTGTGGAGCGAGATGAAACATTTATGACTTCCATTCTTTAAAATGTGTTAAAGTGTGTTTTATGGTCTTGAATGTGGTCTGTTTTGGTGAGTGCTTCATGTGAGCTTGCAATGTGTGTACTCTGTTGTTGGCATATTCTAGAAATGTCAATTAGATCAACTTGGTTGATAGTGCTGTTCATGTCAACTATATCCCTACTGATCTTGTGTATGCTTCGTCGATCAAGTACTGAACTCTCCAACTGTAATAGCAGATTTGTGTGTTTCTCCATTTTATGCATTTTGATGTCCTATTGGTAGGTGCATACACAATCAGGATTATTATATCTTTCTGAAGAATTGATCCCTTTACCATTATGTAATGTCTGTCTTTATTCTTGATAAAGTCTGCTTTGTCTGAAATTAGTAAAGGTATTTAGCTTTTTTTTTTTTTGATGTGTGTTAGCACAATATATCTTCTTCTGTTTTTTTACTTTCAGTCTATGTGTGTCATCATATTGAAAATGGGTTTTCTGTTGATATCAAACAGTTGGGCCTTGTTTCTTTAATCTACTCTTTAATTCGTGTATTTAGATTATTCATATTTAATGTGATTATTGATAGAGTTGAATTAATATCTACCAATATTTGTAACGGTTTTTCTTCTTTGTCCTTGGTCTGTTTCTTTTTTCTTCCCCACTTTTTCTGCCTTCTCTGGTTTTAACTGAGCCTTTTTAAAAAGCACTTTTATTTGTTTACATTTCTGCTTGACTGTGCTGGGTCTTTGTTGCTGCGTGGGCTTTTCTCTAGTTGCAGCAAGCACGGGCTACTCTCTGGATGCTGTGTGCAGGCTTCTCTTTGTGGTGGTTTCTCTTGTTTGGGAGCACGGGCTCCAGGGCACCTGGGCTTCAGCAGTTGCGGCTTCTGGGCTTCGTTGCTTGGCGGTGTGTGGGATCTCCCCAGATGGGGGATCGAACCTATGTCTCCTGCATTGGCAGGTGAATTCTTTACCACTGAGCTACCACGGAAGCCCCTTAACTGAGCATTTTTAATGGTTCCATTTTCTCTCCCTTCTTAGGCATATCAATTATGCTTTAAAAAATTTTGGGGGGTTCCCCTAGAGTTTGGAATTTCCATTTATAACTCATTTAAGTCCGTGTTCAAATAACATACTTTGTCACGTGTAGTAAAAGTACCTTATAGCAGAGTATTTCCAATTTCTCCCTTCTATATCTTTTAAATTTGTTGGCATTAATTTCACTTATTCATAAGCTATTAACACAAATATATTATTAGTATCTTTAAATAAACATTTATCCATCAGTCTAATTAAGAATAAGAATAAGTATTTTGTTTTACCTTGATACTTTTCCTTTTTTTAAAAGAAAATGTCGGTTCAAGTTTCTGACCTATATATATTTTTCCTTCTTTTAACATTTTTTTTTTTGCAAGGCTGGTCTGGGATGAATTCCTTCCATTTTCATTTGTCTGAGAAAGTTTTTGTTTCTGTTTCATTTTGGGAGGGGGGGTACACCCTGCTGCCTGTGGGATCTTAGTTCCCCAACCAGGGATTGAACCTGTGCCCCCTGTAGCGGAAGCACGGGGTCTTAACCACCAGCCCACCAAGGAAGTCTTCAATTATGTTTGAAGGATAATTTTGCTGGAGATAGGTTACAGGCTGGGGGGCTCTTTCTTTGAACGCTTGAATAGTCCATTACGCTCTCCTTGCTCGCTTTCTGAAGAGAAGCCTGATGTTCTTCTAATCCTTTTCCCTCTCTAGATGAGGTGTCTTTCTTCTCTTGCTTCTTTCAAGACTTCCTCTTTTTCTCTCGCTTGAATATGAAGTGTGTAGGTGTAGTTTTGAGATACTTTTCCTCCTTGGTGTTTTCTGAGCTTCTTAGATCTGTGGTTTGCTATCTGTCATTCATTTTGGAAAGTTCCCAGCCGCTATTACTTCAAATGCTTCTTCTCCATTCTCTATTCTTCTTGTGGTGTCACAATGATGGGCATGCTTCATCTTTTGAAACCGTTTCACAGTTCTTGGATGTTCTGTTCTCTTTTTTCCATTTTCTTCTTTGCATTTCAATTTGGGAAGTTCTATTGACATGTTTTCCAAGCTCACTGATTCTTTTCTTGGCCACAGCCAGTCCGCTTGAAAAGTCCATCAAGGGCATTCTTCATTTCTTTTACAGTGTTTCCGATTTCTAGCGTTTCCTTTTGATTTTTCCTTGAGAGTTTCCATCTTTATGCTTACATTAGTTATTGATTTTTGCATGTTGTCTACTTTTCTTTTCCTAATGATCTACTTTTTTTTCCCTTAACAGTCTTAGAGTATTAAATCATAGTTATTTTAATTGCTTGATCTGATAATTCGGAAATCTACATCACAGACACATTTAACAGAGATGTGATAAATGAAAAGAGTATACTTGCAACATCTCATGGGACCAGGGGTTAATGTCTAGAATATACAGAGACTATAAGAAAAACCCAGGAAACTGCTGGGAAAATTTGGTTCAGTTCAGTAGCTCAGTTATGTCCAACTCTTTGTGACCCCATGGACTGCAGCATGCCAGGCTTCCCTGTCCATCACCAACTCCTGGAGCTTGCTCAAACTCACGTCCATCGGTGATGCCATCCAACCATCTCATCCTCTGTCATCCCCTTCTCCTCCTGGCTTCAGTCTTTTCCATAATCAGGGTCTTTTCTAATGAGTCTGTTCTTCTCATCAGGTGGCCAAAGTATTGCAGTTTCAGTTTCACCACCAGTCCTTCCAATGAATATTCAGGACTGAGTATCTTTAGGATTGACTGGTTGGATCTCCTTGCAGTCCAAGGGACTCTCAAGAGTCTCCTCCAACACCACAGTTCAAAACCATCAATTCTTTGGCCCTCAGCTTTCTTTATGGTCCAACTCTCCTATCTGTTCATGACCACTGGAAAAAACCATAGCTTTGACTATACGGACTTTTGTCAGTAAAGTAATGTCTCTGCTTTTTAATATGCTGTTAAGGTTTGTCATAGCTTTTCTTCCAAGGAGCAAGTGTCTTTTAATTTCATGGCTGTGGTCACCATCTGCAGTTCAGTTCAGTTCAGTCGCTCAGTCGTGTCTGACTCTTTGCAACCCCATGAATCGCAGCACGCCAGGCCTCCCTGTTCATTACCATCTCTCGGAGTTCACTCAGACTCACGTCCATCGAGTCCGTGATGCCATCCAGCCGTCTCATCCTCGTAATCTGGATTCCAGCTTGTGTTTCTTCCAGTCCAAGAGCCCAAGAAAATAAAGTCTGTCACTGTTTCCACTGTTTCCCCATCTATTTGCCATGAAGTGATGGGACTGGACGCCATGATCTTCGTTTTCTGAATGTTGAGCTAGTTTGTTTTTAAGCTAGTTTTTTCACTCTCCTGTTACTTCCATCAAGAGGCTCTTTAGCGCCTCTTCACTTTCTGCCATAAGGGTGGTATCTGAGGTTTTTGATATTTCTCCTGGCAATCTTTTTTATTGAGTAATTTATTTTATTTGGAGGCTAATTACTTTACAATATTGTAGTGGTTTTTGCCATACATACATGAATCAGCCATGGGTGTACATGTGTCCCCCATCCTTAACCCCCCTCCCACCTCCTTCCCCATCCCATCCCTCAGGGTCCTCCCAGTGCACCAGCCCTGGGCACCCTGTCTCATGCATCGAACCTGGACTGGTGATCTGTTTCTCATATGGTAATATACATGTTTCAGTGCTATTCTCTCAAGCCATCCCACCCTCGCCTTCTCCCACAGCGTCCAAAAGTCTGTTCTTTATATCTGTGTCTCTTTTGCTGTCTCGCATATAGGCTCATTATTACCATCTTTCTAAATTCCATATACATGCGTTAATATACTATATTGGTGTTTTTCTTTCTGACTTACTTCACTCTTTATAATAGGCTCCAGTTTCATCTACCTCATTAGAACTGATTCAAATGCATTCTCTTCTTCTGGCAATCTTGATTCCAGCTTATGCTTCATCCAGCCCAGCATTTCATATGATGTACTCTGCATATAAGTTAAATAAGCAGGGTGACAATATACAGCCTTGATGTACTCCTTTCCCAATTTGGAACCAGTCCATTGTTCCACATCCAGTTCTAACTGTTGCTTCTTGACCTGCATACAGATTTCTCAGGGGGTAGGTAAGGTGGTCTGGTATTCCTCTCTGCTTAAGAATTTTCCACAGTTTGTTGTGATCCACAGAGTCAAGGCTTTAGCATAGTCAGTGAAACAGAAGTAGATGTTTTTCTGGAATTCTCTTTCTTTTTCCATGATCCAGCGGATGTTAGCAATTTGATCTCTGGTTCCTCTGCCTTTCCTAAATCCAGCTTGAACATCTGGAATTTCTCGGTTCATGTACTGCTGGGAAAATTGGTGGTCAAGGATAGCTAGCATTTTCATAGTGATCACTGGGTTCTAAGACACACAAATGTAAGAGCAGAAGGTATATGACCTGTGAGAATCATGAAGAGTAGATCTTGGATGGGGGGCGGTGGGTATTGAGAAGGGCTATCTGGAGGTGATGGGTTCTGAAGAATGAATAGGAGTTTGCTAGGGAAGTGAGTGTGGTGAAGGCATTCTGGGCTATGGGAACAGCCTGAGCAAATGTGTGGGAAGAGTGGTGTGCAAATCAAAGTTCTCACAAACACATGAGAGACAGTGGCAAGAGATATCGCCAGAAAGGCAGGCTGAGGAGTGACAATGTGATCCTGTAGGCAGTAGGGAGCCACAGATGGTTCTTGAGCAGGTACACGGTGAAGTGGAAGTGTTGGTTATGAATACAAGGTGGACAAAGAGGAAGAAGATCTTTATGAACTGGTCCGACAGAGGTTGTCTTCAGGTCTAGGGAGGGTGGTGGTGTTGGGAAGTAGGTAGAGCAAGAGCAATCCTCAGGCCTCTGGCTCAGAGTCCTGGGCAGGCGGAAGTGCTGGGCAGGAGGGCAGAGGGACAGGGTGGCAGGGACATGGCGAGAACAGGCTGGGATGGGTCTGAGGAGCCAGGGGCTCCGGTGGGGGTGGGCTGCTCTCCCTGAGGTGGGTGCTGGAGAGTGGGAGGGAGGTTTTTAGGGGACTCTGTAAGGGTCACTTACACTTAGTAGGGTGATTGGAGGCTGAGGAGGTGGGCAGCAGGGGGGCAGGCGAGGCTGGGGATATAGGGCTTTGTGTCCCAGGCTCCGTGGCCACATCAGCTTTGTGACGTGGGCTTTGTCCTCTTCTGTGACGACCAGCGCTGAGGCCGGTACCACTGTCTCCCACTTTGTGGACCTGTGGCGGGGTGGGGTGGGTCAAGCCCGAGCAGTGAGGTCCTGCTTGGAACAGAGGCCTGGAGCTCGGAGCAGCAGCCGGAAGATTTGGGGGGAGGCCACCAGGCCCAGACCCACCTCCTTTGAGAGACAGGAGAGCAGGGGCCCACCCTAGGGTCTTCACCACTACCGTCCCCCTCTTCATGCTGAGAGGCGGGCCTGGGCTCAGCTCTAGGCACCGTCTGGGTCCCCCTGCCCTCCCCGGTAGAGGCTGGGGTAGCCTCCCGAGCCTGTCCGCTTGAGCCAGAGTTATCAGGAGGTAAATTTTGATTTCTGTCTTGGTCTCTCTCCTCTCCCACTGGGCCCTTCCCTTCTGCAAACCTCAGCTCTCCCTGCCCACCACCCGAACCTCCCTCAGCCCATGTTTTCTGCTCCAAGAATGAGAAGGCCGACTCTTGAGATTTGCCTGTTTGGCCTCCAAGGAGACCTGCTTTTTCTGCCTCTTCAACGCCTCCCCACACCACCCTGCCTTCGTTTGCCTCTTTGCTGAAACAGCCGAGCTTGTCTCAACTCTGGACTGTTGCCCCTGCTATTCCCACTGGGGACAGAAATGTTGAAACCTTCAGGGATAAGCTGACCCGACTTGTTCTCTGTGGCCCGTGTGGACAGAGCCAGGACTGGGGGTGAGAGTGGAAGAGTTATGGAGTGGACCTAACTCAGCCAAAGGAAAAACTATCTATCTGTGAAAAATGTGTCAAAAGGCTGTGTGCCTCCAGGCCCCAGGAGGGAAGAGATCTTTGCTCCTGGGGGAGTGAATGGAGCCGGGTCTACTGAGGAAGGGTCCAGGTGATGGGAAGGCCTGGCTTACACCTCTGGACGGGGTGGGGTGGCCCCACATCTAGAACCTGTGGATTTGCTTCTTCTCTAGACTGGTCTAGGGACTTGGGTCTCAGAACTGGGAGGACAAGGTCCTCCTAGGAGGACCACAGTACTGCCCCAGTCTACCCACATCCTGCCCTCCCCTGACCCAGAGTCCCCAACTTCCTTCTTCACAATTCCCTCCCCTCTCCCCATTTTCCCCAGAAGAAATTGAATAGCTAGAATTGCATAATGCAGGTAAGACGTGGGCTTTCTGATGGGCTGAGAGGGAGAAGAGCTGCTTACGTTGCCTTTTCCACAGGCCGCTCCCTCTGAAAGGCTCCTTGGTGGAAACTTGTACTTCAGGGACAGCCTGGGACAAAGGCCCTTCCCCATCTGGCTGAAGACCTGCCTTCCCCTGGTGCCCCCATGCCCACCCTACCTTCCAGCCTTACCAAACATCCCCTTTCTTATTATCCCTCGCACTTTTCCGCTTCAAATATCCAGTCCCATTCTGCCTACTGGATGAACTCCTATACATCCTTCCGAGCCCAGCCTGCTTTCTCTCTCTCTGGTAAGCCTTCTTTGCTCCTGTGTGTTAATTTTATTTTTCCCCCGAGATCCCCCTACACTAAACCTACAGCTCTCCTACAACAGGCATTGCCTGTGTTATCGGGATGTGCCGATGTGTCTGCTGTCAGCAAAGGACCGTGTTACTGCTTCTCTGCATGTCCCTGGTGCCCTGGAGCTGCTGGGGCTGGAATGGTCTGGGGAGAGCAGGTGCTTAGAGAGTATTTATTGATTCAATACTTGGATGGATGGATGGATGGATGGCCTGGCTGACCTCAGGCAGTGGGCCTAGAATGCTGAGCTCCAGGAGCAGGTTTCTGTCCCTGCCTCCCCGGGGGCAGTGGGCACAGCAGTCGTTGAGTAGGTGAGGGTCATCACAGGCGCAGCTTGCAGCCCCACCCTGCCCTTGCCAGGCCCCAAACCTACCTGCCCTGCTTAATAGGGCACATCCCTGAAGAGAAGGAAACACTCCAGGGCCTTTCCAGGGAAGATTTAAAAGGTGCTTAGCACCCACCTGTCCTCCAGAGAAGGAAGGATTGAGAAGTATTTGCCATGAACCAAGTTCAGAGAGGCGGCGCTCGTGATCAAGGACCTGCCTGCCGGGCAGGAGACGTAAGAGGCTCAGGTTCCATCCCTGGGTCGGGAGGGTCCCCTGGAGAGGGAAATGGCAGTCCTCTCCAGTATCCTTGCCTGGGAAATGCCATGGACAGAGGACCCTGGCGGGCTACAGCCCGTGGGGTCACACAGAGTCAGGCACGACCGAAGCTGCTTGTGTGTATGTGTGTTAGTTGCTCAGTCATGTCCTCTTTGCCCAGAGGAGCAAGAGGCCCCTCAGGACCCTGAGCTGTGGGAGGAGCCGAGAGGTGGTGGGGTCTGTGCCTCCCGACAGTCCCCTCCTCACGCAGAGGCTCGGGGTCAAAGGCTGCCCAGGACTGGCTCACGGAGGCCCTAAGCATAGATCCTCCTGACCCCAGGCTCCCTGTCCACCCCTGGCTCCCAGGCTCTCACGCAGGGTGGGAGTTGGGGTGCCTGGACATGTGGCCAGGATGGACGCATCCATTCCTTGCATGTGACGTGGGACTGACTGCAAGTTGGAGCAGGACCTCTCAGCCCAGAAAGTGGGGACGCTTTAGGGGTTGGAATTCCCACAGGGGAGCTGAGTGCTGAGTGAAGAGGATGCCAGCCTGGTGCTCCCTGCCCACCACCCTCCGCACACACAGTCCCCTGCCTGGGACACCTCCTCCCTCAGGAGGCCCAGAGGGTGCACGGAGCTGCCAGCTTCCAGGTGTACCTGTCCGGGCCCCCTCGTGTGCAGGAGGAGGAAACTGAAGCTCTGAGAGCTGCTGGGACTCAACCTAGTTTGTGCAGGAAGAAGGGGCAGCCTGGCACTTTCCACGTGCAGACCTACGATTCCTGTGCTGCAAGGGGGGCTCATCCAGGGGTGTCTGGGCTCCTGGCTTCAGCCCTCCGGGGTGCTCCCCAGCTGTGCACTCTTGACAGTCACCTCACCTCTCTGAGCCTTCTATCATGTGTCCTGGGACCAAAGTATTCCCACCTCCCCTGCCCACCACGTAGTATGGCTACAGCCTGGCGTCAGCTGGGGCCTCACTCACTCCTGAATTAGACTCGTGGGAAATGAAAAGACATGCAAGATGGACAACGTGGGTTTGAGTCCCCACTCCAGGGACCCCCGACTGTGGGTCCCTGGGTGAGTCACCCATCTGCTGGAGCCTTAGTCTCCTCCCCTGTAAAATGGGCATTCAGCCCCACCCTCTCTGGGCTCTGGTGGGGCCAAGGGCCTGGCATGGTGCCAGCCTCATGGCAGGGGCTCTGGGTGTCTGGCGTGATAAGTAGGAAATGTCAGGAGCGGGAAGGAGCTAGTCAGTGTGGGTCAGGGTGGCCTGGAGGGAGTGGTCTGGGGCCGGGTACCAGGGCCCCTAAACGTCATCGTGTGGTGAGCAGCTGCCTTTGCCTGGAGGCAATGGGGAGCCACAGCAAGCTTAATCAGGGTGGTGGTGATGCCCTCAGATTGCCTTGCCGGGAGGAGAGTGGAGGCCATGAGATGGGAGGGGACGGACTTGGCAGCCAGGCCCAGGGTGATGGAGAGGAGGGTGTGGCTTTGAGGGAGACACAGAAGGGGAGACACTAAGAGGATGGATTTTCCAGTCTGATGGCCTCTGAATAGTGGTATTCCGGCTTACTAGCTGTGTGATCTTGGCCAATTGCTTAACTTCTTTGAGTCTCACCTTTTTTTAGCTGTAAATCTGGAGTTGTGATGTTGTTTTTCTGGGGGACAGGGGTGGTCCATGAAGAAATATGGGTGAGGAGACACACCAAGGAATTGGCAGCTGTGGTTATTTTTAATGGGTGGGGCTTAACTGTTGAGACTCACAGGTACTGGCCTGGGAGATGAGGGGACAGAGTGACTGTCAGTCAGGATGGTTTCTTAGTTGGGACATAGATTGGGCTGCATAGGTCGGACTCAAAATAACTGACTAAACGGGGTTTCCTAGGTGGTGCTAGTGGTAAAGAATCTGCCTGCCAATGCAAGAGACACAGGAGACTTGGGTTTGGTCCCTGGGTCGGGAAGATCCCCTGGAGAAGGATGGCACCCCACTCCAGTATTCTTGCCTGGAAAACTCCATGGACAGAGGACCCTGGCGGGCTACAGTCTGTGGAGTCGCCAAGAGTCAGACACGACTGAGTGAGCACACATCACATACACAAACAGGGTGGACACTTATTTCTCTCCCATAGAAGTCTGGGTTGTAGGACCAGCTGTGCTCCGTGAAGCTGTCATGGCCCCTGCCATCCCTGGCATCTTGCCCTCATCTGTATGGTCCAGGGTAGCTCCCATCAGGTCTGCATTCCCCAGGATGAGGGGAGGAGGAGAGGGAAGGAGAACCACGCTGTCTCTTTAAGAGCATGACCTGGAAGTGGAACATAGAGTTCACTTTGCTCACATCCCACTGGCTAGAAATTAATCACATGGCCATACTTGGCCACAAGGAACACTGGGAAATGTAGTCTTTATTCTGGGTGAGCATATGCCTGGCAAAAATCAGGGGTTCTATAGTGTAGAGGGAAAAAAGAGAGCTGGATGACTCTACCAGAGACAGGACATGTGAGGAGAGGGGTGGATTGGGGCGGTGAGAGTGGGAGGTAAGTTCCTTTTAGGCTGGATCAGTCTGAGGAGAAGATGATTTACTCCTGAGGTCTCTGTGGCTGCACCATCGTGCCTCCACCCCTGTGTTGTCCTTTCCCCTTGACCTTCTTGCACACACATCCTCTTGTATCACATGACACATGTGAGTCACGTTGGAGAGCCTCCCTTCAGGTGGGAATCCCTGGAGAGTGCCCCTGGTGCCCCTGGGGCTGGGCTGGGCTATCTCCCATTTACTCTGTGGTCCTATCTTCTGGTTGGGGCTTAACTATTGTTAAGCCCACTCTAGTGAGTTTTTAATTTCACTTTAGGGGGTCATTTCCTGGGGCAGAGTCCCCCGTGCAGGGCGGACAATGACAGACTTGAGCTGAGTCCCCTCACTCCCCCTGACTGTCCCACAGAGTTGTGTGGCTGCCAGGGAGCGCTGAGACCCTCTGCCTGCCTCATCAGATCCAGGGGCTCAAAGCAGAGAAGCCTGCTGTCTGCAGCAGACAGGGCTGTCTTCGTTGCTCGGCATGGAATCCCCAGCACAACTTTCTGTCTCTGTCTCAGCCTGGAGGTGTGCACATGCCTAATCTGCAGCCACCAGCTTGCACTCCTGGGAGCCATGAGGCCCTGACAGGGCTCCATACCATGGTCAATATAAACCTTAAAACACACTGCATATATTTTTTGCTTTGGCAGCTAGGACGCTCCCTGCCGACATGGGAGTTGTAAGAATTGTACCCTTAACTGACTTTCTGCTCTCATTTCTTTATCTACATCTTTATTCTTCTTGTTCTGCCTTTTCTGACTTCATAGGTGCTTGGGGACACAGAAGGTGAGCTTCATTTGCTTATCTACAAGATAAGGAAAAGCCCATCCACTTGGGTTCTTCTGAGGATCACAGGAACGGAGGCCCCTCTGCTGAGTAGGCTGGAGGGGGATGTTCTGCTGATGTTGGGGTTTGGTAAAGTCACACTCGGCTGTGGACTCCAGGGAGCCACCTCCATTGTGAGCGCCTGCAGCTCTTAGGAATGGGGCCAGGGATGTGACCCAGAAATGCTCCTGGTCCCGGGGGCTGAGTCTTGATATCCCCCAGCCCCGAGAGAGTCAGCTCTGTGAGGTCCAGCTGGGGGCCAAGACACGGTGTTTCTCTTGTTTCTTTCTCCTCTTCGTACTCCTCACTCAAGATCCCGCCTCTCCCCGAGGATGCTGATGGCGAGGCTCCCCAATACGACGCTCCAGACAACCTCTTCCCTTTGCCCCCCACCTCCTCCTGGATGCCCTCAGGATGCCCTCCTCCGCCTGGGCACCAGTGAGTGGGTAGGATCTCCCACCCCATGGGCCTCTCGAAACCCAGAAATGAGGGCAACTAAGCTTTTTGGAAAGGCTAGGATGTCCTGATATGTGTAAATTTCCCATCATAGACGTCTTGCTTAACGGAGATGGGGCCGGGTGGGCACCTTCCCTCCTCTGTTTTGGGAAGATCTCGGGGTGCCTGTGAACACAGGCAACCCCAAAGCTGTGGCTTCACGGAAGAGAAGATTGCTGCTCTCTGGGTATGCAGGAAGCAGGAATCTGCAATTCTGCACATGAGCTCAGGCCTGACTTCAAGTTCACCCAAGTGGGACCGCTGGAAGCCGTGGAAAAGCTGGGTCCACGGGGGAGGCTGGGGAGATGCCCGGTGGGCAGACGTGAGTGGAGGACATCCTTGTTCAAGAGATGCCTTGGGGTAGGGGAGGGGCACCTGGAGGGCTTGGGGGCGGACTGGTCAGAGACCCGAGCCCCGCAGTCCTTTCCCCCTTGGCTGCCGTGTTTTGTTCGTCTTGGGTCCCAACTCTGCAGAGTGGTGAGGCGTGCCCTCAGGTATAGGATACTGGCCACATGCTCTCATTGACCACGGAAGACCCCCAGCATGGGACCGCGAGCCATGACCTGGCCAGCGTGGATCCTCAAAGGGGTGGTCCTGGGGCGCCCCCATGCTTGGCTTCCTCTGCCTGATACGTGTCCCGGGTCAGGCCTCTGGACCAGGACCTCGCTGCTCTGGTTTGACCGCTCCCGCCAAGGGCGCGGCACACAGCCGCTCTGTGACTGCAGCCAGTGGGTGCCGTGGGGTTAAGATGGTCTGAATCTAGACTGTGTTACACCCACCAGGTGCAAAGGCGCTCTTCCCAGACTCAGGTGCAAACCCTGCAGCCCCTCCAGCTCCGTCTCATGCCGGCCTTCCCTCCCTCAACACACGTCCCTTGGACAGCCTGGCTACCCCGTGGCTCTCGTATCCCTCACCCCATCACTTGGAACCCCGCTGACTGGCCAAAGTGTGGAGCTCTGGGCTTGCAGGGCAGCTGCGCAGGGACGCCTTCGCCTGAATGGCCCGGGAAACTGCGCTTGTCACCTGCCTTGTCCGCCCCGCGCGCCGTGTGTGCATCTGAGTTTGTGGCACGGCTGGTTCCACCAGGTACAAACTTGACGCCGCCCACCTCCTCTCCTTCCACAGCGGACCCGACGTCTTGACCCGGCTCGCACGCCCTGCTGCTTCCCGTGCGTCTGCTCTCGGTCCTCCGAGCTGCCCGGGCGACCATCATTCCTTTCTTTTTTAAATTATGTGTTTCTTTATGGCTGTGCTGGGTCTTCCTGTCGCCATGGCGTGTGGGCTTCTCACCGCAGTGGCCTCTTCTGCTGCAGGTCGCAGGCTCTGGGCGCTCGGGCTCGGCAGCTGCGGCACACAGGCTTCCTTGCTCCATGGCGTGTGGGATCTTCCTGGACCAGGGATCGAGCCTGGGTCCCCTGCACTGGCAGGCGGATCCTTCGCCGCTGAGCCACCAGGGAAGCCGGTTCCGTCTTTATTAGGACCACACAGTACCCTGGGGGCTGTTTCCCCAAAAGTATAACCTCTTTTGCAGATGGCCTGCCTGCCCGTGTTGTGACCTGCCCCCCGCCCCCCCCCAGCTTGCCACAAACTCCAGTGACATCTTTTCCTGCCCTGGGTGCCTCTGCTCAGTGCAGTCTGTTGGGGTCCAGGGTGCAGCTGGGACGTGCCGTGGAGCCTGCTCCTGGTTGAGCCCTACTCAGAGCTGGCGGCATCTGCATGACCCAGGACATGGGCAGAGTGGTGTCCGGGGTGGGGATGGGGTGGTGACTTTGGGGGTCGGAGGTTTCTGCTTCTAGGATCTGAACCATCGGGCGCGTGTTTAGTCACTCAATCGTGTCCGACTCTTTGTGACCCCCATAGACTGCAACACACCAGGCTTCCCTGTCCTTCACTGTCTCCCAGAGTTTGTTCAAACTCATGTCCATTGAGTCGATGATGCCATCCATCCATCTCATCCTCTGTCACCCCTTCTCTTCCTGCCTTCAATCTTTCCCAGCATCAAGGTCTTTACAAAAGAGTCGGTCGGCTCTTTGCATCAGGTGGCCATAGTATTAGAGCTTCTGCCTCAGTTCTTCCAATAAATATTCAGGACTGATTTCCTTTAGGATTGACTGGTTTGATCTCCTTGCTGCCCAAGGGACTCTGAAGAGTCTTCTCCAGCACCACAGTTCAAAAGCATCAGTTCTTCGGTGTTCAGCCTTCTTTATTGAGCTACAGTTCCCATATAATAAAATTCAACTGTAATGTGATTTTTTTTCTTATCTTTAGTATTTATTTTTGTCTATCTTATTTATTTCTGCCAGATCTTAGTAGAACACGGAATCCTTAGTTGCGGCATGTGAACTCTTAGTTGGGGCATGTGGGATCTAGTTCCCTGACCACAGATTGAATCTGGGCCCCCTTCTTTGGGAGCATGGAGTCTTAGCCCCTGGACCACCAGGGAAGTCCCTATGATGTTTTGAAATATAACTGGGAAAGAAGGTTTCAGTTCTGGGTGCCCCCAGCACCACCTTTCCAAGGACTCCAGCCTTGGGTCCTTCCTTCTTCCACAGCAGGGCCATCTTTTTCTCCCAGATCATTCCCACTGCGGTGGGTTGAATGGGGGCTCCCAGAAGGATGTCCGCATCCTAATTCCCAGAGCCTTAGATGGAAAAGCGTGAACATCAGCTCATGTAGGCCTTCAGGGAGGAGCTTATCCAGGATGACCTGGCTCCTGAGTACAGTCCCATCCCCATGAAATAGACAAGCAGGGAGAAGCGGGGGTGTGTGGGGATGGAGGCAGAGACTGGAGTGGTTCTGGGCCTCCAGAACCCGACCTCGCGGAAGCCTCTGAGCTCTGAGTGCAGCCCTGCCCACCCCATGATTCCAGGTTCTAGCCTCCAGAACCATAGCGGGTCAATGTGCTTGGCCACCATGTAAGTTTGTGGCGCTTTGTTATGTGGCCCCAGGAAACCCGTGTCATTATGCGAAAGTGCGAGACCCTGAGTCCCTCACTGCTCACCCCACCCACGTGCTGGCCACTCCATGTTTCCTCCCCAAGAAGCTTCTCCACCACGACCTGCCACCAGGCTCTCAGCCTCTGTGTCCCATGTCACCATGGCGCCACCAAGTCATTCCTGTCAGGTCACCCCTCCTGGGCCCGCCCCTTCTCAGTCAAATCTGAGGGTCCCTCCTATGCCTCGTTGCCCATATCCCTCAGCAGCTCTTGACTGGCTCCTGGGGGACCCCCTCCCCACCTCCTCCCGCTCCCCTCCAGCCATCTCCAATCCGGAGGGTGCCTGGGGTCCTGTCCCCTCGCCGCAGGTAGAGTGCGGACAGTTGGACAGTCGTCCCTGGGGCTTCAAGGGAGAGGAGCCCCGAGAACCCGGGGTGGGGAGGAGAGGGGGGCTGTCCCCAACTTAGGCTGCCCTGAACCATGGTGACCGGCAGGCTGCCCCTCAGCAGAGGAGGGACGGTGCGCTTGGCTGCAGGGTTTCAACAGCGTTCGCACTGGACTCTGGAAAGCGCAGGTCACCTTTGATCATGTGGAGAACGAGCGTGTGTAAAGGGGTGAGGTTAACTGCATTCTCGTGAGCTGTGACCACAGCTGTCTGCAGGGCCCTGGGTCGCCTTCGCACCAGCTCACCTGCCGGCCGTGGTCACAGCAGAGGGACAGGGACAGACATGGGGGGATGGGTGTGGTCCACATCGAACAGGAACATGGTTGTGAGCGGCAGCTGCTCTTTTAACCTTTCCCAAGTGCTGGGTCCGGAGAAGGCAATGGCATCCCACTCCAGTACTCTTGCCTGGAAACTCCCATGGACGAGGGAGCCTGGTGGGCTGCAGTCCATGGGGTCGCTGAGTCAGACCTGACTGAGCGACTTCACTTTCACTTTTCACTTTCATGCATTGGAGAAGGAAATGGCAACCCACTCCAGCGTTCTTGCCTGGAGAATCCTGTCCTCCTCCAGGACTTTCAGGAATTGCCCTGAGGCATGGTGGGACCAACACTCATCCTTTATCTTCTTGAAGGTGGTACTGATCTCTGATGCCTCCTTTCCTGGAATGTGATGCTGTTTCTGATTCGTGATGGTGGCTAAGGAGGGGTCTGTTTCGAAGCCGTCCAGTCTCTCCCTTGCTCTCACCCCAGAGAGCAGAACCACAGTGGAAAGGGCACCGACTGCTAAGTATGACGAGCCGGGGTGTTCATTTGGGGCTCAGAGAATTTACTCCTCGATGGGTCGCGGAACCCGTAGTTCCGTGTAAGACGGACTTCGGACGGGACTGCCCTTATTACCTGGTGTTTGTAGGTCCCTATCTAGCAGGCGCCTTCATGAGACAGCACGTTCCTGGTGTCCAAGCCAGTTCAGGCCCAGTCTCCGACGGTCCTCCAGATGTTTGGGTGTTCTGCATCCCCCTTGGGTTATCAGCTGAATAAATGGACAAGGTCCCATTGGGAGGAGCATTGGGGGAAACATTGCAGCGTGCACTGGCTGTTATATTGTGGGGTCCTTCCTCCCTGGGAATCAGCCGGCTCTTCAGTCAATGAGTCCTGAGCCTAAAGATCGAGTCAGGAACGGGCGCTGGGCTGCAGCATGTCAGCAGCTCCTTTGGCGCCTTTTCTGTTTGCTTGTTCCTGTGTTCCTTAGACCTTAATCTTACAGTTGAGCTCACTAGGCAACATTTCACACTCTTCTTTTCTAAACACAGGCAGCGGGCTTTCCTGGTGGCTCAGTGGTAAAGAATCCATCTGCTAATGCAGATGTTAAAGACTCAGGTTCGATCCCTGGGTTGGGAAGATCCCCTAGAAAAGGAAATAGCGACCCACTCCAGTATTCTTTCCTGGAGAGTCCCGTGGACAGAGAAGCCTGGCAGGCTGCAGCCCATGGGGTTGCAAAAGAGTTGGACATGACTTAGTGTCTAAACCTACCTACTCCCGTCCTGGGGGCCCAGGGGCAGGTCCTGATGGCGTTTCCATTCAATGACTGGATGAGCTGTTAAGAGGCTGGGAGAGCTGGTGGAGGGGGTCTTACCTACCCTGTTGATTCCTTTCCTGGATTAGAAGGAATAGGGATGAGAAATCAATTAGTTAAAGAAAGACTGACTCTCTTCCCCAGCTCCCCCTTAGTGAATTTGCAGGCTGACCACGTGGGCAAGACAGTGTTTAGAGAAGATCAGGGAAGTCAGCAGGCCTGCGTGCCGTGGAAAAATAATGAAGAATCTGACCTTCTGCCTTAACGATTAACTGAGATAGCACCCCCCCTTTCCCTTTAAAATCGTCACGGCTGAGCAGAATCTTCAGCGGGGTCTCTGCACGTAAGTCTGCCATCTCCGCAGACTGCCGGCTTTTCTGAATAAAGTCCTTGCCTCTCCACCGAAGCCTGCCCTTCAGTTTATTGGCTGCTGAGCGGGGGCGAGTGGCCGAACCTGCATTTGTTTACAAGGGGATCGTGACTTTTTATTGCTGGGTCTTCCCCAGCCATCGGTCCATCTGCACTTGATTTCTTCTGTTGGCACAAACTAAGAAGGGCCCTTGTCTGTCCCGTCTCCTTACGCTCGGTCAGGACGCTCTGCAGGCCTCACTCTGGGGCTGGCCTCCAGCCTGGCTGCTCATCACGATGACCGCAAAGTCCAGGCCCCTGGGGGAAAGAGCTGCCCCCTGGCCTTGCCCGCTTGGGTCCCACTTCCCCAGGGCCGTCTGTGGGCCGGGATCATGACAGCCTGTCCTGCCTGCCGTCAGCCCTGCCTTTTTTACGGGACACGACCACCCTGATTGTTGTGGTCGTGCAGAAGCCCCTCCGTCTCCGCACCCCCTCTGTCCTCCGGGCCTTTCCCTAGACCTCTCCGGCCTGGCAGCCCGTCCACCCCAGTTGCCCGTTTCTTGAGCCTTCGAGTCCCTTCACCACCGCCCGCCATAACCGTCCTGCCTTTTCTGCTTCGACCAGAGTGGCGGTCACCGGTTCGGGCTTTGGGAGTCCCCCTGGGTGTCTGCACCGTGCCCCGGGGTCCCTGCTGGAGTTGACCCCGTGTCTCGGCACAGGCTACCGAGGGAGCCGGCCCCTCCCAGGCAGCTCTGTATTCCCGCTCTGGTCAGCCAGGAGCCCCCCGGGGCACAGTCCTCCCTTATCCGCACTGTATCCCTGACTCTCGGCGGCGGCCCGGGGGGCGGGGTGGGGTGCTAGTTCTCGAGGGGGACGGCCCTCTGCCTTGTCCCCATCTGCTGGTAGCTCCTACTTGGGGCCACATCCAAGGACCCTAGCGCTGAGTCACTGGGAGGGAGAACCTGCAGAGCGTGAGTCTCCATCCCATAACTCAGGGTCCTTGGTGTTTTCTTTTTCTGGCTCCGAGTCCTGGCATGCAGGATCTTTGTTCCTCAACCAGGGCTCGAACCCGTGCCCCTGCAGTGGATAAGGGGAACGTGGAATGTTCAGTGGGAACGTTTCAGGGGAACGTGCAGTGGATAATGGGAATCCTAACCCAGGGACTCCCGGGGAAGTCCCAGTTTTCCCAGCTTTGACATGACAGCCCCACCTTGGTCGGGTTAGGTCTTCCTTGAACTTCAGCCACTTAGACTCCTGGGCTCCGGGCTTGGTCTGCAGTGTCCCTTTGACCTGCCCTCCCAGGAGGGGAGAGCCTCAGAGAGGCCCCCGGGGTTCACACGGGCTTGCTGTGGCCCGCCACTCACCTCAGCTTTTGTCGCCCATGGGACTCAAATGCGTGAACCCCGACACTGACACCCTCAACACTTCCTCACCCCATTCTCCCCAGTGACTTTGCGCCTGCACCCCTGCACCCCTGCACCCCCTGCCGCCAGCCGGGGGCCTCAGTGCCGGGCGGCAGCGGGGGGCTGGGTGTGGAGGGACCCTCTTTCTTGTCTTCTGGGGCTGCGCCTGCTGCGGACTGGCTCGGGTTGGCTTCTGGAGGTAGATGCTGAGATGGGTGTGGGTGCCAGACGGTTATCAGCGTTGGCACCTGTGCAAGGGATGGGGAAGAGGTGGGTTTAGAGCAAGAGGCAGGCCCTGGGTGTGGGCTGCCTGGAGGTGGTGCCGGGGCAGGTGGGCAGGGGAGCAGCGGCCGGAGGGCGCTGACCACACTGCCCGAGGGAGGGGGGGCTCCTTTGTGGAAGGGGCGTGGGGACCGTGCGTCGCAGTGGGCCTGCCCAGCCTCTGTCACCCTGCTCCCTCTGCACATGCCTTCCACCAAGTCCACTGGCCACCGCTTACCCACCTGGTGTCAGCTCGCAAGGTGGGCACTCTCCCGACCCCCTGCAGCGGGTCCGCCCCTGTCGAAGCCCCTGCCACACTGAGCCACACGTGCTTGGTTGGCCTTGACCATCCTCTCCCCGAGCACAGTCTTCCTGGTGGTCTCGTTGCAGGGTCTCCAGTGTGTGGGCAAGACAGTGTTTAGAGAAGATCAGGGAAGTCAGCAGGCCTGCGTGCCGTGGAAAAATAATGAAGAATCTGACCTTCTGCCTTAACGATTAACTGAGATAGCACCCCCCCTTTCCCTTTAAAATCGTCACGGCTGAGCAGAATCTTCAGCGGGGTCTCTGCACGTAAGTCTGCCATCTCCGCAGACTGCCGGCTTTTCTGAATAAAGTCCTTGCCTCTCCACCGAAGCCTGCCCTTCAGTTTATTGGCTGCTGAGCGGGGGCGAGTGGCCGAACCTGCATTTGTTTACAAGGGGATCGTGACTTTTTATTGCTGGGTCTTCCCCAGCCATCGGTCCATCTGCACTTGATTTCTTCTGTTGGCACAAACTAAGAAGGGCCCTTGTCTGTCCCGTCTCCTTACGCTCGGTCAGGACGCTCTGCAGGCCTCACTCTGGGGCTGGCCTCCAGCCTGGCTGCTCATCACGATGACCGCAAAGTCCAGGCCCCTGGGGGAAAGAGCTGCCCCCTGGCCTTGCCCGCTTGGGTCCCACTTCCCCAGGGCCGTCTGTGGGCCGGGATCATGACAGCCTGTCCTGCCTGCCGTCAGCCCTGCCTTTTTTACGGGACACGACCACCCTGATTGTTGTGGTCGTGCAGAAGCCCCTCCGTCTCCGCACCCCCTCTGTCCTCCGGGCCTTTCCCTAGACCTCTCCGGCCTGGCAGCCCGTCCACCCCAGTTGCCCGTTTCTTGAGCCTTCGAGTCCCTTCACCACCGCCCGCCATAACCGTCCTGCCTTTTCTGCTTCGACCAGAGTGGCGGTCACCGGTTCGGGCTTTGGGAGTCCCCCTGGGTGTCTGCACCGTGCCCCGGGGTCCCTGCTGGAGTTGACCCCGTGTCTCGGCACAGGCTACCGAGGGAGCCGGCCCCTCCCAGGCAGCTCTGTATTCCCGCTCTGGTCAGCCAGGAGCCCCCCGGGGCACAGTCCTCCCTTATCCGCACTGTATCCCTGACTCTCGGCGGCGGCCCGGGGGGCGGGGTGGGGTGCTAGTTCTCGAGGGGGACGGCCCTCTGCCTTGTCCCCATCTGCTGGTAGCTCCTACTTGGGGCCACATCCAAGGACCCTAGCGCTGAGTCACTGGGAGGGAGAACCTGCAGAGCGTGAGTCTCCATCCCATAACTCAGGGTCCTTGGTGTTTTCTTTTTCTGGCTCCGAGTCCTGGCATGCAGGATCTTTGTTCCTCAACCAGGGCTCGAACCCGTGCCCCTGCAGTGGATAAGGGGAACGTGGAATGTTCAGTGGGAACGTTTCAGGGGAACGTGCAGTGGATAATGGGAATCCTAACCCAGGGACTCCCGGGGAAGTCCCAGTTTTCCCAGCTTTGACATGACAGCCCCACCTTGGTCGGGTTAGGTCTTCCTTGAACTTCAGCCACTTAGACTCCTGGGCTCCGGGCTTGGTCTGCAGTGTCCCTTTGACCTGCCCTCCCAGGAGGGGAGAGCCTCAGAGAGGCCCCCGGGGTTCACACGGGCTTGCTGTGGCCCGCCACTCACCTCAGCTTTTGTCGCCCATGGGACTCAAATGCGTGAACCCCGACACTGACACCCTCAACACTTCCTCACCCCATTCTCCCCAGTGACTTTGCGCCTGCACCCCTGCACCCCTGCACCCCCTGCCGCCAGCCGGGGGCCTCAGTGCCGGGCGGCAGCGGGGGGCTGGGTGTGGAGGGACCCTCTTTCTTGTCTTCTGGGGCTGCGCCTGCTGCGGACTGGCTCGGGTTGGCTTCTGGAGGTAGATGCTGAGATGGGTGTGGGTGCCAGACGGTTATCAGCGTTGGCACCTGTGCAAGGGATGGGGAAGAGGTGGGTTTAGAGCAAGAGGCAGGCCCTGGGTGTGGGCTGCCTGGAGGTGGTGCCGGGGCAGGTGGGCAGGGGAGCAGCGGCCGGAGGGCGCTGACCACACTGCCCGAGGGAGGGGGGGCTCCTTTGTGGAAGGGGCGTGGGGACCGCGCGTCGCAGTGGGCCTGCCCAGCCTCTGTCACCCTGCTCCCTCTGCACATGCCTTCCACCAAGTCCACTGGCCACCGCTTACCCACCTGGTGTCAGCTCGCAAGGTGGGCACTCTCCCGACCCCCTGCAGCGGGTCCGCCCCTGTCGAAGCCCCTGCCACACTGAGCCACACGTGCTTGGTTGGCCTTGACCATCCTCTCCCCGAGCACAGTCTTCCTGGTGGTCTCGTTGCGGGGTCTCCAGTGCGGAGCACAGAAGGGATGCTCAGTGAACAGTGCTGACTGCAGCTCTGAGCGCCCGCTCTGGGCTGGCCGCGTGGCCGGCGTGATTTTATTCACCTTTCACCGAGAGCAGGTGCAGGGAGCCCCGTGTGGTGGTTGTCGTTCCGCTGCTAAGGCATGTCCAAGTCTTTGTGGACTGCAGCACGCCAGGCTTCCCTGTCCTTCACCATCTCCTGGAGTTTGCTCAAACTCATGTCCATTGAGCCGGTGATGCCATCCAACCATCCCATCCTGTCATTCCCTTCTCCTCCTGCCCTCAATCTTTCCCAACATCAGGATCATTTCCAGCGAGTTGGCTCTTCTCATCAGTGGCCAAAGTATTGGAGCTTCAGCTTCAGCGTCAGTCTTTCCAATGAATATTCAGGGTTGATTTCCTTTAGGATTGGCTGGTTTGATCTCCTTGCCGTCCAAGGGACTCTCAAGAGCCTTCAACACCACAGTTCAAAAACATCAATTCTTTGGTGCTCAGCCTTCTGTATGGTCCAACTCTCACATCCATACATGACTACTGGAAAAAACATAGCTTTGACTAGTTGGCAAAGTGATGTCTCTGCTTTTTAATTTGCCATCTAGGTTTGCCAGAGCTTTTCTCCAAGGAGCAAGTGTCTTTTACTTTCATGGTTGCAGTCACCATCTTCAGTGATTTTGGAGCCCAAGAAAATCGTCACATTACAGATAGGAAACCTGAGACCCAGACCTTCCTGTCACAAGGCCACCACCCACAGCAGCCATAGAGGCCGGGTCAGGCGCCCAGGTTCCCCTCTTTGCAGATGGCCCCTGACTCATCCCTGGGCCCAGGTGTCTGTCTTCAGGAGGTGCTGCAAACCTCAGCTGCAGACTGTCTTTGAAAGACCCCCAAACCCAAACTGGATTTATCCCTGCAGTCCAAGAGCAGGAGGAGCCACCTACGGAGGGGTTTGGTCCTCCCACTGGGGACCGCGGTCTGGACGCTGGAATATCGGTACCTTTGGGATGATGCGCTGGGTTTTCTGACGGGTGGAGGATGTGGAGGAGGCCTGGTGGCCTGTCTGGGGATCTGACCTCTGTGTCCCCTGACGCCGCCCCCTGGTGGAGCTGGCTTGCGGGCTGACCTCCTCTCCTGGATCAGCCACTGCCTCCCACCTGGCCCCCACAGCTGGTGGTCTCAGGCACAAAGCGCTTCCCCTCCGGGTCAGGTGCCTCCTGTCACCCCTGTCTCGTCCCGCAGAGAGGCTAGCTGATTTGGTTCCAGAGGCTCCATGGACCTACCCTGACCCTCCACGGTTCTTGGCTCCCTCCCGATGCGACCTTGAACAAGTCTCTGCAGCTTCATCTATAAACTGGGGCCAGTAATGCCCGTTCCACTGAGAAAACCCTGAAAAAAAACCTCAGGCTAGTTTCCAGCCCACAGTGGTGCCAGTACTGTGAGAGGGGAAGGGTGCAGTTCTTCGCAGGCAAGGGTTTGCCTGGGAAGAGTGTGAGTTCTCCTTTGCCCTGAAACGGGGAGGGGTGTGGGGTGCTGAGACAGTGCTTTAGAAGGGGTGGGTGTGGACAGACAGGAGGCAGCTATGGAGGCGGAGTCCCCCCTGCAGTGCCCAGAGCCTGGGGTTAGTATTGCCCTTTCTAGGCTTTAAAACCCATCCTCCACCCTCACTGGGCCGGGGACGTGCTCAGAGGGGCAGCGAGGTGGCTGCTGGCGGCTGCTCTGCGGGTGTGGCTCACTAGTGCAAACCAGCTCTCTTCCCAGGCCCTCATCTTCTCTGGCTTGGGAACCTGGGGTGCAGGGAAGTGAAGTGAAGTGAAAGTTGGTCAGTCGTGACCGACTCTTTGCGACCCCATGGACTATACAGTCTGTGGAATTCTCCAGGCCGGAATACTGGAGTGGGTAGCCTTTCCCTTCTCCAGGGGATCTTCCCAACTCAGGGATCGAACCCAGGTCTCCTGTGTTGCAGGCGGATTCTTAACCAGGGGAAGCCACAGGGGAAGCCACGAGGGAAGGGGTGCCGGGAAGCGCTGCCCACGCCTCGCCTTCCTCAGCTGGAACACGGGGATCCGAAAGGGCCTGCCTTCCGGGGCTGCCGGTGCCGCCCTGGCGCTGGTGCCCACGCTGCTGATGACTATACAGTCTGTGGAATTCTCCAGGCCGGAATACTGGAGTGGGTAGCCTTTCCCTTCTCCAGGGGATCTTCCCAACTCAGGGATCGAACCCAGGTCTCCTGTGTTGCAGGCGGATTCTTTACCAGGGGAAGCCACAGGGGAAGCCACGAGGGAAGGGGTGCCGGGAAGCGCTGCCCACGCCTCGCCTTCCTCAGCTGGAACACGGGGATCCGAAAGGGCCTGCCTTCCGGGGCTGCCGGTGCCGCCCTGGCGCTGGTGCCCACGCTGCTGAGGAGGCGACACACGTGCCGGTGCACTGCGGGCTCTCTGGGGGTCAGCTGCTGGTGTGAGCATGACTTTTGTTGTCATCGCACATGTCACTTGTGCAAAAGGAAGGCCAGTCTTGGGGGGGACGTGTGTACAGCACTCCTCTTGGCCTCCGCAGAGGCACGCAGACCGGGGCAGCCGTGCTGTTGAGACATCCGCCGACTGAGCCGGGTGCCCACCCTGTGTGTGTCCAGTCACTGCCTGCCACAGCCCAGCGGGGCTCTGAGCGCCCTGCTGCAAGGGGCACGGCCAGAGGTGGGGTGGGGGCCGGCGCCAGGGCGTAAGGTGTGCCGGGCGGAAACCCAGCCACGGCCGAATAGACAGCCATGCAGATGCGTCTTCCAAACCCCGAGCCGAATGGAAAAAGTAAGAGAAAGCATGTGAGCTACTACGCAGCGCTGTTTACGTTAATTGAAATGACATGCAGACAAAACATAGAGGACCAGTCTGCCTGAGCACACGCCATCAGACGGTGTCCGGGAAACACTCGGGAGGGCTGCCCTTCGCCGGGGGGGCAGGGGAAGGGTGGAGAGGGGCCTGGAGACCGAGCGGCAAGCCAAGGACCTGCGTGTGGATTCATGGCGGATCGCGTGCTGTGCACTGGACTGTGGCTTCACCTTTTGCGTGCGTGCTAAGTTGTGTCGGTCGTGTCCAACTCTTGCAGCTGAGGTTAAAAGAACAGTGAAAACAGAGAAAAACAGAAAGAAAGGCAAGTTCCCAGTTTGATGTGCTCCATGAAGGCCAATATGAGATCCTGGCCCATGTCTGAAGCGGGGCAGTCACTGAGGTGCCCAGAGAGGCCAGGGGTGGCCCGCAGACACTGCCCACCGCCAAGGGAGGATGAGCTGATCCCCGCTTTTTACAGTGATAGCTCTTTCCCTCCGTGTCCTGTCTCCAAGCATGGGGGCTTTTCTTGAGACGATGGCTCCCATTTTACAGAAGAGGAAGCTGAGGTCTGGGGTGGATGGGGTGACCTGAGGTCACCCCATCCACGAGGGCAGGCGGGGAAGGGGCTCTTGCCCGTGAATGACTCAGAAACGCCGAGCTTGCCCAGGGCCCAGAGCTGGCCAGGCTGGGACGAACCCCGGCCAGCCAGCTCCCTGCCTCCAGCTCTCGTCCGCACCCCCTCGGGGCCGCCGAGCATTCATCTGACTCCAGGCAACCAGTACACCCAACAAAGCTCGACAACACACGCATGTTTTTCTCCGCAGCTCAGCGTACGGGCACAGCGGGTATTTACAGCAGTCCTGAAACGGTGCTCTGGCGCCCGGGCCTCTGGCATCGTCGCTGAGGACGATCCGACAGCATGGAGAAGGCTTTTAGCAGTGAGCCCGTTTATCATATTAGCATTCTCAGAAGATGACAAATCCCCATTACTTAAAGCAGCCATGTTACTGAGCCCAGTGCCTGCTCCCCAATCTGGATAATCCTTCTGGATGCTTCTGAACTCCCCCGATGCCCCTGCCTCTTGCCTCCAACACCGACCACCCTGCCTCCCGCCTCCGAGGCCTGTGTTTGAGCTCCAGTAGTCGGCGAGAAAACGTCCAAGGTCTTCTCCAGGCTGTGCAAAGCCCTGCACTGGCCCCGGCTGCAGGCTGTCACCTCATCTCCCCCAGGCCCTCCCCACCCGCAAGTCCCAGGCCAGTGGTTCCTAGCACAGGGCCAGCGAGGCTGGGGGCAGGCCCCCCGCCGGCTCCCCTCCACCCTCAGGCCTTTGCCCGGGGTATTTCCAGATGCTTCTCCTAGGCTGAAACAGCCCGATGCACCTACAGGCCTCGTTCACCTGTTCCCCCACCAGGAATAGGCTGGTGTGTCACAGTCACCCCACGACATTTGCGGGCACAAGGTGACTTCCCAGGGGCCTGGGGAGGCTCTTTCTTTTTTTGAACTTGTTCCAGGGCTGCCTGCAGCTGGAGAGGAAGAAATGGGCAGGGGTTCTCCAAGGGTGGGGGCCCACCTGGGCATAGCCAAGAAGAGAAGCTTTGGTGGCACGAGCATAGGATGGGGTGGTGGGTTGTGTGCTTGGAGCAGGATCCCCAGGGCAGAGCCTGAGACAGAGCTTGGGTGCCCGGCTCTGTTGCAGAAGGGGCCCAGGGGCGGGAGTGCGGCTGGGGGTACAATGGGAAGGGGGGGAAGCCCCCACCTTGGGGGTGGCTGCTCGAGCCCACAGGGCTTCGGTGAGGTCTTAGGATCAAGGGCCCCCAAGTCAGTTCAGTTCAGTCGCTCAGGTGTGTCTGACTCTCTGCAACTCCATGGAATGCAGCACACCAGGCCTCCCTGTCCATCACCAACTCCCAGAGCTTACTCAAACTCCTGTCCATCGAGTCAGTGATGCCATCCAACCACCTCATCCTCTGTCGTCCCCTTCTCCTGCCCTCAGTCTTTCCCAGCATCAGGGTCTTTTCTAATGAGTCAGTTCTTCGCATCAGTTGGCCAAAGTATTGTAGTTTCAGCTTCAGCATCAGTCCTTCCAATGAATAATCAGGGTTGATTTCCCTTAGGATGGACTGGTTGGATCTCCTTGCAATCCAAAGGACTCTCAAGAATCTTCTCCAACACCACAGTTCAAAAGCATCAATTCTTTGGTGCTCAGCTTTCTTTATAGCCCAACTCTCACATCTGTACATGACCACTGGAAAAACCATAGTCTTGACTAGATGGACCTTTGTTGGCAAAGTAACATCTCTGCTTTTTAATATGCTGTCTAGGTTGGTCATAACTTTTCTTCCAAGGAGTAAGTGTCTTTTAATTTCATGGCTGCAGTCACCATCTGCCTTGATTTTGGAGCCCCCCAAAATAAAGTCTGCCACTGTTTCCCCATCTATTTGCCATGAAGTGATGGGACCGGATGCCATGATCTTAGTTTTCTGAATGTTGAGCATCAAATTTTTCTCTTTCCTGTTTCACTTCCATCAAGGATGTACTCTGCATATAGGTTAAATAAACAGGGTGACAACACACAGCCTTGAGGTACTCCTTTCTCAATTTGGGACCAGTCCATTGTTCTACGTCTGATTCTAACTGTTGCTTCTTGACCTGCAGGAGGCAGGTAAGATGGTCTGGTATTCCCGTCTCTTTAAGAGTAGCCATTGCCACAGTGTATCAGACAGACTCTTTGTTGCCAACAACAGGAACACAACTCAGATTGATTTCAACAAAAAATGGCTTCCCCAATGAGGAAGTCTGTGTGCAAGCTGGCTTCAGGAATAGCTGGATCCAGGCGCTCAACCTGTGTCAATGGGACTCAGTGTCTCTTCATCCCCATTCTTGCTTCTGTCTTGGCTCTCTGCACAGAGGGGGACAAGAAGGCCCTAAAACTCTACTTTTGTTGTAGTTTATAGCCAAAGAGGAGAGACCTCTCACAGGTCCATACAGCAAATGTCCAGGAAAAATGGAAGGCTGGGCCTGGATCATGGACCTTGCCCTGTGGCTGGCAGGGCTCAGCCTCCTAGAGCCACACTGAACGTTTCCCTATAGGAAGAGGGATTCATTATTAAAGGAGGGGTAGGAATGATGGACGAAATGAAAACCACATCCTGTACCTATAGATCAGTAAGGTCACAGATCGCTGGGAAGAAATAGCAATAGATTTCTCTGAGGTGTCTGTAGCGGCGAGCCCTAAACCCAGTCCAGCCTCTATGAAGTAAGTCGTCACCATCCGCAAATCCCGGCTGCAGCTGATTGGTTCTGGGGAGTCAGCTGACCAGCTCTGCTGGGGGCCTCTGGGAAACTCCCTCCTCCCCCAGCGTCCCTGGGGGAGAGACTCTTCCTCTCTCCTATTTCTTCCTTGGGCCTTGTCGGGCCTGAGTGTGACACCAGAAAGGCTGCTGCCATCTGGCCACCAGCTCTGAGGGTGCGAGAGCAGGGAGAGGAGGAGGACCTGGGGCCCTGGTGGCCCTCCCCCCGAGGCGCCTGCACGGAGCCCTCCCTGTTGCTGGCTAATGGTCAGGAAACCCATTTGAATAAGAGTCAGCTGTGATTTTAAAACAAAAACAAAAACGGTCTTAAAACTCAACACTGAACAAACTAAGATTGTGGCATCCAGTTCCATCACTTCATGGCAAATAGGTGGGGGGAAAAGTGGAAAGAGTGACAGACTTTATATTCCTGGGCTCCAAAACCACTGCGGACAGTGACTGAAGCCATGAAATTGGAAGCCGCGTGCTCCTTGGAAGGAAAGCTGTGAGAAACTCAGATGGCATATTATCAAGCAGAGACATTGTTTTGCCAACAAAGGTCTATATAGTCAAGCTATGGTTTTTCCAGGAGTCATATACGGACGTGAGGGTTGGGCCATGAAGAAGACTGAGTGCCAAAGAATCGATGCTTTCAAATTGGGGTCCTGGAGAAGACTCTTGAGTGTCCTTTGGACAGCAAGGAGATCAAACCAGTCAATCCTAAAGGAAATCAACCCTGAATATTAATTGGAAGGACTGATGCTGAAGCTCCAATACTTTGTGGTCACCTGATGCAAAGAGCCGACTTATTAGAAAGACCCTGATGCTGGGAAAGATTGAGGGCAGGAGGAGAAGGGGGTGACAGAGGATGAGATGGTTGGATGGCATCACTGACTCAATGGACATGAGTTTGAGCAAGCTCCGGGAGATAGTGAGGGACAGGGAAACCTGGCGTGCTGCATTCCATGGGGTCGCAAAGAGTCAGACAGGAATTAGCGACTGAACAACAATAGCAGCTGGGACTGGAGGCCGAAACCACTCTAATTGATATCAGTTGTCGTGTTTTCTGTGGTGCCGAACAGAACTGAGATGTATGTTTCACAACTTGCTAGTCGAGTTCATGAGCTTTTGACAGCTCCATTGCATATCCGGAAGTTGTAAAACTGTTCCTCCTCTGGGCATGGGGCTGTGAGTGGAGGGTTTTTGCTGCACAGATGGGGTCCCCAAATTACCCACTAGAGTTGTGTAAAAGGAACATTCCTTACCAACTCTCGCAGAATTGCACAGATGCTGAAACCCACAGACCTAATCGAGCTGCAGCCCACCCTTCTCCAACTCTGGATTATTTATGCTCAGGGGAGACCGAAAGGCTGGGTGACGTGGAAAGCTTGGGTAAGCTTGGTCTTGTTAATGATTTCAGTCCTAGGGCCCAGCGCACACTGAGAGGTCACTGAAATAACTGGTGAATTGATGGTCTTCCCCACTACAGACCATGAACTGTTGGACTGAGTGGACGGATGGGTGGATGAGCGGGTGGATTTTGGATGATTGGAGAGACAGATGGAGCTTCCTGATCTGGGGAAGCAGGCGTTCAGACTGGGCTCTCGTTCTTCCAAGGAAGCCCAGCATTTTTGCCTCTAGTCAAGGAAGACATGGGTTTCCTAGGTAACTCAGTCCCCTACACCCTGGGCTCTAGCAGCTCTCAAAGAGGGGGCAGTGAGGATTCTGTATGCCAGCTCAGGGCCCAGCAAGCTCACCCAGATCCTCCCGAGGCCCTGTTCCAGAAGGCTGGGGAGGAGGGAGCGGGAGGAGGGGAGAGTGAGGGGCAGGGATGCGGCGCCTGGGCAGATATGCCCCCTGCCCATTCAGTCCTGAGCTCCTGATTCAGGGCAGACTTCTTCCAGGAGTAAATCCCAGGATAGAGAGCAGGAATCAGGGAATTGTTTCTGAGGTTCAGGATTGAGAAACGTAGGCAGACTCGGTGATGTGGCAGGGGAAGTGCCAGGCAGGATGTGTGTGTGAGAAATTAGACTTTGGGGTGACATTAGGAAATGGGGCTCCAGGGTCTCCAGGGTCTTAGCATCCTGCAGCCCTGGGGGGCGGCCTGTGTTCTGTGGGAATGGCTCCCCCGGGTCACAGTGAGTCACTGAGCCTGCAGAGGTGGCCTGGCTCCCCCTCATCCTTGGAGGGGCCTGGGGCTGTGTGTGCACGAGGGTGTGTGCAAGCGTGTCTGCCTGGGGCTCTGGGTAGAATCGCCCACGTGTGCACACCTGCCCGTGTGCTGTCCGTGCTTGCTTGTGTGTGCGTGTCTCTCCGTGCACGGCGGTCAGAAGCCCCACCTGAGAGGGGGCCAGGCCTCCGAATCCTCCTGGAACACGGCACCCTCACAGCCCGCTCCAGCGCGGCGGCTCCCCACTCAACAGAAACGCTCTTCAAGGCTCTGAAGGCACAGATCTCAGGTCCACCCGCGTCTGAGTAACCAGAGTTCTCTGCAGCCTGAGTGCCGCCAGGAGTGTTTCTGAGCTGCTTGGAAGCAAGAAGCTGTCCTGGACGCTGCCAGGAGGACTCAGTCAGTGCTCCCACCCCTCCCAGGCCACAGAGGAGGACAGTTTGGGAGGGAGGATGGGGTGCGTTTGGGGCTGGGACAGGGGTGACCTCTGCCATCTGGGAGGACCTGGGTCTCTGCCGTCCCAGCCCAATGGGACCTCTCAGGACATCTGACTGATCCCCTGTGTATTGGGTCCTGGGGATCCTCTCTCCTCGGGGACCCTGTAAACCACCGCCCCCTTTCTCATCACTGTCTTGGAGCCCTGGCTCTCCCTGACTCAGTTTCCCCAAACTTCCAGGCGACAGCAAGGCACCCGGGCCTCTACAGATGCCAGATACCCACCAGACCCCACCAACTGCAGCCAGAATGAATCTTCTAGTGGGTTATGATCAAGCCCCATCTAGATACTGGCACATCTCGCTGAGAGGCCACGGCAGGCCATCCACCACAATAACGCTAACAACCTCCAGTGAGCTTGGCTACGTGAGCCGTGTGCACCAGGAACACCCATAGTCACTTGAGTAGTGAGGTGCCACTTTCAACCCTATTTTTCGGAGAAGAAATCAAATAAGAGAGAGGTTAAGTCATTTGCCCAAGGTCACACAGTCACAGAATTGGAGCATAGATTTTTTTTTTTTTTATGGTTTATTACAGGATATTGAGGCTTCCTAGGTGGTGCTAGTGGTAAAGAACCTGCCTGCCAATACAGGAGACATAAGCGACACAGGTTTGATCCCTGGGTGGGGAAGATCCCCTGGAGGAAGGCGTGGCAACCCACTCCAGTGTTCTTGCCTGGAGAATCCCATGGACAGAGGAGCCTGGTGGGCTACAATCTATAGGGTTGCACAGAGTCGGACATGACCGAAGCAACTTAACACGCATGGATATCAAACATAATTCCCTCTGCTATAAAAGTACATCATGAGAAATGCTGGGCTGGAAGAAGCACAAGCTGGAATCAAGATTGCCTGGCTGCTCTCCACCAGGCTCCTCTGTCCATGGGATTCTCCAGGCAAGAATACTGGAGTGGGTTGCCATTTATGTAAGGGAGAACTCCTCCCAAACAGCTGCCTACACTTACACCCCATAAAAAAGACGGACCCCATAAAAAAGAGCTGCTGCTGCTGCTGAGTCCGTTCAGTCGTGTCTGCCTCTGTGCGACCCCATAGATGGCAGCCCACCAGGCTCCCCCATCCCTGGGATTCTCCAGGCAAGAACACTGGAGTGGGTCGCCATTTCCTTCTCCAAAGGATGAAAGTGAAAAGTGAAAGGGAAGTCGCTCAGTCGTGTCTGACTCTTAGCAACCACATGGACTGCAGCCCACCAGGCTCCGCTGTCCATAGGATTTTCCAGGCAAGAGTACTAGAGTGGGGTGCCATTGCCTTCTCCAGATTGCCTGGAGAAATATCAATAACCTCAGATATGCAGATGACACCACCCTTATGGCAGAAAGTGAAGAGGAACTAAAGAGCCTCTTGATGAAAGTGAAGGAGGAGAGTGAAAAAGTTGGCTTAAAGCTCAACATTCAGAAAACGAAGATCATGGCATCTGGTCCCATCACTTCATGGCAAATAGATGGGGAAACAGTGGAAACAGTATCAGACTTTATTTTTTGGGGTTCCAAAATCACTGCAGATGGTGATTGCAACCATGAAATTAAAAGACACTTACTCCTTGGAAGGAAAGTTATGACCAACCTAGATAGCATATTCAAAAGCAGAGGCATTACTTTGCCAACAAAGGTCCATCTAGTCAAGGCTATGGTTTTTCCAGTGGTCATGTATGGATGTGAGAGTTGGACTGTGAAGAAGGCTGAGCGCTGAAGAATTGATGCTTTTGAACTGTGGTGTTGGAGAAGACTCTTGAGAGTCCCTTGGACTGCAAGGAGATCCAACCAGTCCATTTGAAGGAGGTTAGTCCTGGGATTTCTTTGGAGGGAATGATGGTGAAGCTGAAACTCCAGTACTTTGGCCACCTCATGCGAAGAGTTGGCTCATTGGAAAAGACTCTGATGCTGGAAGGGATTGGGGGCAGGAGGAGAAGGGGACGACCGAGGATGAGATGGCTGGATGGCATCACTGATTCAATGGACGTGAGTCTGAGTGAACTCTGGGAGATGGTGATGGACAGGGTGGCCTGGCATGTTGCGATTCATGGGGTCGCAAAGAGTCGGACACGACTGAGTGACTGAACTGAACTGAACTGATACAGCAGGTCCTTGTTTATCTGTTTTATGTATAATACTTTGTATCTGCTCATCCCAAACTCCTAATGTATCCCTCCCCAGCCCTTTTTACCCTGGTAACCATCCATCTGTTTCCTGGGTCTGTGAGTCCATTTCTGCCTTGCGAATAAGTTCGCTTGCACCGTTTCCAGGTTGTGGCATGCTCACGTCGCATGCGGGTGATGTCACTGTCTCTCTCTGCATGGCTGACTTCACTTTGTGTGCTCATCTCCGTGTCCATCCGTGCTGCCGCGAGTGGCACTGTTTCACTCTTTCTGTGGCTGAGTAGTATTCTACTGCGGGGCTTTCCTGGTGCCTCGGCGGTGAAGAATCCACCTGCCAATGCAGGAGCCAGGGGTTCAGGCCCTGGGTTGGGAGGATCTGCCGGAGAAGGAAATGGCAGCCAACTCCAGTATTCTCGTCTGGGAAGTCCCATGGACAGAGGAGCCTGGCAGGCTTACAGTCCATGGGGTCGCAAAAGAGTCAGACACGGCTGAAGCAGCTGAACACGAAGTGCTCCACTGTCTCCGTATCACGTCTGCTCTACTCATCCCTCTGTTGACAGACGTCTAGGTTGCTCTCACGTCCTATTTACAGGGCTACTGTAAATAGCGCTGCTATGAAAATTGGGTGCCGTGTACCTTTGCGAATTAGAGCTTTCTCTGGATATTCTCCCGGGAGGGGGATTGCCGAGTCATCTGGTAATTCTGCGTTTAGTTTTTCTCAAGGACCCTCCGTACTGTTCTCCCCAGAGGCTGCACCAATTTGCCTTCCCACCAACAGTGTAGGAGGGTTCCTTTTCCTCCACACCCGCTCCAGCCTTTGTCATTTGTAGACTTTGTATGATGGCCCTTCTGACTGGTGTGAGGGGTAGTTTCGATTTGCAGGTGGAGCATAGATTTGAATTTATATCTGCACAGCTCTGCTATGCCCCCTACCATCTCCTGCCCCCTGAATGTGTCCCGACTCACAAACTGCAGCCCCGTTTCTTGCCCCGCTTTCCCTTCCACACCTGAAGAGGTGCGCCCTGACTATCCCATGGGGTGAAGCCACCTACGCTGTCCCTCCTGGGCTCCGGGTGAGACTGCTCTGACTGAGGAGTCTGTGCCCCATCTAAGGGGAACTGACTCCGCCAGAGGCTGACACCCAGTGCCGGGCCAGGCCCGGGTGCCCGGGAGAAGCTGGGCAGGATCAGGCTGGCCCTGAGCAGCCTCCAAGGAGGCGAGTGTGGACGGACAGAGAAGTGTCCCGCAGCCAGGAGCTGGGCCTGGGGTGGGGTTTGTGCCCGCCTTCCCGCCCTTGGGCTGTGCTCCCTGGTGCTTCCTTAGACTCTCCCCCTCTGGCTGTATGAGACGAGGTCTCAGAGCCCCCCAGACTCCCAGGCTTATCTGGGTACTTGTCTTCACGGTCGTAAAGAACCCACCTCCCAGTGCAGGAGGTGCAAGAGACTCGGGTTCCATTCCTGGGTCGGGAAGATCCCCTGAAAGAGGAAATGGCAGTCCACTCCAGTATTCTTGGCCGGGAGATCCCCACGCACAGAGGAGCCTGCCGGGCTCCAGTCCATGGGGTCGTGAAGAGCTGGACGAAACTGAGGGAGCGCCGCACAGCAGCGCCTGTCTCCGTGAAGACGGCACGTTATGGCCATGGAAACAAAGCTCGTGCAAAAGAAAAGCTCTGTTTTGATTATGTATAATACTTTGTATCTGCTCATCCCAAACTCCTAATGTATCCCTCCCCAGCCCTTTTTACCCTGGTAACCATCCATCTGTTTCCTGGGTCTGTGAGTCCATTTCTGCCTTGCGAATAAGTTCGCTTGCACCGTTTCCAGGTTGTGGCATGCTCACGTCGCATGCGGGTGATGTCACTGTCTCTCTCTGCATGGCTGACTTCACTTTGTGTGCTCATCTCCGTGTCCATCCGTGCTGCCGCGAGTGGCACTGTTTCACTCTTTCTGTGGCTGAGTAGTATTCTACTGCGGGGCTTTCCTGGTGCCTCGGCGGTGAAGAATCCACCTGCCAATGCAGGAGCCAGGGGTTCAGGCCCTGGGTTGGGAGGATCTGCCGGAGAAGGAAATGGCAGCCAACTCCAGTATTCTCGTCTGGGAAGTCCCATGGACAGAGGAGCCTGGCAGGCTTACAGTCCATGGGGTCGCAAAAGAGTCAGACACGGCTGAAGCAGCTGAACACGAAGTGCTCCACTGTCTCCGTATCACGTCTGCTCTACTCATCCCTCTGTTGACAGACGTCTAGGTTGCTCTCACGTCCTATTTACAGGGCTACTGTAAATAGCGCTGCTATGAAAATTGGGTGCCGTGTACCTTTGCGAATTAGAGCTTTCTCTGGATATTCTCCCGGGAGGGGGATTGCCGAGTCATCTGGTAATTCTGCGTTTAGTTTTTCTCAAGGACCCTCCGTACTGTTCTCCCCAGAGGCTGCACCAATTTGCCTTCCCACCAACAGTGTAGGAGGGTTCCTTTTCCTCCACACCCGCTCCAGCCTTTGTCATTTGTAGACTTTGTATGATGGCCCTTCTGACTGGTGTGAGGGGTAGTTTCGATTTGCAGGTGGAGCATAGATTTGAATTTATATCTGCACAGCTCTGCTATGCCCCCTACCATCTCCTGCCCCCTGAATGTGTCCCGACTCACAAACTGCAGCCCCGTTTCTTGCCCCGCTTTCCCTTCCACACCTGAAGAGGTGCGCCCTGACTATCCCATGGGGTGAAGCCACCTACGCTGTCCCTCCTGGGCTCCGGGTGAGACTGCTCTGACTGAGGAGTCTGTGCCCCATCTAAGGGGAACTGACTCCGCCAGAGGCTGACACCCAGTGCCGGGCCAGGCCCGGGTGCCCGGGAGAAGCTGGGCAGGATCAGGCTGGCCCTGAGCAGCCTCCAAGGAGGCGAGTGTGGACGGACAGAGAAGTGTCCCGCAGCCAGGAGCTGGGCCTGGGGTGGGGTTTGTGCCCGCCTTCCCGCCCTTGGGCTGTGCTCCCTGGTGCTTCCTTAGACTCTCCCCCTCTGGCTGTATGAGACGAGGTCTCAGAGCCCCCCAGACTCCCAGGCTTATCTGGGTACTTGTCTTCACGGTCGTAAAGAACCCACCTCCCAGTGCAGGAGGTGCAAGAGACTCGGGTTCCATTCCTGGGTCGGGAAGATCCCCTGAAAGAGGAAATGGCAGTCCACTCCAGTATTCTTGCCCGGGAGATCCCCACGCACAGAGGAGCCTGCCGGGCTCCAGTCCATGGGGTCGTGAAGAGCTGGACGAAACTGAGGGAGCGCCGCACAGCAGCGCCTGTCTCCGTGAAGACGGCACGTTATGGCCGTGGAAACAAAGCTCGTGCAAAAGAAAAGCTCTGTTTTGAAAAAAAAAAAAAAAAAAATTATATCAGAGCATCCTTGATAAACAATGTTGTGCTAATTTCAGGTGTACAGCAAAGTGCTTCAATTATACGTATACATGTATCTATCCTTTTTCAAATTCTTAAGAAAAGGCCCCTTACTCTCCATCAGTGAAGGGAGAGAACCCTCCCCCCCACCCCATGATGGCGCCTTCCCGAGTTCTGGGAATGCACCTCCACTCTCACGAAGCTGGCTACGTGCTGGCCCTTCGGATGGACGCAGCCCCTGGGTGACTTCTCTGCCCCCCTCCTGCCCTGCAGCTTTAGAAAAATCCCACCTATGGATGGTTTACCGAGTGCTGCTGCCTGGGAAGGGCTTCAGGTATGCAGAGCCGTGAGCGGGGGTCTGGGAACTGGGGCAGCCTCCTGGCAGGTGGGCTACCCTGTTCTTGGCTCACGGACGAGGGGCTCGAATGCATTTCTCTTGGCGCCTCCTTCTACTCAGGCATCTAGACTATTTATAACTCAAGGAATTATTTGCTGATACCAGCTGGCTGCTTTTCTTTCTCAAGTGGCCTGTGTAATATCTAAAAGAATGAAAGGCAATTTTAAAAAAAAGAGAGAAAGGCTCCTTCTGTAAATGATTTATTTTCTAGAGGTGTCACGGCAGTTGTAAACACTTCTGAAATCCGGAAGCTTTTAGACCTGGGCCATAGTGTTCAAATCGGGTCTCATTGAGGCAAGACGGGACTTATTTGGAGTGGAGGGAGGGATTGTCTGTGAGCAGTAACCCCGAAGGCGCCAAACAGCAACACCCCCTTCAGGCGCTGCGTCTAGGCACTGTCAAGCTTCATCAAGTCCAGCACAAGAACCCTCTGATGTAGGTGCTACTTTTACTATTCTTTAGCAAGAAAAAATTTTTTTACAAATAAGATATACATACATATATTTTAAACTTTATTTTCTATTGGCTATAGCCGATTAACAATGTTGTGATGGTTTCAGATGGACAGCAAAGGGACTCAGCCATGCATATGCATGTATCCATTCTCCCCTAGGAGAAGGCGGGAGGAGAAAGGAGCGACAGAGGATGAGATGGTTGGATGGCATCACCGACTCAATGGACATGAGTTTGAGCAAGCTCCGGGAGTTGGTGATGGGCAGGGAAGCCTGGCGTGCAAAGAGTCAGACACGACTGAGCGACTGAACTGAACTGACCTGGTTCTCCGCTAAGCTCCCTCCCATCCAGGCTGCGCATAACACTGAGCAGAGTTCCCTGGGCTACACAGTCAGTCCTTGCTGGTTGTTCACTTTAAATACAGCAGTGTGAGTTCATGTCCGTCCCATATTCCCTGAATATCCCTTCCCTCCATCCTTCCCCCTGGCTAACCAAAAGTTTGTTCTTTAAGTCTGTGAGTCTCTTTCGGTTTTGTGAGTAAGTTCATTGATATCATTTCTTTTTAGATTCCATGTATAAGGGATGTCATCTTTACAAATAGAAAAATGCTTCTTACATATCAGGGAACTGAGGCCCAGGGAGAAAACAGTGCTTCCTTGGTCACTGGTCGTAAGTGGTGGGACAACCTGCAGGTGAAAAGGGGAGAAGGGGAGAGGGCTGGCCCAGGGCAGTCCACAGCCCCGAGTTCAAGTTCTGCCTCTGCTGTTTCCCGGCGGCCTGAGCCCCCACACTTCACGGCTGGAAGCCCCGCTGCAGGAGACCGGCTCCCCAGGGCTCTGTGCTGTTTGCTGATGGGGGGCAGCTGCAAGGTTGTCTGCCAGCCGGGTCTGTGGCTCTCCTCCCAAGGCCCTGGGACTGCCCTGTCTCCTAAACCAGGACATCCAGCTCTCTAAGAGCTGCCTTGGAGATGCGCCCCCGCAACAGGCTCGGAACCAAGGGCACGTGTTTCCAGCCGAGAGGCTCCCTGGGGCCCCTGGAGCAGCCGGTCTGGCCGGGAAAGGGGATGTCAGCGCCTCCGGCTCCAGGACGTGTGCCCACCCGTTGCACAGATGGAAACACTGAGTCTAGGGAAGAAAGGAGCTCGTCAGACTGATGTTAGTGGTGGCAAAAGCTTGCGTGACCAACCCAGGATTCTACTTATTCATTTACTATTCTGGATATTTCTTTATTTTAAATAATTTTATTTTATGTCTTTATTTATTGGCATGTGGGATCTTAGTTTCCTGACCAGCGATAGAACCTGTGCCTGTTGCATAGGAAGCATGGAATTTTAACCACTGGGCTTCCAAAGAAGTCCCTCTTCTAGATTAGAAATATCACCTAGATATATTTATCTAAACATATCACCACCAACCACCATTCGTTGAGTCTTGGCCCTCTGACAGGCACCTTCTATCCAAACCCAGGCAGTGAGGCAGGCATACCTCACTGAGGAGGAAAACCGAGGAGGAAAACCGAGGTCTGGGGAGATGATAACTACCTGCACCTTGAGATTTTCATCCCGAGCTTGTGCAGATGTGCGGGGGGCTTCCGAAAGCGGAGGCCCTTGATTCCTCTTGTCCGCACACCTGGCTTATCCCTGAGGCCCACGCAGGGCCCCACTGGAGTCCTGAGCCCTGGGGGGCTTTCTTTCCCCCGAGGAGATGGGGGACCACTTCACTCGCCAGTGGCAGAGGTGGAAGCAGCTCAGTGGCCCACCCCCAGGTTTGGAGAAGTGGGCTGAACTCCCCCTTACCCCCGGCTGTACGTGGTGTCACCCTAGCGCAGGGTGCCTGGGGGTCACGGTGCAGAGCGGCCTGGACCAGTGTCAAGGGTGCGGTGGAGCCATGCTATCTGGGGGCCCCCAGGGGTTGTGGGCATTCACCTCCCTTTTCCTTTGACTCCTCCAAGGTTGGGTGCTGGAAGCTTGTAGAAATGAAGTATTGGGGAGTGTGGTCTGTATTTTGGACAGGAAGTGCCAGCCCTGAGACGGGGGCTAGAGTAGCCCAGCCCACGGTCACTTGGACGTGATGGGGTGATGTTCAGGTACATTAGACAGGGTAGTAAAGGCAGGGAAGCCCACCCCTGAGAGCCTGACAGCCTGCGGTGGTATCCTGACTCTACGTCTTGCTAGCTGGGCAATGGAGCCTCAGTCTTCCCACCTGCAAAATGGGAGTGTCGCTGTTAAGATGCTTTTAGGGAGTCTGTGCAAAGCGGTACCTAGAGGTGCTCAGCCATTACGCGCCGGCTCCTGTGCGCCTGCTCCAGCCAGGCCCTGGATCCAGAGGGTCCCCAGGGATGGCCTCTCGAGAGACCAGTGTCACCCCATCTCAGGCCCCCTAGACGCTGAGGACTTATTTCTCTTTCACCTGTTTTAAGAAGTGAAATGCAGTAGGGCGGGCCGGGGGGAGGGGAGCGTGTGCTCCGCTTTTCACATTCAGTTACGAAAAATAAAGAGAAAAAAATAACCACGACCATGGCCGGTTTCAACACATAGCAACCTTTGTTTTTGATTTTTAAACACGACATCAACATTAATTACAGCCAGATCCCCTTTGCCCTCCTTCAGAACCCAACCCGCCACCTTTCCCCGGCGGGGATGCCCTTTTAAAGGCCACTCGTCTCTCCTGAGCGTCTCCGTGTGCGCGTCCCCAGGTTTATCTTCGATCACTTGCGCGCGTTTCACATACACGGCGTGGTTCTGTGCACACCCTCCGCTGCTCTCTTTTTCCAGTCCGCATCACTTTTGGGGGAGGGGGGCTGTGTTGAGTCTTCGTGGCTCCACGAGGCCAGCTTTCTCTAGTTACAGCGAGCAGTCCGTGGGCTTCTCGCCGCGTCGGCTTCTCTTGTTTTGGAGGGCGCAGGGGCTCAGCAGTTGTGGTGCGTGGGCTCAGTCGCCCCACGAAATGTGGAATTCTTCCTCATCCACGTCCCCTGCATTGTCGGGTGGACTCGAAACCACTGGGCCACCAGGGAAGTTCCACACCATTTTTTAAAATCGAGATACAATTCACATAACATAAAATCAACCACTTTAAAGTGCATATGGAGTGACTTTATTGCACTCGCAGAGCTGGGCAGTCTTCACCTTTGTCTCCCAACACGCCCGTGAGCCAGTCACAGGTTTCCGTGTTGGCAGCCTAGGTGGGAAGGCATGTGGCTTTGGTGTCTTGGTCCATCTCCCTGGTTCCTAGTGAAGATGCATATTGTCCTGGTGCTGCGATGGCAAAGTACCACAGTTAGGGGCCTGTGCGCTTCTGTCCCCCCGTAGTTCTGGAGGCGGCAGTCTGGCTCCGGTCTCACTGGTCTGAGATGAAGGTGTCGGCAGGGCTGTGCTCCTCCGAAGGCTCTGTGGGAGACTCTGCCTTCAGTTTTGCGTTTTCCAGCTTCTAGAGATGTCTGCACTCCTTGGCTCAGGGCCCCTTCCTTCCTCTTCAAAGTCAGCCATCTGGTGTCTTCCAGTCTCTCTCTCCTCGGACCCTCTTGTGGGGACCTTGTGATGACCTTGGTTCCAGTGAGATTTCCAGGATCATTTCCCCATCCTCCCGGTCCTTCACTTCATCACATGTGCAGAGTCTGCGTTGTCATGGAAGGGGACCAATCCACGGGGTCTAGGGCTTAGGACGTGGGCACCCCTGGGAGCATTATTCTGCCCATCACAGAGGTGAGTGGTGGGCAGAATAACATGGTCTCTGCCCCGTTATTGTAAGTGGTCTGCCACACGTGGTCGCTGCCGTCTTCCTTCCGCCTCAGGCAGTCTCCAGGCGCCTCTCTCTGTCTGGCTCTCTACTGCACGTGGAAGTTGCTGGTTCTCTTGGCTGTATGGGCCACAGATAGGTTCAGTGCCTGCTTTGTCCTTTTTTTTTTTTTTAATAAACAGCCAGGGTGCCAGCAGGAAACAACGGGCATCCCGAAATCAGAGGACTGTTTCGTGAGGTGCAGAGAAACCGCCAGGGAACAGTGGGGTGCCCCAGGCTGTCAGCACCAGGAACCATTGCCACCCTGAGGCTTCAAGAGGCAAAGAGAAGCAGAGCTGGGTGGGCAAAGCCCTCCCGAGACAACCGTGCCGTCCCCGGCCTCAGCCTCCGCAGGGAGTTCACTGCGGGAGGTCTGGAGGGGGAGGCATGAACACCAAGACAAGGCTCAGCTTAGTTCACGGCATCTTCGGTTACAGAGAGTATTTTTTAACTTTTCCATAAAGCAACATTTCCTTTATTCTTTCTTTATCTTTTTTTAAAATAGGAGAATCTTCTCTATCCTTAGAGCATAAAGATATTCTTAAAAAAAAGAAAAATGGCAGGTGGCTTAGTGGTAAGGAGTCCACCTGCCGCTGCGGGGACACAGCCTTGATCCCTGGGTTGGCAAAATCCCCTGGAGGAGGAAATGGCAGCTCACTCCAATATTCTTGTCTGAATAATCCCTTGGACGGAGCCTGGCAGGCTACAGTTCATGGGGCGGCAAAAGAGCCGGATACGACTTAGGGGCTAAACGACAACAATAATATATTATCTGCATATTTTTAAATCGCGTTAAAGTATACATAACATAAAATTGACCATTTTAAACCATTTTCCTGTGTGTAATTCAGTGACATTAAACACAATCCCAGTGATGAGCAACCATCCCCACCGTCCGTCCCCAGAATGCTTTTCATCTTGCACAACTGAAACGCTGTACCTGTTAAAATGCAATTTCCATTGATCCCTCCACTCAGCCCCGGGCACCCACCGTTCTACTTCCTGTCTCTATAAATTTGATTCCTCTAGGGGCATCATATGAGTGAAATAAAACATCTGTCCTTCTGTGACTGGCTTTATTTCACTCAGAATAATGACCTCAAGTTTCATCCAGGCTGTGGCCTGTGTCCACAGGAAGGAAGGAAGAATGTCCTCCCTTCTTGAAGTGAAGCGAAGTGAAAATCACTTTGTCGTGTCTGATTCTTTGTGACCCGATGGACTGTCCATGGAATTCTCTAGGCCAGAATACTGGTGTGGTTAGCTGTCCCCTTCTCCAGGGGATCTTCCTGACCCAGGAATCGAACCCAGGTCTCCTGCATTGCAGGCAGAGTCTTTACCAGCTGAGCCACAAGGGAAGCCCAAGAACACTGGAGTGGGTAGCCTATCCCTTCTCCAGGGGATCTTCCCCACCCAGGAATTGAACTGGGATCTCCCACATTGCAGGCGGATTCTTTACCAACTGCGCTACCAGGGAAGCCCTTCCTTCTTAAGGCTGAGTAATATTCCATTTCAGTAGAGGCCGAATTTTGTTTATCTGTTCCTCCATCCATGCACGTGCATGTTAAGTCGCTTCAGTCATGTCCGAGTCTTTGCGACCCCAGGGACTGCAGCCTTCCAGGCTCTGACGTCTATGGGCTTCTCCAGGCAAGAATACTGGAGTGGCTTGCCATGCCCCGCTCCAGGGTGTCTTCTCGACTCAGGGATTGAACCACATCTCTTGTCTAACTGCCACTTGCACCGCCCAGGAATCCCATCCATGGACACTTGGGCTGTTTCTGCCTTTGGCTACTGTGAATAATGCTGGTTTGAACATGAGTGTAAAAGTATCTCTTAAGAGTCTGCTTTCCATTCTTCTGAGTGTGTACCCAGCAGTGTAATTGCTGGATCAAATGGTAATTTTGCCTTTAACTTTTTGAGGACGTCCCATAGTGGCTGCAACCATTTTACATTCTCACCGGCAGAGCACAAGGATTCCAATTTCTGCACACCCTCACCAACACTTGTTACTTTTCTTCTTTTTTAAAAATAGTAGCATGCTAATGGGGTGAGGAGGCATCTCATTATGGCAGAGACATACTCTTCCCAAAGTTGTAACTCTTTGCTTTCCGTGCTGAGCTTTAGCCCACGGGCAACTTATTTTTGTGTAGGTGCAGAACAGGGACAGGCTCCTCAGGTGGCTCAGCCGTAAAGAACTCGCCTGCTGATGCAGGAGACACAGGAGATGCGGGTTCGATCCCTGGGTGGGGAAGATCCCCTGGAGGAGGCCATGGCAAGCCACTCCAGTGTTCTTGCCTGGAGAATCCCGTGGACAATCCTGGGGACCCACTGACTGCAGACACCCCTGCAGTGTATGCCATGGCCCCCCAGGACAGCAGGCTCTCTCTGGGTTCTGGGGTCTGTTGGTCTCTCCTGGGAGGTGGTCTTACTTTTTGTGTGATCACATTGTAAGCTGCTCTATTCCGTTCCCGTCGTTGTGCCGGGATGCTTTTCCAAAGACAGCCATCCCAAGCCCAGGGCCTGGATGGAGGCTTGTCCCCCAGCCCCTCTGCCCACCACGTGACACTTCCCTGTCCCTCCCCAGGGCCTCAGGGTAAAGCATCAGCGCCACAAAGGGCCTTCCAGCCTCGCTTTCATCCCTGCCTGCGCCTTCCTGGCTTCGTGGACTTTGCTGCCTTTGCACAAACTTGCCAGATTGTCCTCGCTGCAAAGGCTCTGCACACGTCATTTTTTTCCATCCCCGAGCTACCACCTGAGCTCCCAGTCCTTCATGATACACCTCCTCCAGGCAGCCCTCCTTGATATTCACCTTGGGCTTCCTGCCTCCCAGGCTTTCAGCGCTGGTTGTTGGTTTCTGTTTCTCCCACTTACCTGATTGCTTTGTGAGGGTGGGGCTAGGCCCTCCCTGTGCCCCGTACAGGCCTCATATGGGGGGGCTCACTGAAGGTCTGGAGAGCAGAGGTACATGGTCAGCCTTGCACACACTCTCTCACACACCTTCCCTGAGTTTCTGGCTGAGCGAGGGGCTGCGCGGGTTCCTGGCCTTTGCACGGGTTCCTCCCCTGCCCTGACACCCCTCCTCCCCCACCCAGCTCTGCCTCAGTCGAGGCCTCCCTGAGCCAGCAGGGTCCTAGGACAGCGTGATGGCGAGTGTCCCCCTGCCATCTTCACAGCACCTGGCCTGGGGTGAGCAGACAGCCCGTAGGGCTGGTCCCCAGAGAGGTGGCCAAGTGCAGGGGGATCAAAAGTGTGTGTCCCCAGGACGTTACCTAACCTCTCCCAGCTCCACTCTCCTCCTGGAGAACCGGGCGCAACTATAACTCGGTCCACTGTGCTATACCCCGAACAGCCAACCCTCCTCCCGGGACCCATGGCTTGTGTGTCTGAGTGTGGGCATGTGGCTTGTGTGTGTCTGAGTGTGCCAATGAGAGGAGCGTGTGCAGGTCTGGGCCAGGGTGCAATGAGGAGGCTGGCCGGGTGCAATGAGGAGGCTGGCCGGGAGGGTCTCAGAGCCCTTTACTCTGGCCGTTGGAATCCCCTTCCTGGGCTCAGGTCCTAGGCAGGATCCCCTTGTTCAAAGGGCCCCACACTGGACTCTGCTCTGTGGTCACCGTCTTGAAGTTCTTTGTATTTTTTTTAAATTGAAGCGTAGATGACTTACAATGTTGTGTTAGTTTTGGGTATATAGCAAAGTGATTCAGTGACTCGTATACACAAATGAATATATATATATATTTCAGACCCTTTTCCATTATAGTATATTACAAGATATTGAGTGTAGTTACCTGATTTTTACAGTAGGTCCTTGTTGTTTACCTATTCTGTACATAGTAGCATGTTCTGTTAATCCTAAACTCTTAATTTATCCCTCCTCCTTCCCCTTTGGTAACCATAAGTTTGTTTTCTATGTCATTTCTGTTTTGTAAATAAGTGATACCCACAGTGAAGCATCACCTCACACCAGTCAGATGGCCATCATCAAGATGTTTACAGATAATAAATGCTGGAGAAGGGTTTATGGAGAAAGGGAGACCCTCCAACAGTACTGATGTGGATGTAAATTGGTACAGCCGCTGTGGAGAACGGGATGNTCATTTCTGTTTTGTAAATAAGTGATACCCACAGTGAAGCATCACCTCACACCAGTCAGATGGCCATCATCAAGATGTTTACAGATAATAAATGCTGGAGAAGGGTTTATGGAGAAAGGGAGACCCTCCAACAGTACTGATGTGGATGTAAATTGGTACAGCCGCTGTGGAGAACGGGATGGTGATGCCTCAAAAAACTAAAAATAGAACTATCATACAATCTAGCAATTCCACTCCTGGGCACATATCTGGGAAAATATCATAATTCAAAAAGACGCATGCACCCCAGTGTTTATTGCAGCACTATTTACAAGGGCCAAAACATGGAAGCAACCCAAATATCCATTAACAAAGTGGATAAAGAAGATGTGATACGTGTACAGACATATACACATATACACACGATGGAATATTACTCAGCCTTTAAAAAGAATGAAATCATGTCATTTACAGCAACCTGGATGGACCTAGAGATGATCAGACGAACTGAAGTAAGTCAGACAAAGACAAATATCATATGACATCACTTACAAATGAAATCTAGGAAAAGATACACGCTGAAATGCTTAGTCGTTTTGTCTTTGCATTGCGTCTTTTTCTTAATATATGTCTATTTTATTGAAGTATGGTCGACTTACAGTGTTTCACGTGCACAGGAAGGTGATTCAGTTATACGGATACACATAGATTATTTTTGAAATTATTTTCCATTATAGGTTATTTAAGATATTGACTGTTAGTGAAACTGGAAGGGACTGGGGAGCATGCGTGAGCAGAGGAAATGGTAAGTGCCGCCGTGCTCCTTGCCACCAAGTTTCCACCAGGCATTCGTGATGCAGGGGGCAAAGGATCGCAGGGGTCGACAGCACCCGAGAGCAGAGAATTTGCAACCGCAGCACCCGGGGGGTGGAGTTGCACTCAGAGCAAGGAGGATGCAGGTACGTGTGTTTGGAAGCTGTCCACTTGCCTTGAAAACAATGGCCTGGAGGGGAGTGGGCGATCGGGCGCCCACAGCTCCATTCCCCGCCACCCTGCCTTCCTCAGCAGCAGCCTGTCCTTCAAACATGGGGCACGAAGCGCAACGCAAACAGCTGAGTCAGTTTTGCACAGTATTTCCACTGAGCAGGTGAGGATGAAACATAGGTGCAGGTCTGAGCTACGAAATACGAATTGTGTAATTTTAGTGACTGTGTGTTGTGGATTAAATGCTCTTAAAAGAGAAGGAAATGGCAACCCACTCCAGTATTCTTGCCTGGAGAATCCCATGGATGGAGGAGCCTGGTGGGCTACAGTCCATGGGGTCGCAAAGGGTCGGACACGACTGAGCGACTTAACTAACTAATGAAAGCAAAAGAGGCCTTTCTAGGTGGCTCCGGTGGTAAAGAATCTGCCCACAAATCAAGAGACGCAGGTTCAATCCCTAGGTTAGGAAGATTCCTGGGAGGAGGAAATGGCAACTCACTCCAGGATTCTTGCCTAGGAAATCCTGTGAACAGAGAAGCCTGGTGGGCTACAGTCCATGGGGTCCCAAAGAGTCAGAGATGACTCAGCCACCAACACACACGTAAAAGTGAAAGAAGGCTTCCCTGGTGGCTCAGATGGTAAAGAATCTGCCTGCAAAGGAGACCCGGGTTTGATCCCTGGATTGGGACGATCCCCTGGAGAAGGGTATTTCAGTGCTTGTGTGTACGAATTAAATGCTCTTATGGGTACGTGCACGCTAGGTCACTTCAGTTGTGTTTGACTCTTTTGTGACCTTATAGACCGTAGCCCACCAGGCTCCTCCGTCCATGGGATTCTCCAGGCAAGAATACTGGAGTGGTTTGCCATGCCCTCCTCCAGGGGATCTTCCCAACCGAGGGATCAAACCTGTGTCTCTTATGTCTCCTGCACTGGCAGGTGGGTTCTTTACCACCTGTGAAACCCCAAGTGCTCTGATACTTGCATTTAAAACTGGAAAAATGAATGGTAAACATGCTTAAAATTTGAAAAGGTCAACCTTATCAGTCAGCTTGACAGGGCTGTGGGGTGTCCAGTCATTTGGCCAAACACGATTCCAGAGTCTGTGGGTGTTTCTGGATGAGGGTAACAATGGAATCTGAACCGACTAAGAAAAGCAGATTCCTCTCCCAGTGTGGGCGAGCCTTGTTGGATTAGTTGGGGACCTGACCAGGACGTAAGGGATGGAGGGAGGGAGAATCCACACGCTCTGCCTGACTGTCTTGGGGCTGGAACATCCATCTTCTGCTTTCAGAATACTCACACTCACACCAGGACTTACTCCATCAGCTCTCCTGGGTCTTGAGACTTCGGATTTGGACTAGAACTTAACGCATGACTGGCTCTAGTGGTCTCTGGCTTGCCCGCGGTAAGTTGGGGACTTCTCAGCCTCCGTGATCACATAAGCCAATTCCTTATAGTTAAATCTCTCTCCCTCTCTCCCCTTGGCTTTCTTTCCCTGGAGAACCCGGATAACACCCAATTCAAAACGCTAATTTTTCTTTACTGATAATGACATTAAGTAACAAATAAACACCACAAGCTGAGGTGCCAGCAGAAGAAAGGAAACAGCCTGTTATTTTGTACCTTAACTCCAGGAGACAGTGAAGGACAGGGAAGCAGAGAGTCGGACACGACTGAGCAACGGAACAGCAGCTGGCACGAAGCTTCCTGCATTTTGAACAAAGGGTTCTGCATTTTCCTTTTGCTCCGGGCCCCACAGATGACCCAGCTGGTGAAACTGCTCCTCCTTTCTTCCTTGGCTGCAGGTCGCCAGGTACATGGGGAATCTGGGAGCCTCTGTCTGGTCACAGAGGCCCAGCTGGCTGCGGAAGGTGGAACTCCAGGTCTCAGAGCCCGCGGTCTTCCAGGCATTCGTGATGCAGGGGGCAAAGGATCGCAGGGGTCGACAGCACCCGAGAGCAGAGAATTTGCAACCGCAGCACCCGGGGGGCGGAGTTGCACTCAGAGCAAGGAGGATGCAGGTACGTGTGTTTGGAAGCTGTCCACTTGCCTTGAAAACAATGGCCTGGAGGGGAGTGGGCGATCGGGCGCCCACAGCTCCATTCCCCGCCACCCTGCCTTCCTCAGCAGCAGCCTGTCCTTCAAACATGGGGCACGAAGCGCAACGCAAACAGCTGAGTCAGTTTTGCACAGTATTTCCACTGAGCAGGTGAGGATGAAACATAGGTGCAGGTCTGAGCTACGAAATACGAATTGTGTAATTTTAGTGACTGTGTGTTGTGGATTAAATGCTCTTAAAAGAGAAGGAAATGGCAACCCACTCCAGTATTCTTGCCTGGAGAATCCCATGGATGGAGGAGCCTGGTGGGCTACAGTCCATGGGGTCGCAAAGGGTCGGACACGACTGAGCGACTTAACTAACTAATGAAAGCAAAAGAGGCCTTTCTAGGTGGCTCCGGTGGTAAAGAATCTGCCCACAAATCAAGAGACGCAGGTTCAATCCCTAGGTTAGGAAGATTCCTGGGAGGAGGAAATGGCAACTCACTCCAGGATTCTTGCCTAGGAAATCCTGTGAACAGAGAAGCCTGGTGGGCTACAGTCCATGGGGTCCCAAAGAGTCAGAGATGACTCAGCCACCAACACACACGTAAAAGTGAAAGAAGGCTTCCCTGGTGGCTCAGATGGTAAAGAATCTGCCTGCAAAGGAGACCCGGGTTTGATCCCTGGATTGGGACGATCCCCTGGAGAAGGGTATTTCAGTGCTTGTGTGTACGAATTAAATGCTCTTATGGGTACGTGCACGCTAGGTCACTTCAGTTGTGTTTGACTCTTTTGTGACCTTATAGACCGTAGCCCACCAGGCTCCTCTGTCCGTGGGATTCTCCAGGCAAGAATACTGGAGTGGTTTGCCATGCCCTCCTCCAGGGGATCTTCCCAACCGAGGGATCAAACCTGTGTCTCTTATGTCTCCTGCACTGGCAGGTGGGTTCTTTACCACCTGTGAAACCCCAAGTGCTCTGATACTTGCATTTAAAACTGGAAAAATGAATGGTAAACATGCTTAAAATTTGAAAAGGTCAACCTTATCAGTCAGCTTGACAGGGCTGTGGGGTGTCCAGTCATTTGGCCAAACACGATTCCAGAGTCTGTGGGTGTTTCTGGATGAGGGTAACAATGGAATCTGAACCGACTAAGAAAAGCAGATTCCTCTCCCAGTGTGGGCGAGCCTTGTTGGATTAGTTGGGGACCTGACCAGGACGTAAGGGATGGAGGGAGGGAGAATCCACACGCTCTGCCTGACTGTCTTGGGGCTGGAACATCCATCTTCTGCTTTCAGAATACTCACACTCACACCAGGACTTACTCCATCAGCTCTCCTGGGTCTTGAGACTTCGGATTTGGACTAGAACTTAACGCATGACTGGCTCTAGTGGTCTCTGGCTTGCCCGCGGTAAGTTGGGGACTTCTCAGCCTCCGTGATCACATAAGCCAATTCCTTATAGTTAAATCTCTCTCCCTCTCTCCCCTTGGCTTTCTTTCCCTGGAGAACCCGGATAACACCCAATTCAAAACCTTAAAATTTGAAAAGGTCAACCTTATCAGTCAGCTTGACAGGGCTGTGGGGTGTCCAGTCATTAGCCAAAAAAATTTGGCTAATTTTTCTTTACTGATAATGACATTAAGTAACAAATAAACACCACAAGCTGAGGTGCCAGCAGAAGAAAGGAAACAGCCTGTTATTTTGTACCTTAACTCCAGGAGACAGTGAAGGACAGGGAAGCAGAGAGTCGGACACGACTGAGCAACGGAACAGCAGCTGGCACGAAGCTTCCTGCATTTTGAACAAAGGGTTCTGCATTTTCCTTTTGCTCCGGGCCCCACAGATGACCCAGCTGGTGAAACTGCTCCTCCTTTCTTCCTTGGCTGCAGGTCGCCAGGTACATGGGGAATCTGGGAGCCTCTGTCTGGTCACAGAGGCCCAGCTGGCTGCGGAAGGTGGAACTCCAGGTCTCAGAGCCCGCGGTCTCACCAGCAGCCCTTTGAGCTCTGAGTCTGCCCCTGACGGGCCCGGAGAGACTGCATTGTTGCCAGCATCATTATCACCATCTCCCTCCCCAGGACTGTCAAGTTAATTTTTTAAAAATGTTTTTTAATGAAATATTATTGCTATCACTGTTTTTAAAGATTCATTCACTTACTTTGCTTTGGGCTGCACGGGGTCTTTCTGGCCGCACGCAAGCTTTCTCTAGCTGTGGTGAGCGAGGGCTGCCCTTCATTGCGGTGTGGGGGCTTCTCACTGCAGGGGGTTCTCTGGTTGTGGAACAAGGGCCCTCGGGTGCTTGGGCTTCAGTAGTTGCAGCCCACAGGCTTCAGTCCTTGTGGCACGTGGGCTTAGCAGCTCCACGGCATGTGGGATCTCCCCAGACCAGGGATTGAAGCCATGTTTTCTGCAGTGGCGAGCGGACCAACAGCGAAGTCCTAAAAATGATGATTTGGCTGCATCGTGCCACATACAGGATCTTAGAACCCACGCCCTCTGCATTGCGGCCATGGAGCTTTAACCAGTGGACCACGGAGGAAGTCCCGGGATCGTCAAATTTAGAAAAACCAACAACCCAGGGTGTCCAGTTAACTTTGAACTTCAGATAAACAATGAATAATATTTTTTAGTATATCCATGCGTTATTTGGTACATAATTTTACTAAAACATTATTTGTTGCTTGCCTGAAATTCAAATTAACTGATGTCCTTTATTCAGCAACCCCATTCCCTTTCTCCCTTTCAAATGTTTGTTTTCTCAGCACCACCCCACACCAAACCCTCCCAGCGTCCCCACCTCCCACCCCTGGGTCTGGTCCAGGGCTCCCCATCTCCACCCAGAACCCCTCTCTGCCCTGGCCTCTGGGTTTCTCCTTGCTACAGCCACTGTTTTTGCTTTTTCAACCCTATTTTTCTGTCATAAGAGCAATACATGTTCACTACAGAAAAATCACAGGCTCCAGACAAGCAACAAGAAGAAAGTAAGAAAACACTCCTAATCCCGCCCACACAGAGACAGCTACTGTGAATTCCTCGGGGAGATTTTTCCAGAGCTGCGTGCGTGTGTTTCTCTGCAGATTTTTTTAAAAAAAGAGCCCAATTCAGACCCACTGTCCTACGAGAGCTTCGTGTTCCTGTCGCTGCAGAGGGAGGAAACGGTCTGTGTGGGGAGGGGCAAAGTCCTGGATCATTTAGCCACCGAGAGAGGGACTCTGTGTAGCCTGACGTTAGACCCAGGGTCAGGGAGGCCGGTGGTGGAAGCTGCCTTCTCATCCACAGCCCTGTCTCCCACATCTAGGGCCGCTGTCACCCAGCACCGAAGACTGAAGGCTTTGCACGGCAGGAATCTCTGCTCCTGACAGTCCTGAAGGCTGTCAGTCTGAGATGAAGGTTCTCAGCTGAGCTGGTTTCTCCTGAGGCCTCTCTTCTCGGCTTTATGATGGACATCTTCTTTCTCCATCCTCACGTGGTCGTCCCTCTGGGCGTGTCTGTGTCCCAACCTCCTCTTCTCATAAGGACACCGGTCAGATCGGAAGAGGGCCCGCCCCAGTGACCCGGTACTAACTTGAGTCAGTGTAAGCCGCTCAGTCATGTCTGACTCTTTGCAGCCCCATGGACTGTAGCCCGCCAGGCGCCTCTGGATTCTCCAGGCAAGAATACCGGAGCAGGTCGCCATTTTCTTCTCCAGGGGATCTCCCCGACCCAGGGATTGAACCTGGGTCTCCTGTGTTGCAGGTGGATTCTGTACTGTTTGAGCCACCAGGAAAGCCCATACTCACTTATAACCTCTTTAAAGATCCTGTCTTCAAATAAGGTCACATTCTGAGGGACTAGGGCCAGGGCTTGAGCATATGACTTTTGGCAGTCAACACAATTCAGCCCGTAACACACTGGGCCAACCTGCTTCAACCATGCCAAGTCTCAATGTCTTCATCCCTGAAATGGGGCTAATGACTAACAACTCCTGAGCCTGTGCTCGAGAGCCTGGGAGCCGTAACTGCTGAAGCCTGAGTACCCTAGAGCACGTGCTCTGAGACAAGAGAGCCCACCGGAGCAGCCCCTGCAACTCGTGAGTAGCCCTGCTCTCTGCAACTGGAGAAAAGCCACGGGGCAACGAAGACCCAGCATCGTCAGATAAATACTCTTGTTTAAAGAGGGAGATGAGGATGACCAGATCAAATAATTCTGATGAAGCCCTTAGCCCAGTGCCTGGCCCCTAGATCAAACATACAGATGCCACTTCTCCCTGTGGTACGTGTGGGTAGTCCCACCTCTGGGAAGGTCACTTCTCTGCAGATGGATGCCTGGATAATATAAACCGGAAGCCGTGGACCTGTTGGTACTTACCTAGCCCTTTGCCCAACAGTTGATCTCCGTCCGGTGAATACCAAGGGGCACTGTGTTCTGGACACAGTTTGCGCTTTTTAGGCCGCCGTGGCTCTGCACTGGCAGCGCCCTCCACCAAGGATGTCCTTCCTTCCTTGTCTTCCTGGAGGAGGCATTTGTGTCTTCAAGGGAGTAAATAAGACCCTCTAGAACTCTTATCATGCCCCCCCCGCCCCCGCTTAGGGCTAAACTGTGCGCTAAGCTGACATGGGCCTTGAAAATACTAACGATGAGGAGGCTGGTGATGGTTAGATGACTGTCTCCTTCCCCTCCTCCCCACTCCTCTGAGCATTCCTTGAAGGCAGAGATGAGTTCCTTCTGGGGGCGGGAGGGGGGGGCACTCAGACATCCGGACGGTGCCTGGCACCAGTTACTCTGCAGGCAGAGACCTGCTCAGACTAGACGGATGGTCAGGCCGAGGATGCCAGGATAGGAAACGGCATGGAAACTGTGGGGGCGGGTGGGGTGATCACTGAACACGCAGCGGCGTGATCGCAATGACAGCGTCGTGGAGGCTAGAGCTGAGCACGGGCTTGGGTAGGGCCATCAGCAGGTGAAGTGGAGCCTGGAAGGGGGCACACGAAACAGTCCACAGGGGCGGTCCCGAGGAGAAGGGCCTGGGGCGCTCGGGGGTGGCTGTCAAACCTTTCCAAACATTCTGGATCCCTCAGGAGAGCCACGCTTCACACCAGCCACACTGCACATGCGTGTCTGTGCGCGCGTGCGCACAGACACACACACACACACACACACACAAAGGTTTCAGGAAGCCACAGGTAACTTAGATGACACGAACATTGGTATTTACATTGCATGTCTTCCATTTCAGTTCTTCCAGATGCCTGACTTGATCTGGTAAGTTGATTTCATGAGCCGCCGCTGGGATCTGAAATGCGGTTTTGAGACGGCTCGCTCTAAGCAAGCCTGACACTTTGTGCTCTGTGTTCCCCTGTATTTAAAATTTAATATTGAAAATGCATTTATGTCTTATCTTCATAGTTTTCAGTTCAAAATAAGGAAGAGAGAGAGAGAGCACTGGGAAAATACAAAACAATAAAATCAAATAGGTTTTCAGGAAGGCAGTTTAGCAAAATGTGGCAAAACAGACACAGACATGCTTGTGTCTAGCAATTTCACTTTAAGAAATGTGCTCATGGGGCAGAGTGGTGTAGAGCCCTGAGCACCTCATGAAGAATGTTTATAAAATGAAACAACATCCCTGACACCTGGGGCACCCATGGAGCCATCCTTGGCCTGAGGTCACCCAATACACATTTACTGACGTGGAAAGGGGCAGGGATCGTGGAGAGAGAGGTGCCAGGGAGTCAAAAGTTAATGCCAGCCTATAAAAGGATAATCCTTCGCTGGCTTTACAAGGGTGGGTGAATGGGAGAGGCAAATTAGAAAGTGCACACACCGAGAGGTTACCTAGGGTTGGCTCTCTTGGGACTTCTCTGTTTTGGGCAATGAGCGTGCGTTCTTTTTGTAAGAAGGGGAGATTTTAAAGGAAATGGGAGAAAAGAAAGGAACAAGAAAAGGAGGGAGAGGGAAGAGCGAGAAAGAAACGGAAAGATGAGGGGAGGAAGGGAGACAGAGAGGCCAGAGAAGAGAAAGGAGGAAGGGGTGGACGCTGGGGCGCCCAGGAGAGGCGAGCGCGCCAGGCCGCGCGAGGAGGCTCGGAGGGGAGCGCGCAGCGCCTCCAACTAGATCCTCAGGTGGAGGGCTGGGACCGGCAGCGACCCCGGCCCCCAGGGCGGCCCTTGGGGCGGCTCCGCGCCGTCCGGGGTCTCCCTGCGCTTCCTCCCGGCCGTGCGCGCCGGAATTCACCCCGCTACTCCGCCGCTGGCTCAGTATTCATCTTGGGAGTTTCGGGGTGAGACGAAGAGCGCAGGAGGAGGGGGATGGGAGGAGATGCAGAAACACCATATGTGCCAATTTTTTCTTTTTTCTTAAAAGTAGCTTTTTCAATGTAAATACTTTTAAAGCAAAAACAAAAAAAAAATCCCAGCTCAAGGTGTCAGTTTCAGAAAGTTTCACGGAGGAGCGGCGTGGGGGCTGGGCGCGGGACTGGAGGCGGCGTAGGTGGAGCTGGGGCTCCGTCCTGCTTCCAGCCTGCTTGGACCCTCGGTCCC
>SJYT01054832.1:748600-776216 GCA_006410635.1 Cephalophus harveyi | reverse complement strand
GCGTGTCTGCGGCCGGGCAGAGTGAGGTCTTCAAGGACCTGGGACCCGGGGGTGGGGGGGCTGGGGGGGCACACAGTCGCTGGGAGGTCCCCTTCGGGTAGAGCCTCTGGTGAATCCCCTCCCACCGCGTCCCCCTGGCTGCTGACCTTCCTGGGAGTCCTCTCACGGGGACCTGAGAGCCCCCATCGGGGGGCAGGGGGGAAGGCTGTGCTCACCCTTTGCTTTTGCTTCAAGGACTCTTTCTTCTTTCTGACTCGACCTCTTCCAACTCCGGCTCCGTTTGGCTCAACAGGGTGGATGCGCCGCTGGTGGGTGGTGGCTGCGGGCCCAGCTGTCTCTGGGCTTAGGGGTCTTAGAGGTGTCCTTGGCCCAGCAGGTCTCTGTCCATCTTCACAGGATATGCTCTGGCCGGGCACCCTCCCGGGAGCTGCCGGCAGGGCTCTAGGGTGGTTGGCCGCCTGGGAGCCCGGCCAGGAGAGCTTGTTGGGGCCTTGGGGCCTGCATGGAGCTGGTGTTGGCAGTGTTCCTGAGCCGGGGGAGGTCTGAGGCTCCCGGCCAAAGAGAGGGGAAGGCCTGGAGGTGAGGCCCTGGCTACCTAGTGGGTGACCTGGGCGTGTCCCATCCTCCCTCTGCCCTCATCATACACTGTATGGGGATTGGGTGGCTGCTTTCCACGCCTTCCCTGTGCTACGCCTCCACGATCCCAGAAGATTCAAGGAGGGCCTCTAGGTCCTTCCCTGGATGCTGCTCTGGGGGTGGGGTCTCAGTACGCTCTGGGGCTGTCGAGACCCCCTACTTGATGGAAACTGATCCCGGCCCGTCTTTTGCCTGCCCCTTTCTGCCCCCAGCTCTGGGGCCTTGTATGTGGGCCCAGTCCTACCTCTCAGACCCAGCCTGGCTCTGACTTGCTCCTGCCCTGAGCGCAGACACAACTAAGCATTCTGCAAGCCTCCTGGTGCCAGACTGGGCCCCTGCAGAGGGCGGGGGACTCCTTCCCCGAGGCCTATACTAGAGGCTGCCCGTGGGTGCGGCCTGCCTGGGGCTGGAGGGATGTCAGATGCTCGGTCATTCACACGAAAGGCAGACTCTGCTCTGAGCCCTGCAGCGGGCTGGAGAGCCATCTTTGGGTCAGTCTGTCCTGTCCATCTCTTACTCTCTCTGGAAGAAGGTAGGGTACAATCAGCCAGCAGACTGGCACCCTAAATCGCTTTGCTTCTACAACTCTCTTTCCTCGACCGAGAGATGTGCCTGATGCCGTGACCGCATTGTATTTGCCCTGTTCTTTATGCCGGGCAGTGCCTACTCTACACGAGGGCACGTGTGGGTGTATCTATTTATACCCAGCCTTGTTCTGAAGTGCTCTTCAAGCCTCTTGCAGAAGCCGTGGAATAGCAGGGGGCGCCACAGAGGAGAAGAAAAAGTGGAACCGTGAGGAAGGACCTATTCCCCACTGGGGACCCAGGGCCACCCCAGCAGCCTCCACGTGGGCCACAGACCCATTGTGCCTCCAATATCCTGGTAGTTAGACCTGATGGCTGTGATTCCCAATTTCCAGAAGACAAAATGAGTGTCCAGATGCCCGAGATGGGCAGCTGTGGGTGTGCCTGCACTGGACACATGCCAGCAGGACCGTCTCTGAGGCCAGTCAGCCTCCATCTCTGAACCTGGGGTCACCATGGTGCAGATACCCAGGGCTGTGTGCAAATTAAATGCCACTTTGCTCATGGCTGCCAGCAGGTAGGAGCTCAGCAGAGAAGAACCCTCGCCTGGCGTTGCTGAGGCTGAGAGATGGCCAATAAAGCGGCGAGGGTCTCAGCTCTGCTGTCTGGTGAGGGTGCCCTCCTGAATTGCATTGACCCCTAACCTCCACCCCCAAACCCTTTTCCACCCTAGGCTCCCAGTGGGCTCACCGTGAATCAGGCTCGGTGTCCACCCTTCAGGAGCCCCCGAGCCTGGCCAGGCCCCTGGGAAGAGTAGGCGTGCTCCAGGAAAAGGCCTCTAGTCTTCAGTGAGATCTTTTGGAGCTGGTGGGAGACAGGAAGGCTCAGGGAAAGGAGGGTCTATGCAACTCCGTGTGTCCCAGCAGCCTCTGTGTGTGTCACTGTACTACGGTCAAGCTGTGTGGTCTTGGGCAAGTCACTTGAATTCTCTGTGCCTCCATCTTGTCATCTGTGAAATGGGCAGATCATTCAACCCCACCATGTAAGGAGGTTGTTATTGTTGCTCAGTTGTGCCCAACTCTGCAACTCCATGCATCCTGGCGCAGCACACCAGGATTTCCTGTTCTTCACTATCTCCCGGAGTTTGCTCAAACTCCTGTCCGTTGAGTCAGTGATGCCATCCAACCATCTCATTCTCTGTTGTCCCCTTCTCCTCCTGCCCTCAGTCTTTGCCAGCATCAGGGTCTTTCCCAATGAGTCAGTTCTTCACATCATATGGACAAAGTATTGGAGCTTCAGCTTCAGCACCAGATCTTCCAATGGATATTCAGTGTTTGTTTCCTTTAGGATTGACTGGTTTGATCTCCTTGTTGTCCAAGAGACTCTCAAGAGTCTTCCCCAACACCACAGTTCAAAAGCATCAATTCTTCGGCACTCTGCCTTCTTTATAGTCCAACTCTCACATCTGTACATGACCACTGGAAAAACTATAGCTTTGACTATATGCAACTTTTATTACCCCCATTTTATAGATGAGAAAACTGAGGCTCAGAGAAATGATTTGCCTAAAGACACAGAACTAGTGTCTGATTCCAGAACTCACCCTTACTAGTTAATGAGAGATACTCAGTGGTTAATGGGGTGACACTGGGGGCAGAATGGGGTGTGGGGAGGCTGGGAGAAGGGCTTGGGGGTAACCTGGCTTCTCAGAGGGATGGGAATTCTGGGGAAGGGGAGTCGGCCTCTTTCTTTGGGAACATGCCGAGTTGGAGGTGTCTGCAGGTCTCAGGAGAAGATTGCCGCACTACCCCGGGATGGGGGGCAGCAGAGGAGTGGGCCTCGGCATTGTGGGCATAGTAAAGCTTTGCTTTTGGAATTTCACATTGTTGGGGAAAGATGGTTGCTGACAAGCTACGGTCTCGAAGCCAGCTAACCCTGCATCGAGAGGGCTGGGTGCTGGGATGCTGGCCCCTAGTCACTATTTGTATTTGGGGGGTATAAGGAGAAAGGGCAGCTGTGCCAAGCCCCAGAGGAGGAGACTAGCTGGAGGAGGAGCCCCTGGCCAGTGAAAACACTTCTCTGAGGACTGCGTCTCTAGGGCCCTTGGGTGGTGGCAGGTGTGGATGCCCGTAGCCAAGGCTGTCCCCGTAAGGACCGAGCCTTTCCATCCGGCGGGTCGCTTGACCTTTGGGATCTCCGGGATCTCACACAATTGATTCAAATCCTGGCTCCACTTCCTGTAGGCTGTGTGGCACTGGGCACATTCCTGGCCATCTCTGAGCTCATCTGTGAACGAGGGCCGGTACCCTCTGCTTGAGAGCCCGGGAGGCGTGAATGAGGCGTGCCTGGCACACGGGGGGCCGGACAGGCAGCGGCTGTCTGAATGCGGCTGCTTTCCCTCGGCTGGCGTCTGACGGATCTGATGGAGGGGGTTGGCGGCAGCTCAGCTCCGAGGGGGTGAAGTCCATGGGCACCGTGGGGTCACAGGTCTCTGTGGGGTGGTGGTGGCGATGGCCGTGCAGCCAGAGTGGACCGAGAGGGTCCTGCCTTGCTCCTGCTGATTGCCCACCCAGGAGGCCCGCTCTGCCGCCTCCTTCTCCAGCTGCAGAAGCTAGTCTCCTCCTCTGGGGCTTGGCACAGCTGCCCTTTCTCCTTATACCCCCCAAATACAGAGAGCTCTGTTCCCCCACGTCTCCCTCGCTGACCAGGGACTCCCTGCGGGCGCACGGGGACCGACTCAGCGGTCTGCCCAGCCAGCGCATGGTGGGGTGGGGCCCCAGAGAGCTTCTGGACTTGAGCCCACTCCTGGGGTGACCTCGAATAAGTCCCTGGGCCTTTGTGAGCCTCGGTGACTTGAGGGGGGTCTGCCAGCACATCTCAGAGCAGATGGCGCTCCTGGTGGGTTAGGCTCTGTCAGCCCCTCGCTGTCACTCGGCGCCTGGTAACAAGCACGCGGCAGCGAGCGGGGTTCCTCACCCGCTGAGGGCTCGGGGCGCCTTGCTGATCTTGGCAGGCTCTCTGGCGTGCCCGGGTGTCCGCCAGTGTCAGCTGACCCAGGGATGCTCCGGTGTCAGAGCAGACTCAGCTGTCTGGGATGCTCTGCTCCATGGACCCCTCCTGCTCTGGTGGGAGCACCTGGCTGGGTCCCACAGGGATGGCAGAGACACAAAAAGGAAGCTGCCTTGACACGTGGCTCGTTTTTAGCCCCTGCTTGTTCTGTGTCTGGTCCCATCCCATCAGCTCAGAGAGGGCACCCATGTCGGGGGCGGGCCTGCCGAGCTCCTGCAGAAGCTTGGGACACCGGGAGTGTGAGGGACTGTCTCCTACCAGGATGGAGCCTCGGACTGCAGGTGGTTGAACCCTCAGCCCGGCCCTCCTGGCACCTGGCCCAAGGTTTAGCTGGACCCAAGCGGGACCAGATCCAGCCTGACTCTCAAGTGTGATGTCGCGGGAAGTTGCATTTCTGTAGGGTCTCAGGTCCACCCCCTGCCCCTCCCCTGGGGCAGCTGCGTGAGGCTGCATGAGGCTGGTCAGCGCCCTTCTCGGGGGAACCATGTCCTGTGGACTGAATGGCCCCAAGGGTTCACTGATGGACTTGGTGAGTCCCTGGGGTATCCCCGTTTCTTGCTTGGACACTGACCTTGTTGCATGACCTGCGGTCCATCCCTGCTCTCTGGGCCTCCTGTTCTCACCTCTACAGTGGGGATGAGCTCCGTGTTTTGTAAAGGAACTTCCACCTAGGGCTGGGGGCAGGGGGTCTCAGGGAGAGAGACAGTAGGGGTGAGAGAATGCCATCGTGAGACAGGGACGCAGAGGGAGACAGGGAGCCTGGGAGGCAGGCCTAGCCTCTGCCTCTGATATGTTGGGGAAAGATGGTTGCTGACAAGCTACGGTCTCGAAGCCAGCTAACCCTGCATCAAGAGGGCTGGGTGCTGGGATGCTGGCCCCTAGTCACTATTTGTATTTGGGGGGTATAAGGAGAAAGGGCAGCTGTGCCAAGCCCCAGAGGAGGAGACTAGCTGGAGGAGGAGCCCCTGGCCAGTGAAAACACTTCTCTGAGGACTGCGTCTCTAGGGCCCTTGGGTGGTGGCAGGTGTGGATGCCCGTAGCCAAGGCTGTCCCCGTAAGGACCGAGCCTTTCCATCCGGCGGGTCGCTTGACCTTTGGGATCTCCGGGATCTCACACAATTGATTCAAATCCTGGCTCCACTTCCTGTAGGCTGTGTGGCACTGGGCACATTCCTGGCCATCTCTGAGCTCATCTGTGAACGAGGGCCGGTACCCTCTGCTTGAGAGCCCGGGAGGCGTGAATGAGGCGTGCCTGGCACACGGGGGGCCGGACAGGCAGCGGCTGTCTGAATGCGGCTGCTTTCCCTCGGCTGGCGTCTGACGGATCTGATGGAGGGGGTTGGCGGCAGCTCAGCTCCGAGGGGGTGAAGTCCATGGGCACCGTGGGGTCACAGGTCTCTGTGGGGTGGTGGTGGCGATGGCCGTGCAGCCAGAGTGGACCGAGAGGGTCCTGCCTTGCTCCTGCTGATTGCCCACCCAGGAGGCCCGCTCTGCCGCCTCCTTCTCCAGCTGCAGAAGCTAGTCTCCTCCTCTGGGGCTTGGCACAGCTGCCCTTTCTCCTTATACCCCCCAAATACAGAGAGCTCTGTTCCCCCACGTCTCCCTCGCTGACCAGGGACTCCCTGCGGGCGCACGGGGACCGACTCAGCGGTCTGCCCAGCCAGCGCATGGTGGGGTGGGGCCCCAGAGAGCTTCTGGACTTGAGCCCACTCCTGGGGTGACCTCGAATAAGTCCCTGGGCCTTTGTGAGCCTCGGTGACTTGAGGGGGGTCTGCCAGCACATCTCAGAGCAGATGGCGCTCCTGGTGGGTTAGGCTCTGTCAGCCCCTCGCTGTCACTCGGCGCCTGGTAACAAGCACGCGGCAGCGAGCGGGGTTCCTCACCCGCTGAGGGCTCGGGGCGCCTTGCTGATCTTGGCAGGCTCTCTGGCGTGCCCGGGTGTCCGCCAGTGTCAGCTGACCCAGGGATGCTCCGGTGTCAGAGCAGACTCAGCTGTCTGGGATGCTCTGCTCCATGGACCCCTCCTGCTCTGGTGGGAGCACCTGGCTGGGTCCCACAGGGATGGCAGAGACACAAAAAGGAAGCTGCCTTGACACGTGGCTCGTTTTTAGCCCCTGCTTGTTCTGTGTCTGGTCCCATCCCATCAGCTCAGAGAGGGCACCCATGTCGGGGGCGGGCCTGCCGAGCTCCTGCAGAAGCTTGGGACACCGGGAGTGTGAGGGACTGTCTCCTACCAGGATGGAGCCTCGGACTGCAGGTGGTTGAACCCTCAGCCCGGCCCTCCTGGCACCTGGCCCAAGGTTTAGCTGGACCCAAGCGGGACCAGATCCAGCCTGACTCTCAAGTGTGATGTCGCGGGAAGTTGCATTTCTGTAGGGTCTCAGGTCCACCCCCTGCCCCTCCCCTGGGGCAGCTGCGTGAGGCTGCATGAGGCTGGTCAGCGCCCTTCTCGGGGGAACCATGTCCTGTGGACTGAATGGCCCCAAGGGTTCACTGATGGACTTGGTGAGTCCCTGGGGTATCCCCGTTTCTTGCTTGGACACTGACCTTGTTGCATGACCTGCGGTCCATCCCTGCTCTCTGGGCCTCCTGTTCTCACCTCTACAGTGGGGATGAGCTCCGTGTTTTGTAAAGGAACTTCCACCTAGGGCTGGGGGCAGGGGGTCTCAGGGAGAGAGACAGTAGGGGTGAGAGAATGCCATCGTGAGACAGGGACGCAGAGGGAGACAGGGAGCCTGGGAGGCAGGCCTAGCCTCTGCCTCTGATATTTGCCTCTGTGACTCTGACAACCCCACCATTTGCCTGTCAGCTGGCCTGCTGGGCAGGGAAGGGGGGCAAGGTATGGCCCCTGCTTCAGAGGGACCCCCAACCCCATCCCCGCACTCCCGTCTGCCCAAGGACCCGCCCAGCAGGCCAGCTGATAGGCAAATGGTGGGGTTGTCAGCGTCACGGAATGGGATCATTAATACACATCCTTGTACCCATCACCCCCACCAAGGGGTATGCAGAAGCTTCTCGAAAGAGGCAAAGCAGAAGGGAGGGTGGAGGTGAGGCTGGGGTCCCTCAGAATTAGGGGCCATACCTTGCCTCCCTTCCCTGCCTGGGGTGGCTGCTGGTAGGGCAGGGGGCTTTATCCAGGACAGGAGCCTGTTACTGTGAAGCAGTTCAACACGCTGAGGGTACAGTTACCCAGGAGGACTGTGCAAAGCCTGTTCTATTTCCGAGGAGCAGAGTATCCACTGCCTCGGCTGCTCCATCTGTAGACAGGACAGGGACGCGCGGATGCTGGGGAACTTTCATCAAGTCCCTACTGTGCGCCAGGCCCAAAGCAAAGTGTGCTTCACGCGTTAGTCCTGGGGTGGGAAGCTCTGTGCTCAGCCGTGGTGAGGAGGTGGCAGGGAGGGGGAGTCCTGCCAAGGCTGTGCAGGATGGCACGCCCATCCATTCGTCCGTTCATTCATTCATTCAGCACCTGCAGCGCTCAGCTGCTCTGAGGACCACCCCAGCCTTGCCTTGGAGGGGCTCCGGTCTGTGGGTGGGAGCTGGAATTCCAGGTTGGTTTGGAGGTTGGCCCAGGCCTGGCTGGAAGTCTCAACAAGCCTGGGTAAACCTGGTCCTTACCCTGTGGCCAGCAGGCCAAGATGCAGAGGCTGATGACAGAGGAAGAGAGCCCAACCCAGAGGGACCTAGCTCCTCCGGCCCTCCTGGGACCCGCAGTGAAACGGCTCTGCTGGAGTGTCAGGGTGCTTGGGGATGTAAGGGCTATGGCGGGGCTGGCTGTGGGCTGGACGGGGACAGGCAGAGTCATCACATGACCTCCCTGAGGGGACTCCCCTGGTGGGGGTGGGGGCTCCTTGAACATCCTCTCCCTGAGGTCCCTTGGTGTCCCTGGCCAAGGCTGCTTCCTTCCTGAAGGCTCAGGACTGAGGCTGAGATCTCCTGGGTGCTGTGGGCCCCAGGCAGGGCTAGGCCGTGGACAGCCTCGTCTTGCCAGGACCCTTCAGTCTGGGTGGCCCACGAGGCCACGATTTGGGATGTGCGTTCTTGGAGCTCAAGGAACTTCTCCCCAAGACCCCAGGCCTACCACCGGAGTGGGTCAGCATGCAAGGCCTCCACCAGACAGAAGGAACCCCTGGGGAGGGCCTGGGAGCCCTGAGGATGGGGTGGGTCAGCCGCAGGAAGGTGTGGTCAGAGCCACCTGCGGAGACAAGGGTGGGGAAGGCGAGGCCAGATCCTCATTCTAGAGCGGATGTTGAAAGCGGCTGCATGGCCAGCCTTGGGCAGGCGTAGTCAGGGTGCTGGGGCAGAGGGCCACGACCTCCCCTCTCCCCTCCTCCAGTCTCCCCTCCTATCGCCTCCATTCCTGCGCCCCCTTCCTCTCCCCCACCTTGCTGAGCCAGCAACCCCCTGTGCCCATGACCCTGGGGGCTGGCTCCATGGGTCAGCGAATGCCCACAGCCCTTTAGAGCAAGCACTTCCGTGACCTCCACAGGCCCGGCTGGCAGATGCTGATGGTAAGACCTACCCTCCCCAGATGATGCTCCTGCCCCAAGCCGGGCAGGTGGGCTCAGGAGCCACCCTGCTCTCGGGACCAGAAGGGCTGCAGCCCCAGCTGGGGGGTAGCAGCCGAGCGTCTCCAGAAGTCAGGGTGCAGGTGTGGGCGTGTCCGGGGCAACCCCACTGCCCACTGTCCCAGGATGGATAGGTCACCTCCCCAGACCCCTTGCAGGCATCCCCCCACCCTGGCTGGGGTCAGGCCCTCCTGATGGACTGCCGTCCCCGGCTGGTGGTGGCCCCAGAGGGGTTCTCGGGGTACCTCTGTCCTCAAGAAGGGCTCTCTGGAGAGGAAAAAAGAACACATTTCAACACCTCCAGATTCTGAAAATGGATTTCTCCCAGGGAAACAGACTCAGAGCACGCTCCCTTCCCGGAGAGAGAGAGAGCCAGGAAAACAGAGGGGGTGCTGGGGGGAGGGGAGGAAGGCCCAGCCAGGCCAGGATCACGGGGACGGGACGAGGAGTTGGAGGGAGCTGGCTGCAGACCCTGCTGGCCGGTGATCACGGGCAGCGCCCCCCCGGGCAGGCGACTTGCCTTCTCTGGCCTCAGTTTGTCTTCCTGGTCAGTGGTTCCCTCTCTCTGCCTCACGAGTGATGCTTGGAGGCTAGGATGCAGGTAAAGCAGGATGAAAAGCCTTCCCGAATCCAGGAAGACAGCATCAGAGCATTTCTGAAGGTCATCCTATTGGACCCAGGATGGTTCAAGTGTGCTGAGGGCTCCAGGCATGACTGCTGTGTGGCCTCAGGGAAGTGGTCAGCTCTCTCTGGGCTCTAGCTTCCTCTTCTGGTAAATGGGAGCAAGATCTCTGCCTTGCTGGTTCCTGGGAGGGTCAGCTGGGACCTGGAGGTACTGCCAGGCACACCTAGAGCTGCCAGGGTGCTCTGAGTGGCTGGGGGCATCTCTGGGGGCACTGCCAAGCTTTGGCTTATCCGCCCTTCTCTCGCTTGTCCCTTCCAGGGCAAGTCCCCTCCCCCCTCCCCTTCCCTTGCTTTGGCTGGCACAGCTGCGGGGCTGCCTCCTCCAGGAAGTCTTCCCAAATTCCTGAAAGGTATCCTGACTTCGGCAGGTCTGTGCCACACTGTCTCTCTCTGGGGACGGTGTGTAGCTGCCTTCTGTTAGGCTTTGACACCTCCGATCTCACTCCTCCTCTCTATCCTCCAGAGCCGGGTTTGAAAATCCGCTCTCTGCCCAGGATGCTGTCCCACTTGCAAATGTCCACAGCTTCTGAGTAACGTCCAAACCGCTCAGCCTGGCCTTGGAGGCTTCCAGTGGGCTCTCTCTTTCCCTTTTCTGGTCCAGTGCCGCCCCTGTCCGACAATGACCCAGTGATCCCGCCATTCAAGTGTCACGGCCGCGACTCCACGAATGCCAGGCCCGTGAGCACTGATGGAGACCACCGGCCTCTGCACGAGGCGCCAGCCAAGGCTTGGGGAGATGGGACGCCTCTCCATCTGACTCTGCATCTGAGCATGGACTCCTGTCTCCGGCTTCGAGTTTTTGCTCTTCACAACAAAACCCAGTTTCTGCACAGGTGCTCCATCCGCTATCTGCTACCACCTCTCCTGGAACTCCTTCCGGCTGGTCTTCTAGTTGTCCCTCAAGCCTTGGTCCAGACATTGGCCCCTCAGATTCTTCCTCATATCACCTCTCTCCTCTCCTGCAGTCTGCACTGCCTTTTACTCGTGACTTTTGGTTCACCGTGACCCTGGAGGGAGGGGTGATGGTGTTCTAGGCAGAGATTGTTAGGGGGCAGGAGGAGAAGGGGACGACAGAGGATGAGATGGCTGGATGGCATCACTGACTCGATGGATGTGAATCTGAGTGAACTCCGGGAGCTGGTGATGGACAGGGAGGCCTGGCGTGCTGCATGGGATCGCAAAGAGTCGGACACGACTGAGCAACTGAACTGAACTGAACTGACCCACTCTCCACTCTTTCAAAAGTAAAAGAAACCTCAAATTTGAACTGAGTACATGGCTATTCTTTCAAGTTCTCAGCCTCCCTCGTAGCTATATGTATCCATTTAACCAATGACACATATGAAATCAAGATCTGTGAAACCTCTGGGACTTTCCCCCACTAGGAAGAGAGGTGGCTTCCCCGTCTTCTTTCTGCTCCCACTGCTGGATGACAGATGTGATGGCAGGAGCCAGAACAGCCATCTTGACTGGACATGATGGAAGTTGGGTTTTGAGGCTCACAGAGCAACAGGGTGGAAAGGGCCTGGGTTATCACAACATGACTCTAGAATGCTGAAGCTCAGACTGTTACATGAGAGGGAGAAAAAAGAAAAACAACCTCCTCTCTTGTTTGGCTTCTGCACATGCTAAGTCGCTTCAGTCGTGTCCGACTCTTTGCAGCCCTGTGGACTGTAGCCTGCCAGGCTCCTCTGTCAATGGGATTCTCCAGGCAAGAATACTGGAGTGGGCTACCAAGGCCTCCTCCAGAGGATCTTTCCGACACAGAGATTGAACCCATGTCTCTTATGTCTCCTGCATTGGCAGGTGGGTTCTTAACTAATGCCACCTGGGAAGCCCTCTATCTGGTTTAATCCAGTGTTTTGGGGGGCATTTATTACAGCAAATACGTATTTATTACAGCCAAAATGTATCCTAACAAGTAGAGACACAGATAGGAAAGTTCATCAACTGTTTGCAAGATGACTAAGTGATTACCAGCCGGAGGCCAGTGGGCCTCAGCTTGGAGGCTGCTTTTCGGAGCATGTGGCACTCTGCGGTCCTAGAGGGGTGTGTCCACAGCTTTGCATGCTGGCCGTGTCCCGTTGTAATTGCGGCTCCTTGGACAAGTCTGCATAACAGCCCAGTGGCTCAGATGCCCCTCTGTGACTGCAGCTGAGACGAGGTGGCTCACGGAAAGGACCCAGTTTCAAAGGTGCTCATTTGTGTTGGCTCCTCTCCTGGGCTGAGCCAACCCACTTTAGTGAGAGCTGAGGGGTCACCCCTCCTCTCGCCTGCCCTGCCCCCTGCCCTCCCCGTTTCCTCTTCAAAGGGACCACCCTCCTCTCCCCTGCACTCCACCCGCCCCTCTCCCGCCCCCCACCCCCCAGCATTTTCCTGGGATGGCTGGTGGATTTAATGAGCCCACATGAAACATCCAGCTTGTAACAATGAATATTTTCTACCAGGACTTCTCTTGCACTTAAATTAATGATCTCGAAATCTCTGGAAAGGGCTGCAGAGGAGAAAGGGGAGAATCTTTTCCAGAAGCTGCTTTTAATATTGCGGAGTTACAGGCCCCCAAGGCTGCCCCTGCAGGGAGCCGTCCTGACTTGACCCTTCGGAGGAGGAGGCTCTTTGGAGGCTTCTGCCCACACCTCACTGGTGGTGCGGTGCCCTTCGGGCCACACCTGCGCCCTGGGCAACCTCCAGGTATGACCAAAGTGTCTTTGAAATGCTGACCAGCGAAGTCAGGAAGAGGCTCCCCTCAGCCCCGTCTCCATCTCTGGGACCTTGGACTCCAGGACCCACCAGCCTGGAAGGGACCGGAGGAGGTGCCAAGTGGGGCGCTTCATGCTGCCCATCGGAGGTGCTGAGGGTCGGGGGGTGCTGCCAAGGGGTGTCTGGCCCCACATCCACCTGGGCAGCCCTGTTCACTTGTGGTCTGGGAACAGAGTTTCCCTTTCAGCTACAAGAAGATACAGAGGATTTGAAAACAACGGTTGGAGAGGAGATGGTGCAAGTCCAAGCCACCCCCCCACCCCGGCTTTAAACCGGTTTAATTGTGATAAAAGGCACATAAACTTCACCACCCTGACTGTCTTCAAGCGTGCAGTTCTGCGGCTGTGAGCGCATTCGCAGGGTTAGGCCACCATCCGTCCCCCCGACGCGTCCATCTTGTAACCTGAGCCTGCCCCATGCGACGCGCGCCTCCCCCAGCGCCTGGCACCCACCCCTGGACTCTCTGTCTTCAGCAGCCTCGCGGGGTGGAGGCAGAGTCTTTGTCCTTTGGTGACTGCTTTACTTCACTCAGCATAATGGCCTCGAGATGCATCCAGCGTAACGGCCTCGTGGCCTGTGTCAGAGGCCCCCTCCCTCTTCAGAGTGAATCTCATGCAACCACATCACATTCTAGCCAGCATCACTTGTTGTTCAGCTGTCGGCAGGCGCCGGGCAGCTTCCACCTTTTGGCTGCTGTGGATGCAGCTGCTAGGAACACAGATGCATTGAAATGTCTCCTTCGTATTTCCGTTTCTTTGGGTGCAATTGCTGTGTCAAATGGCAGTTCGGGGATTACTTTTTGAGGAAGGTCCATCCTGTTCTCCACCTTGGCTGCCCCGCTTGGCATTCACACCAGTGGTACACGGGGGGCTCCCGTGTCTTCACGTCCTCCCCACACTTGTTCTTTTCCTTCTCTGTGCTGTTTGGTGGCGCTAGGGGCAAAGAACCTGCCTGGCAGGTGGACAGAGAGACGCAGGTTCGAGCCCTGGGTCGAGAAGATCCCCTGGAGGAGGGCATGGCAACCCACTCCAGTGTCCTTGCCTGGAGAACCCCGTGGACAGAGGAGCCCAGCGGGCGGCAGTCTGTAGACTGGCAAGGAGTCGGACACAACTAACTGAAGCGTCTGAGCACGCATGCACGATGCTTTGTTTCTGAGTAGCCATCTTCGCGGTGTCAGAGCCTCCCTTCTTCCCGGGGTGAGGGGAGATGCAGGCTGCGGGCTGGTTCCAAGGCTGCTTGTGGGTCCGGGGTGGGGACCTGCGGGGAGTGCAGCCTTCAGGCTCCTCTGTGCAGCCAGGGGTCGTTCTGGGGGAGGCCCTCGGCTCCCGAGCTCCTGCAGCGGCAGCGGGCGTGGCCCCCCGTGCCCCTCCCCTGCCAGCACCCATGTCTGGATGCTTTCCCGCCAGCCCTGCTTTGGAAGGTGCAGGTGGGCTGGCTGAGGAGGGGTCCCCAGAGCAGGGGATGAGCATTCAGCCACCTGCTCTCGAGGGGCTCCTGGCTGGCTTAGGGGCCACGTGGGTGCCAGGGGGTGACTGAGCCTTGGGAGGTGGGCCAGGAGGGAGCAGGGCCACATGTTGAGTCTTCATTCTAAAATTCCTGCCCTTCCTGTGGCCTCAGATCAGGCTTAGCAGGTAAGTGTCCCATGCCATTGTGAACCTGAATGGGCAAATGTGTGTGTGCTAAGTGGTGTCAGTGATGTCTGACTGTGACCCCATGGACTGTAGCCCACCAGGCTCCTCTGTCTATGGGGTTCTCCAGGCAAGGACACTGGAGTGGTTTGCCCTGCCCTCCTCCAGGGGATCCTCCCAACCCAAGGATCCAACCTGTGTCTCTTACGTCTCTTGCAATGGTAGGCGGGCTCTTTAGTACTAGCATTACCTGGGAAGCCCATGAAGCCAGAACTTGAGTCTTTAGTAGGGGAACCCAGGGCCAGAGGATGCTCACTGCCAAGCCACCTGCTGGTGGGACCCTCTAAGGACTGTCCTTGATTCCTGAGGCTCAGGCCCTTTAGAAACCCCAGGCTATCCCATCCAAGAGCTAGAGGCCATGGATCCCATTAGCTTCCAACACATCCACCTGTTCAAGGTAGAGCGTCCTGAGGATCGAGAAGGCTGTAGTGGATGGGACCCTGGGCTGAGTGCTGTGTGGGAGCTGGTGGACAGCCTCTGGCCAAGGAGGGTTGTATCAGGCAGAAGGAACAGTGTGGTTGAAGGCAGAAGGGGCTGGGCGCTCAGGGCAGTAGGGGAGGGGAGCAACTGTCTCCAGGGTGGAAAACGGCCAGGCGGGCCTAGGGACCCGGGGGAGGGGTTGGGGTTGTATGAGCTTCCTATCACTGCTGTAACACAAATCACTGCACATGGAGTGGAGTTGTTGTGGTTGTTGTTGCTCAGTTGCTAACTCGCGTCTGACTCTGCAACCCTGTGGACTACAGCATTCCAGGCTTCCCTGTCCTTTACTATCTCTAGGAGTTTGCGCAAACTCATGTCCATTGAGTTGGTGATGCCATCCAACCATCTCATCCTCTGTCATCCCCTTCTTCTCCCACCTTCAATCTTTCCCAGCATAGGGGTCTTTTCCAATGAGTCAGCTCTTTGCATCAGGTGGCCAAAGTACTGGAGCTTCAGCTTCAGCACCAGTCCTTCCAATGAATATTCAGCGTTGATTTCTTTTAGGATGGACTGGTTTGGTCTACTTGGTGTCCAAGGGACTCTCAAGAGTCTTCTCCAGCACCATTGTTCGAAACCATCAATTCTTTGGTGCCTAGCCTTCTTTATGCCTGAGTTTCATATATCACCTTACAGGACTGGAGGGCAGAAGCTCAAAAGGGGCCGGCGGGGAAGGTTCCTGCTGGATGCTGCAGAATGGGCGGGGGCCATCTCCTCGCTCGTTCCAGCTCCTAGAGACTGCCTTTCAACCTGCCCGCACTCCGGCCCCGAGTCTCCTTTCCCGGCTTCTTCACTCAGAGGACCTCGGCTATTTAAAAATGGGTAACCAGGGACTTCCCTGGTGGTCCAGTGGTTAAGAATCAGCCTTGCAATGCAGGGGACATGCGTTTGATTCCTAATTGAGGAACCAAGATTCCACACTCCTCTGGGCAAATAAACCCTCGAGCGACAGCTACTGAAGCCGTGAGGGAGTCCATGTTGCACAAGGGAAGATCCCTCACGACGCAACCAAGACCCGACCCAGCCAAGTAAATGAACAAATATTTAAAATAAAATAAAATAGACCTATCGGGCTTCCCTGATCGCTCGGCGGATTAAGAATCTGCTTGCAATGCAGGAGACCCCAGTTTGATCCCTGGGTCGGGAAAATCCCCTGGAGGAGGAAATGGCCACCCACTCCAGGATTCCTGCTTGAAAAACCCCATGGACAGTGGAGCCTGGTGGGCTACAGTCCAAAGAGCTGCAAAGGGTCAGACACGACTGAGCAACTAAGCACGCACTGCGTAGCTCGTGCAGCTCTGTTCAAGGTCATATTGCAGCTCTGTTCAAGGTCATATTGCAGGCTGGATGGGAGGGGAGTTTGGAGGAGAATGGATGCGTATGCACATATGGCTGAGTCCCCTTGCTGTCCACCTGAAACTATCACAACACTGTTAATTGGCTACGCTCCAATATAAGATAAAAAGGTTTCTAAAAGGTAAAGGACCTTGGTGATGACACTGGGCCCACCCAGGATCACCCCCCGTCCCCATCTCAAGATCCCTAACTCAGTCACTTCTGTGAAGCCCCCTCTGCCAGAGAGAACTTGTTCTCAGATTCCCAGCATTCGGATAAGGCCATCTTTTGGGGCCATGATTCTGCTGACTCCTGGGTTGAGCCTTTTCTGGATGGTGACAGGGAGCCACGGAAAGTGTCAAACAGAAGCAAGTGGCGATCAGACGTGGCCTTGAGAAACATCCCTTCGGGAGGCTGCTGCAGCTGCGGGGCCCACGGGACCGGGGCATGCTGGGGCAAATGGCCTTCCATGGAGAGAGGGGATCACAGGCACCTTCACAGCTGATGGGCCAGCCTCCAGCAGCACCCATTCTCCTCCTGGAAAACTAACGCTGCTCCTTCAAGGACAAGCCCAGGGCAGCCCTCCCCCCGGCACCGTGGTGTGGTTTAAAGCAGCAGTCTGTAACCTCTGAGGTCGAATGCCCAGGGATCTGAGGTGGACCTGATGCAATAATAATAGAACTAAAAAGTGAAGTGAGGAAGTGAAAGTTGCTCAGTCCCGTCTGACTCTTTGTGACCCCATGGACTATACAGTCCATGGAATTCTCCAGGACAGAATTCTAGAGGGGGTAGCCCTTCCCTTCTCCAGGGGATCTTCCAAACCCAGGGATGGAGCCTGGGTCTCCCACCTTGCAAGTGGATTCTTTACCAGCTGAGCCGTAAGGGAAGCCCAAGACTACTGGAGTGGGGAGCCTGTCCCTTCTCCAGCGGATCTTCCTGACCCAGGAATCGAACCAGGGTCTCCTGCATTGCAGCCGAATTCTTTACCACCTGAGCTATCAGCGAAGTGCATAATAAATGTGATGAGCTTGAATCACCCCGAAACCAACCCTGGCCCCAGTCCGTGGAGTGGGTTCAGGAACAGCCAGCAGATCGGGTGAGCTCTGGGGCCCCACTCAGGAGCCTGGCTTGAATTCACCGGTGGCATCCTGCCGACGGAAATGCTTAGGGTCCAGAGTAGGAAGTAGGCATGCCAGGCCTGGCTGGGGTGGTGGGGCCCCCTGAGCAGGGCTGGGGCCCAGCTCACCAGCTGAGAGGAAGGCTGCCACTTATTCCCAGCTGTGGAGTTTGCCCTGAGCTGAAGCAGCCTGTGGCCCCAGAGGCCCTGGCTGCTGAGGTCAGACAGACGGTGAAATCTCCAGGGGCCCTAGTCACTGCGGGGGTGGGGGGGTAACGGCTCCTTCCGTGGGACACGGAGCAGCAGCACCTGTGCCCCAGCCCCACCCTGGGGCCCCTCCCCACCTCCTCTTCCATCTCCCCTCCTTGGTGTTGGCACTCGCTGCCCTCAGCCGCCCAGTCCTGACTCCTACCACTAAGGGTGGGGAGCCCAGTGCCACCCTGGTCTTCTTTTCCTGGCTCCTCCATCTGCTCTGAACGTGACTGCCCCTCTGCCCACTGGGTGTTCAGATGCACAGGTCCCAGGTCCCTGGGGCCCCTCTTTCATTTATTCAGCGACTCCCATTGAGACCACTTTTTTTTCCAGATTGGGGCTGGGTGCTGGGACACACAGATATCACAGTATTTGCCCCTTGGTGGGGGCGTCTCCTGTCTCTGAAGACACAGGTGTTTTCTCAGAATGAATAACTGCTTCAATAGGCCATCACAGGAGGGGGCTGGCTAGGCTGGTGCGAACTGGATTCTCCACCCCGGCTTCTCAGCCTGACTGCTCTGCTTTGAGATGTTCCACTCACACTACACCTCAGGACAGCAATTTTTTTTTTTTTTTGGCAGGTGCAAAGCCTTCCTTTGAGAAATCCTGAATCACCTGGCTGGGGATGCTGGGGCTCTGTGAGGGCATGTCACGTGACTAGGCATTCCAGAGTCAGTGGTCCAGCTGACTAGTGGCCCAGATCATCTTCTGGCCCTCAAGCATCTGCATCATTGCCTCCTGGCTGAGCACTTCAGGGGCAGAGCGATTTGTTGGGAAGTGAATCCAGTCCCACTGTTCTCCAGCCCGAAGCCTGCCCTGGCCAGTCAGTCCTACGTTCTAAGGCTCTGTTGAGCCCTTCGGCGGCACCTCGTATTTGTAGCTGGCCTGGTCAGGGTCCCCAGACCTCCTTCCATTTTCATCCTCAGTGCCCCAGGGCCCTGCACCCCCACCTGACCCGGATTAGGGGCTCAGGGATAAGGAGTAACGAGCAGAGGGATTCTGTCTCACCTGCCCAGCCTGTCCTGGTCACCATCCCAGGTCCTGTCTCACAGACAGGGATGTCTGGTGGGTCTTTCCGTCTTCTTCTGAGCAAGTTTTGGTTGAACACCTGCTGTGGGGCCCTCAAGCCGCGTTCCTGCTGGACTGGGAAGAACTATGGCGGCTCTTGGGTGCGGCAGGGGCCACTGGAGCCTCAGGCCTGGACTCAAAAGACTGGAGGCTCAGGGGAAAGCAAAGCACTCCAGGTGGAGACACAGCCACTTTTCTGGGGTGCCCGAGGGAGGGAAGGCAAGATCCAGCTGGGGGATCGTGAAGGGCTTCCTGGAGGACTTCCTGGAGGAGCAGGTGAGCACAGCACGCCTCTCCATTCTGAGGCTGGTGCTGGGCTGGCTGCCTGAGCTGCACTGCATTATTTATTGTTCCTGGCGCCCTGTGGGGGGGTGGGCATTGCCAGTTTACAGAGGGGGCCACTGCTCGATGATTTCAAGGTCACAGCCTCAGATCGCTGCGTTTGTCTGTGTCTTATCTGATGCCACCTGTGTCAGTCACCCAGCACCGCGTAACAAAGTATCCCCAAGCTTAGTGCCTAAGACTTACGCCCTCACTCTGGGCATCACTTAGCTGGGTCCTCTGGTGTCGCCTGGGCCGTGTTGATCTTGAGGCCCAGCTGGGGAGGATCAGCTTCCAAGCTTCCTTGGTGGCGGCTGGCAGGATCCCTTGCGAGCTTACGGCTGGAGGCTGCCCTTGGTCTCTGCCCACATGGGTCCCTCCAACACGGCAGCTTGCTTTATCCCAGGGCCCGAGCGGCAGAGTCCCACAAGACGGAAGGCCAGCCTTTCATCGCCCAGTTGCGGGAATGACATTTCATCAGTTCTGAGAATTAATCACGGGGGCCCAGCCTGCCCTGCAAGGGAGGGGCTCACACAGGAGGTGAACCCCTGGATGGGGGCCATCCTTGGACGCTGCTCCGTGCCCCATGGGACCAGGGAAGTCATTGTCCCAGCTTCTCCCCTTTGAAGCTGGGCAGTGCCGGGTCATGGCTTGGAGTGGTGGCAAGAAGGGAGTATGACAGCGTCCTTGGCAACAGCTGTGGAGAGGTGTCGGAGCTTCACAGCTGGTACCTCCCACACCCCCACTGCCTGCCCCCTTGCCCTGCTCCCCCCATGCCTTTGGCCTTCCCCCGCTGCCTACAAGCCTGCCTGGGCATGGGCACGGTTTGGCGGCCAGGAAGCCCTTCATGGTACCCTCTCCACCAGCACACTCCCTCCCCCTAACACCTCTTTTCAGGAAAATGGGGAAGGGTTACGAGGAACTGACCATTTGTCTTTCAAACGTTTTGCAATTTTCCTGGAAATGTGAGTGCTCCCAAAGCCGGGCCCAGGCTGCTGGTCTGACCTCCTCCTGCTGCGGGCTCCACTGACCTGGCAGGGGAGCCAAGGAGTCCCGCCACAAGCCTTTTCAGGAACTGCCTGGGCCCTGGCCGGCCGAGCCCCCCAGCACGGCACAGGCTGCGGTGGGGGGTGGGCAGCCAAGATTCCCCAGCTAGTGGGGGGTGGGGCCGGGGGATAAGGGAGAAAGGGCTCCAGAGCAGGGCTCCCAGTCCCCAGGGGGACCCGCTGCAGGCTTCCCAGGCCAGCTGGGCCCTCCCAGGGTTCCAGCACCCCCGGGTCTCCCCTCCTGTCCTGGCTACTCTGTACTCCAGTCACTGAAGGGACAGCTGCCCAGTGCCAACGCCGGGGGCCCGCCGGGAACCCGAAGCCGGGAGGCAGGCCCAGCACAGGTGACCTCGGCCTCTCTGGGCCTCCGCTTCCAGGTTTCTAAAGAGGAGGGGGACGCCGGCCCCAGACAGCACCCCCACCCACAGCGGAAAGAAGAGGCGGGTCTGGAGCCCCGCCTCCAGCCACGTGTCCTCGGGGAGGGGCGGGCCTGGAAGGCCTGGAGGCGGGGCCTCGGCGTCCCCAGGTGTGGACCGGGCTGGGGGGCTGTCCTCAGGGTGCCCTGGGGGGACCGCCCTGCTCCCGCCCCTGTACCTCTGACCTCCTTGTCTTCTGCTGTCTGCACTCTCCATGGTCGTCCGACTTCCGGAGCATCACTTCCTGCCCAGTCCTCAGCCCCTCTCCCCACCGCCTGGACTCTCAGGCCGCATGTCAGTCTTGAGGTTGATTGGGAGCCCCTTTCCCAATCAATTTGCTTGCATCTTCTCCCCTTCAGGTTAGGGGATGGGGCCCTTTGCAAGTTCCTGCTCTCCTCCCTGCCCTCTTCCCCCACATCACAGCCCTGTCTAACTCTAGAAAGAAAAGAAAGTGAAGTCCTCAGTTCAGTTCAGTTACTCAGTCATGTCCGACACTTTGCGACCCCATGAATCGCAGCACGCCAGGCCTCCCTGTCCATCACCAACTCCCGGAGTTCACCCAAACTCATGTGCATCAAGTCGGTGATGCCACCCAGCCATCTCATCCTCTGTCATCCCCTTCTCCTCCTGCCCCCAATCCCTCCCAGCATCAGAGTCTTTTCCAATGAGTCAACTCTTCACGTGAGGTGGCCAAAGTATTGGAGTTTCAGCCTCAGCATCAGTCCTTCCAATGAACACCCAGGACTGATCTCCTTTAGGATGGACTGGTTAGATTTCCTTGCAGTCCAAGGGACTCTCAAGAGTCTTCTCCAGCACCACAGATCAAAAGCATCAATTCTTCAGTGCTCAGCTTTCTTCACAGTCCAACTCTCACATCCATACATGACCACAGGAAAAACCATAGCCTTGACTAGATAGACCTTTGTTGGCAAGTAATATCTCATGTCCAACTCTTTGGGACCCCATGGACTGTAGCCCACCAGGTTCCTCTGTCCATGGGATTTTCCTGGCAAGAGTACTGGAGTGGGTTGCCATTTCCTTCTCCAGGGCATCTTCCTGAGCCAGGGATTGAACCCAGGTCTCCTGCATTGCAGGCAGATGCTTAACCATCTGAGCCGCCGCGGCAGCTAACCCTAACCCTAACCCAAACCCTAACCCTAACCTGCCGCCTTTCTGCCTGTGGTCTCCCCTATTTGGTGCAGTCTCTGGCTCAGTCACCGCCCCTTCCCTGGGGGGTGTCCCCCACCCACCGCGTCCCCTGAGCTGCTCCATCAGGCTGTCCCCCAGGCACATCACACTCAGCGTGACCAAATACACCTCGGTGTCTCTCGCCACCTTCCCTCTGCCCAGATCCGCCCCTCCTCTGCCCTCACCCCCACCCCAGCTCCTTCTGATGGACCTTCTATCCCACAGCCCCCCTCCTCAGCTGGGCCGCCTGCCTCTCTCAAGAACCGAAGCACAAATTGCCCCCTAATCAGTGGCCCTGGCAGACCTGGCTAGTTGTCCCCACCGGCTGCTCCTGCAGCACCTGGCTGCCCCAGGAGATGGCCTTTCCCAGCTTCCCCTGCAGCCAAGGGCAGGCTGGCCTGCAGCTGGCAAGGGTCCATGCAAACTCACGTGTCCAGGCCAGAGCGGCCAGAGAGGAGGCTGACCCCGACGACCACGTGGAGCAGAGCTCCAGTTTCAGTCCAGGCTTCTAAATGAGAAAAGAAAGTGAAGTCCCTCAGTCATGTGTCCAACTCTTTGCGACCCCGTGGACTGTAGCCTACCACACGCCTCTGTCCATGGGATTCTCCAGGCAAGAATACTGGAGTGGGTTGCCATTGCCCTCTCCAGGGGATCTTCCTGACCCAACTTCCTGATTGAACCCAGGTCTCCTGCACTGCAGGCAGACGCTGTGCCACCAGGGAAGCTGACTGAGCAGGGAAACTTTCTTTCCTGAAGCCCCTGTCATTTGGGGTCTGTGACCCACAGTTCTACTACAACATCTGCCCCCCCAACACACCCCACCCCTGAACCTCTCCCATGTTGCATGAAGACAAACCTGGCGCCTTTTTGTTCCTTGATCCCACAACCTAGGATCTCCCTGCACCCTCGATGGGGTCCCAACCCTTTGCTTAGCACACACGTGTCTTAGGGGTTGCACCCGACTGCCGTGCTGGCCTTGTCTCTGGGCCTTCAGCCCCCTCACTTAGTCCACAGAGCTCTGCGGATGGAGCGCCTGCTGCGTGCTGGGCCTTGTGCCGGGCATCGAGGGTGCAGCGGTGAGAGGGTGATTCCTGACACTCTGGAGGATGTCTTGCCTTGTTTCCGGATGCGTCTCCCCACGGGCTGGGGTTTGTGGAGAGCAGGATGCTCTCCGGTCCATCTCTGAGCCCCAGGACCTGGGCACAGGGCTGAGCATCTTTGTTGAGTGAATGAATGAATGAATGATCAACGCCTAAGTTAAAAGGGAGCTGAGACATCTTCAGATCCAGTTGGGGTTCGAGTGTCCACTGTGTTCCTATGACCGAGCTGGGTTTGCACATCATCAGGGCAGAATGGCTCTTCTCAACCCCCTTGGGTTGCAGGGCCCCCGGGGTCCTTTCCCTGTTGGCCCCGGCCCGACTCCAGACCCCAGCATCTGTCAGCGTCCTGCTCTTGGGGAGAAAGGGCTGGTTCCTCCTGGTCAGGGGTGGGTTCCTGCTGCCCAGAGCTGCCACCCAGCAAGTGCTGGAGCAGGCATGGCTCTGGGAAACGTGACCAAGAGCTCCTGGTCGCTGGGAGTGGGGGCTTGGCATGGGCACAGGTGCGCAGAGGCCAAATTCTTTTTACCAACTTCTTCTGTTGCCAGCTTGGAGGTCTGGACTCCCGCCCCTTCCCTGGGGAGGCCCAGGCCCTTGGCTGGAATCAGAGTCTGAGTCCTGAGCTGGGGGCAGCCCCTCTGATGGACAGCCCGGGACTATGCTGGCTATGTGGGGGCGGAGACAAAAAGAGCTCCATCTCTGAGGGGTTCTGGGTTTAGCAGGGTGACATTACTTTTGCCGTGTATACCCTGAACATCACAGAGGCCTGAAGCAGAGCACCAGGCTCTGGGATTTGAGGGGAAGAGTTGCTTAAGGAGCCAGAAAGGCCTTCAGAGAGGAAGGCACGAGGGGTGGGGGCGCTGGCTGTGTGGCCGAGTGGAAGGCCAGGGAACAGCGTCTTCAGAGGGAACAGCGCCGTCAGAGGGAACAGCGCTTGCAAAGTAATGGAGATGTTAGGGTCTCACGGGCTTTTTGGTGATGTTGGAGCAGAGGGGGATGGCGGGTGGCTGGGGTCCAGCCCAATCCTGGGGGTCCCATTCAGGCAAACAAGGTCTCTGGGCCCCTTTTCAGGGCAGGGGCAGCCAGGAGGGTCTCTGCAGGGGAGAGGGGCCCGGATCTACAAGGGAGAAAGGGTAGCAGCAGGGGAACGGGGCTGAAGAAGGGGGTCACTGAGGATGAGCGGGGTGCCTGGCTTGGGCGGTGGTGGGGCCGCTCCCTGAGGAGATGCCCCTGCCGAGGACGGGCGTGAGTCCTGGCACCCCGCCATGGGGAGGGGTCCCCCACACGGTGGTCTGTGGCCCAGCGCTGGGCGTGGGGATGCGGGCAGAGGCTCCGGGCTCCACCCTTGGCTTGAAGCGCCCCGTGTGCAGGGGCCCGGCCGGCCTGGGCGGGTTTCTCAACCATCAGGAGCCTGTGGCTTGTGCATCTCTGACCAGGCTAGGACCTTCTGGTGTTTACGGTCGACAAAGTGTAACTTCCTGTTTTTAAGAGAAAAGGATTAGAAACACTTATTAAAAAGCCCTTTGAAAGGCATCAAAAGACTTCCTGAACGTCAAATGACTCTTACAAAGGAGCCATTTAGTGATTTAAGCAACACAAATGAGAAACATACAGGCCGGACCTCCTCCGACCGCTCACACACTCGCAAAGCCTGGAGGGACCTGGTAGCCACGTGCCACGTGGACCGAGGGGACCTGGAGAAGCTAAAAATAGCCCTGAGGGTAGGGTAGCCCTTCTGTGGGACACAGGCATTTGGTGGTGTTGGGGGACCCTGAGCTTGGGGTGGCTGGGGCAGCCCCCCAGGTGAGTCTAACCTCAACCCAAACCCTCTAGCATCTGGAACCCCCCTTGGGCCTCTGAAACACCCTCGCTTTCTACTGGGATCCCCTGGACTGACACCCTGCCTCCACCCCCTGCCCCTGCCCCGCCCGTGTACCAGCCTCAGTCCCAGCTGCCGTAGTCTCCGTGTGTAAGCGTCAGCATCCATGCGGTCCATTAGCCTGGTGGCCCCACTTGTACACCGTCCGTGTGTCCCTTGTCCCCAGGCCCCAGCCCAGGGGACCGTGGTGGCAGCCTCCTCATCGGTCTCTGGCTCCCCTCTCTCTGGCCTCCCACCACCACCTGGGAGGGTCCCTGTGCTGGACACAGGGGACCCTGGGCAGATGCAGAGACCCTGGCCAGCTCTTGGGGACACCCTTGGGTACAAGGTGTCCTCAGGTTGGCCACTGAGCAGGCGGATTAGAGGGATGGTGACTCTCATCCTTGCTGGGTGCTGGGGCCTCCCCAAGAGGCCGTGGACCGTGAGTCTCAGTTTAATGGGGAGACAGAACACATGCACCCACATGCACCCACAGGCATCCACGGGGTTCCCTGGAGCCCCTTGTCGCAGGAAAGCCAGAGGCCCCCGGGACCCAAGTCCTCCGGCTCGAAGACCTCACCCTCAGCACCCCAGGCGTGACCCCTCGGCCTGCTGTCGTCCGCGTCAACCCCAAGGCCCCAGACTCTTCTGTGCAGGCTCCTGGCCTTTTAGACTGATCACTCCACCCGGGGACTCAGAGACCCCTGACCCAGCCGGCATTCCACCGGCCGAGCCAGCTGGTGACCTCCCCTGCCCTCCCAGGAAACCACCCCCACCCCCAACCCTCCCGGGTTGTGACTATTTGCTCCTCGGTTTTGCTCCAAACAGGGTACATTGCTACTTAGGCAGCTATTAAACCCTTCAGTGGCTCCCAGAAAATGCCAGAGAATTCTTGGAATAAAAATAACAATGAATAAAGTTGCCTGGAAATGAGGCTATGGGGCTGAATTTGATTACGCCCCACTTAGACGAGAAAATTAGCTTATTACAGCTGAGGTGAGGTGAGGTTTTTCCATTTTCTTCAGTGAAAAAAGATGCTTTTCCCATGCCCCTCCCCCAGGGCTAGAGGTTAAGGGGGTCCTCTGAGCCCTGAGTTGGCTGGAGCGAAGGTCACTCTGGCAGGGTGCATGCCTGGCATGGGGGCGGGCCCCCATCTCCTGAGGCTGCACTCGTGGGCACCCCGTGTGGCCCTGCCACATGAGAACATCCCAAGGACGGATACCTGGGCTGAGAAGGGGCGGAGGGGGGCCAACGCCACGATGCCCTAGGTCACCCCCGCTAAAGGGGACCTATGCTTCCACGGCCGTCTGGCCATGCCTGCCCCGGGGACCCACACGTCCCCTCCTCTCCCGTCCGTCAGCACCTGGACCTGCTCAGACCACCTCCTGGGTCTCCCCTTCCAGTCATGGCACAAAGACTCTCTCAGGTACAGTTTCACCCCAGTGCCTCCCTGTCGTTACTCCTCTTCGGCTCTCCACAGCCCTCAGGATAAAGACAGGGCTCCTGACGCTGCACACAAGGCCCGCCATCACGTCCTTGGCCTCTGGGACCCTTGATTCTATGTGTGTCCTTGCCTGGGCTTTAGGGTGGCCAGATATTTGCTCAGACATCATTCTGGGTGTTTCTGTAAGGGTGTTTTGGATGAGATTAACCTTTAAATCTGTAGATGGAGTGATGCAGACTGCCCTCCCCAAGGTGGGTGGGCCACACCCAATCAGTCCGCTGGAACAAAGGCTGACCCGCCCCCGGGGAAGAGAGGCTTCTTCCCGCCTGATGTGGGACGTCATCTTTTTCATGCCTCTGGACTGGGACTGAAACATCAGCTCTGGGGACCGGGCCTGCTGGCCTTTGGAGGGGAACGGCCCCATCAGTGCCCCCGGGTCCCAGGCCTTCGGGCCTGGATGACGCTGTGATCTGAATATTCAGTGTTGTTCAGGTGCTCAGTCCTGTCCGACTCTTTGCAACCCCATGGACTGCAGCCCGCCGGGCCTCCCTGTCCCTCACCTTCTCCCAGAGTTTGCTCAAGTTCATCTCCTTTGAATTGGTAATGCCATCCAGCCATCTCATCCTCTGTTGCTTACTCCTGCCCTCAGTCTTTCTCAGCATCCGGATCTTTTCCAAACAAACAGTCGACTGTTTGCACCAGGTGGCCAAAGTATTGGAGCTTCAGCTTCAGCATCTGTTCTTCCAGTGAGTATTCAGGCTGATTTCCTTCAGGACTGACTGTCCCCCGCCTTCCAATTCAGATGTTGAAACCTAACCCCCAGGGTGATGGCATAAGTGGGCTGGGGGGCGTTGGGAGGTGGTTGGGTTCTAAGAGTGGAGCCCTCGTGTACGGGACTAGAGCTCTTGGGAAAGAAGCTAGCGAGCTCCCTCGCGTCCTCCTCCCTATGAGGACACAATGAAAGGCCCCCCCGACCCTGCTGGCACATGACCTCAGACGTCTAGCCTCCACAGCCGTGAGACGCCAACGTCTGCTGTTTTTTCAGGACTGTCAGGAGCATTTTGTCACAGCAGCTCGGCAGGCTGAGATGGACTGGAACCAAACCATCAGCTGGGCCTCCGGCTGGTCAACTCACTCTGCAGACTGTGGGACATGTCCGCCTCCGTAATCGTGGGGCCCAATCTTTTCCTCTTTCTGCACATGCATCTTACTGGTTCTGTCTCTCTGAAGAACCCTGGTGAATAGAGCTGCTTTTTAATCTGCGTAACAAATGACCACAAAGTGGTGGCTCTTACAGCTCTGAGGCCTGAGGCTGAGATCAAGGTGGGTCAGCCCTGGGCTCTCTGGAGGCTTCAGGGGAGCCGGCTCTCCTGGCCTCTTGCGGCCTGCGGTGGCCGCCGGTGGCCTGGGTCTGTCGCCGCGTCATCCCCATCTCCGCTTCTGTTTCCACGTGCCTCTCTCCTCCGTATGCCTCGTGTCCCTCCGTCCCTCTTGCAAGGACACCCGTGAGGGCGTTGAGGGCTCACCCCGCTAAACCAGGATCATCTCACCTCAAGGTCCTTGGCTGAATGACATCCGTAAGGCTGAGCTGTGTGCGGGGCCTCTCCCAGGTTCTGGTGGCGAGGGCCTGGTTTCTGCGGGGCTGCGGTCACCAGTGCAGGCCTCTCGCCTGTCGAGGCCTCTGTGGACCTCTCTGGCTCCGGGCTGGCTGAGCGAGCTGGTGCGGGTGAACAGCAGAGGGTCCCTGTGAGGCCCCCCGGACACGGCTGCAGGCTCTCAGCAGGCCCGCCCGCCTGGCCACTCCAGACGGCTGGGTTCCCTTCTGCGCGCTCGTCTCCATTTCCCTACACTTTCTGCAGCGATGTCACGGACGTGCCCTGCTCTAATAACCAGGGAAAAGGGAATTGTGAAGACTTTCCGAGGACTGTAGCCCCAGGGGAACCAAGCCCAGGGGGACACTGTTTATTGAGCGCCTACTGAATGCAGCCAGAAGCATCCCTCTGGTTCAGCGCCTCGGGGAACCCCACGACATATGCTCAGGCCTGGAGCACTTTTCAAAAACATC
>SJYT01054832.1:716991-738181 GCA_006410635.1 Cephalophus harveyi | reverse complement strand
GGGGGGTGGCAAGTGGGGGCGGGGCGGGGGGCTTGTACCTGGTGCCCTGTCTCTGCTTCTAGGGCAGGCGTGGCCTGAGGGCTGGCCACACTGCATGCCCACTACCAGGGGACATGGCCTGGGGCACACGGAGGTGGGGGGTGGGCGAGGGTCTTCTCTCCCAGGGCGTTCAGATAACATGCCTTCCTGAGCGGGCCTCATCCCCAGGGGGCACTGCAAATCTTGTGGGTCTCCTGGGACTCCCCAAGGGCCAAGTCCTAAGGGGAAACTGAGGCTCGGCCAGCGAAAGCGGGCTTTGAGGCTTAGCCCCAGGGTTCCTGCACCTACCTTCCTACGGCCCTGGGACGTTTTCCAAGGCTGGTTCTACTCTGGGAGGTCACGGTGGCAGCGGGGGAGCGGGGGGAGCAGGGAGAGGAGGAGGCCCCCTGGGCCGGGAGGTACAAGGTCCTGGCTCTGTGCTCAGCCCAGGATGTGCGCTGCTGAGCCACCTCGGACCCAGCTCTGGCCTCTCTGGGCCTCCACCTCCCCACCTCAGGTGGCCTCTGAGGGCTGTCCCATCTCTCAGATCCCACCTGCAGTGAGAAGACAGGGGATCCCCAGGGACGGCCACAAAGGACTCACGGCTGCACCTGAGCCTCACGTGGTCAGATTCCCCGAGGCCCTGCTGCACGACCCCCTGGGAGCCGGGGTGCTCCTGAACCCCACCCTTGACTGTGAGCTGCAGCCCCTGAACAGGCTGGGGCCCGAGAGGGGAGCCCCACGGGGGTCTGAGCCCTCCGGGGCTGGATGGTGGCCGGGCGGAAGGACGCAGACAGTTGCGATGCAGCGGGAAGAAGCACGCCCACCCAACTTGGAGCCCCGGGTGGGGATGCTGGGGGGCTTGGGCCCGTCTGCTGGAGCTGCTGGTCCAGTGGGGTGGCCGAGGGGGACACAGATGCTCGTAGCCCCGGAGACTCGGCGGCGTGGGGTGGACAGGCCAGGGCAGGAAGTGGCCTTCTCGGCCTGGCGCTCAGAGGCGCTATCTGGGCTGGGCCTGTCACTCTGAAGGGGGGCAGGGCGGCCAGGGTGGGCTGTGGGAGGCTCACCTGCGGCGGGAGGCTCACCTGCGGCGGGAGGCTCACTCTTTCATTAACCCGCCCTTAGATCTGGGACCCGGCCCGACTGTGCGCCTTCTTAGTGTGTCCACCACCTTGCACTTTCCTTGAAGCCAGCTTGTGATGGAGGTGTGGCTGTGCCCATTCTCCTGATGAGGAGACTGAGTCCTGGGGAGGCAAGCGGCTTGCTGAATTTGCAGTGGCGTTTCAGAGTCAGTGGGGGAACGAGCTGGCCCTGGCGGCTCTAAGGGCCTGGCTCCTTCCTTGCTGGGACTGTCGCCTCTCACCTCCAGTGATGGGCTGGTCTGTCCACCCGTGCTTTCCCCCGGTCCTTCTCCTCCCCCTGTGCCCAGCTGAGGTCTCCAGCAGCAGTGGAGGGGCCACGCTGGCATCTCAGTGCTGCTCCTGGGTTGGTTGCTTTCTGGCTTCCCGAGGGGAGAGAGGGCTTCCCAGAGCGAGGGAAGGTCCCAGGGCCAGCAGCCATGGCAGACAGGAGGTCTGAGACAGATGGAGCCTGGTCGGCTGTAGTCCGTGGGGTCGCAAAGAGTCAGAGACGACTGAGCGACTTCACTCACCTTACGGGGTCTTAGTCCCTGGGACGAGGTGAGGCTGGCTGGGCTGGGGGCTGAGGTGGGTGGTGGTGACGGCTTGGAGGGAGGGGTGGGGCGGGAATCAGTTCAGTTCAGTTCCTCTTCACTTTCTGCCATAAGGGTGGTGTCATCTGCATATCTGAGGTGATTGATATTTCTCCCGGCAATCTTGATTCCAGCTTGTGTTTCTTCCAGTCCAGCGTTTCTCATGATGTACTCTGCATAGAAGTTAAATAAGCAGGGTGACAATATACAGCCTTGACGGACTCCTTTTCCTATTTGGAACCAGTCTGTTGTTCCATGTCCAGTTCTAACTGTTGCTTCCTGACCTGCATACAGATTTCTCAAAGCAGAAATAGATGTTTTTCTGGAACTCTCTTGCTTTTTCCATGATCCAGTGGATGTTGGCAATTTGATCTCTGGTTCCTCTGCCTTTTCTAAAGCCAGCTTGAACATCAGGGAGTTCACGGTTCACGTACTGCTGAAGCCTGGCTTGGAGGATTTTGAGCATTACTTTACTAGGGAATGCAGGAATGGAATTCCTGGAAGGAGGTCCCTGCCCTGGGGGTCGGGAGGGAGCTGACTTCCCGCCTGCGGCCCTTCCCCTTGTCCTGCCTTCCAGGCCCCACCTGTCCACCTCTCGCACCAGCATCACTTTGCCTGATGGAGTGGGTCAGGTCACAAGTAGCAGAGGATCAAGGCCCACCTGTCCCACCCCAGGGCCAGACTTCAGCAGTGGCCACGGGAGCAGATATGTCAGCACCAGCTCCCTTACCCTGCAGGTGGGACGGCAGCGTCCCCGGGGGCAACGTGCCCTGGTTCCCACCGTGGTAACGCTCAGCTGGCTCCTGCCTCAGCCTCTTGTGCATCCTGACTTGCTGCCCTGGGACCTTGTCTAGGGGCTGGTGGGGAGGAGGGTGGAGAGGTGGGGTACACGGCGGCTGTCTAGGCTGGTGTGGGGAGGAAGGAGGGATCCAGGTTCTGGCATGGGTGATAGGTACGTGGGGCGCCATTCACTGGGAATGGCCGTTCACCATTCTATGAAGGCAAACGAGAGTGCCTTCCCAGACCGCCTTGCAGCCCAGGAGTAGCCGCAGGAGCCAGGCCTGACTAGTGTGACTCAGGGGACAGAGAGGCGAGGGGGACATTCACTGGAGGGCTTCTGGGAAAGGCTATGTCCTCCCTGAGATGGGGAGCTGTCCCTTCCCCTCTTCCTGTTTCCCGCCTCTGGACATTGTTTGCGAACTTGGTGTTTGGAGCCATGGCAGCCTTCTTGCAGCAATGAGGTCATGGGCAAGAGAAATCACCCGGGTCTGGCCCCAGGACAGTGGGACCAGCGTCACAGCCAGACTTCAGACTCCTTGTTATGCTGGAGAAACAAACCCCTCTTTGGCTAAGTCACCGTTCACTGGGCCTTCTGTTATTTGCAGCCCAATGCATTCCTAAATAATATAGGATTTGCTACCACGTGTGGCGTTGGAAGCGATTTCCCAGGACCCAAGCCGCAGAGTCCGCCGGGGCAGGAGGAGACGGGGAACATGATGCAGCTGGGATGCTGGGTCAGGGGCGTCGAGGTGGGGCGGCTTTGGGTGGTGGCCAAGGCTGCGGGAATGGGTGGGATTGCTCAGGGTGGGTGGGGAGAGGGAGAAGCCGGAGGGTGCAGGCAGAGCTCAGGCAAGAGCAGCGTTAGTGGGGAGGGTGGAAGAAAAGGGCGCTGGGGAAGCACTGTAGCAATACAGATAATAACCAGTCCACCGTTTATGGAGCTGCTGCCGGACCCGAGTGCCTGGAATTTGCATGGACCGTCTCGTCCATCCAGTCCTCGCCCCCCCTGGTGTGTGAGGCACCGTCACTGTGGCTGTTTTATAGGTGACAACCAGAGGCTCCGAGAAAGAGCCGCGGGGACCTGGAGCACAGAGAGCACTGCGGGGGGACCCGGGGGGCCTCGGAGGAGACGCTGCGCAAGGGGACCCGCGGGATGTTGTAGATCCGGTGGCCAGCGGGCAAGGTGAGGCTCTCCAGGCAGAGGGGAGGACAGAGTGGGAGCTGGCTGGATCTCAGGATGCTCAGGCCGGTGGGGGCTGGGGGGGCTGCTGGAAATCAGGTGAGGGGATAGCTAGGGCCTGGAGTGCCAGCCTGGGGGAGGTGCCGCTTGACCGGGGCCAGCTCACCGTGCAGATCAGCCAGAGCTGAGGCTGCAGCTGACCCTGGGGGGAGCGGGGGCTCAGGCGTCACGCCCCCCTGCCCAGATGTCTCTCGAGGCGGAGGCGAGGCAAGACCACAGTCGGAGCCCTTGGCCTGTGGCCACGGCAAACAACTTGTCCTCATTGTCATTGAGTAACTGCAGTTGGGCCCTTTGGTCCGGGCCATTTCAGGACAGAGGGCGGCCGGCAGCCTGGGCGGGGTGGCCGGGGACCCCCTGGCTCACCAGCCTGGGGCCAAGCCCCCCATGGCTGTGGCCCAAAACCTGCTCCTGGAGGGGAGGCCCGTGGGCCAGATGGGCCGGGAAGGCTGAGTCTGGACGACAGCTATTCCAGGGGGCCCTGGTTGTCACTCGGCGGGGGGAGGGTGGACATGGAGCTTACGGGGCAGCCACTGGTTAAGGGGGTGCAGGGGGAGGAGCCCTGGGTCAGGCAGGTGAATCTTCAGTGCCAGTGACCACTTCTGCCCCCGGCTGGATGGCATGAGGAGACCCTCATCCTGGAGGATGGTGGCCGGACCCACGAGAAAGGACTGAGGGGGAAAGCTCGGTGGTCAGACAGCCACCCTCACCCTCGGGGTGTGCTCTCAGGGAGGCCCTGCCCTGCCCAAGTTTCCCCATCCATCAAGTGGGTACAGTATTCTCCATCCTTTGGGGAAAGCCGTGAGAATTAAAAGAGACGATTCATGCAAAGTCCCAGGCCCGCAGATTTTGCAAACAATTAAAATTTCAAAAATCAACTTTAGTTCCTGTCGTCGGGTGCCAGCTTCATGTTTTGCCAAATGAGAACACTGGAAACAAAAACAAAACATCAGCTACTCTCTACTGTGACCGGCGCTTCACAAAAGAAGCGGCATTTGGACACGGAAAGGGTTGGAAGCCTCTGCAAGGAGAGGGCGGGCCCGGAAGTCCTCGGCCACATCCTTATTTCTGCCCTGCACACCTGGGACCAGGTGTGGGCAGCCCCAACGCCGGCCTGGGGCTCAGCGGGTGCGTTCTTGGTGGGGCTGGGTCTCTCCCCATCTCCTCACCAGCCACTTCCAGCTCAAAACTGGAGAACTTACCATCTTTCAGGGGAGTCTCTCTGATCAAAGGGCCCCCCCCCCACCCTCGTGTGGTTAGTCCCACCCAGACTCGCCCTGCACTTCCTCCCGTATTTTTTCAGCAGATGAGGTGCTTTTGGGAAGAAGAACCTGGCCACACCAGGTCCACTGCAGGAGACACCGGACTGAACACGCAGACCCCTGAGGTTGGGTGCCTGCCAACCTCTTAGTGCCCTGGGGCTGGGATGACACCTGGAGTGTGGGAGACCCGGGCTCACAGACGCGCTGAGTGGCACCATCCGCCGGGCAGTTTCCTGAGGCAGGTGATGGAAACCCAGGTGGAGAGCCCTACCTCCCCTGCAGAATCAAAGCTGCAGACGAAGGTGGGCATCAGCCCCTTGCTTCCTCCCAAGGTCTCCGGCCTTGGGCTCTCCTTCCTTCCTGGAGTATCTCCGGGGCTCTGTGGGGCTTGGGAGGCTAAGCCTGGCAGGGACCCGTGGTGTGGGCCTCCACGTGGCTAGTGTTACAGCTGCACACAGGCACACGCGCGCATGCGTGCACACACACACTTCCTCTTCAAAGCCCCTCCCCTGGGTGGGGGTCTGCACACCCATGGCACCGCCTTCCTCGGGGGGCCCCTTTGGCTACGCTGCAAGGAGCGAGAGAACTAGTTTCAGGGAGAGAACTCAGACAGACCTGGGTTTGAGACGCATGCCTTTCCAAGGCTGCAGGCATTTCTCAGGGCCCTGGAGCAGGACGCCAGGCCCCCGCCAGTTACTGGTGGGTCACAGATGCTGGGTGTGAGTCCTGAGCGGTTGTGCAGCTTCCGGACACCTGTCCACCACGAAGCTGGGGAGAGGGCCGGGGATGTCACGTCAGCTCGCCGCTGCAGCAAACGACCCTCAGCGGCTCACACAGCACAGGGCTTTACCTGCTCGTGTCTCAGTCCATGCAGGTGTGCAGAGATGGGGCTGAGCTCCTGGGTCACTCAGGATCCCAGGTCGACTCCCATCGGTGGCTTCACGCTCAGGAAGGATTTTCGGAAGTGGGCTGGAGGGCCATACTTGGGGAAGGGAGGTGGGGGAAGCGGGAGGGGGCGGAGTTCGGCCAAGCCCAGCTGTGTTGAAGCCTCCGCAAGTCCTCGGCCCACCCGACTGGGAGCTCCTGGGCGGGTGGGCCCTTCCGCGCGGTCCTGAGTTTGCATGAGGAGGGCGGACCTTTCCTGTCATGCTGGCCACTCCCCGGTGTGAGAGGTCCTGCGGGAGAGGGGGTGACCCTGGGCAGCTCTCTTCAGGATACGTGTTCTCAAAGGGCTGGAAATCGAGGCCTGTCTTTCTGGGACAAGGTCCTGTGGGGGGTATCCGGGCAGCGCCCCGCGGCTCCAGGGTGGGCGGCCCCGGGCACGGCTCAGATCCTCCCGAGTTCTGGGAGGAGTCACGTCCTCTGGGCTCCGCGGGTCTCTCTCCCTAACAGAAGTCCGAAGAGGACGGTTCCTGGACAAACAACCGCCCCGCCGCCGCTGCTGCTGCGGGCCTTCCGGCGGCAGTGCCAGGCATCACCTCCTTTCTCGGCTCACGGTTCTAGGCTCCCTGCGTCCTTTCGCCGAGCACGTCTGCTCAGCACCTGGGGCCTCAGCCGGACCACCTTCCCTGGAATATCTGAGCCCCGGGTCACCACGTCTGCTCGACTGTGGCGGCTGCACCTCTGCATTTTACCATCAACACTGGGCAAAGGGGTGCCAAGGCGTGCCCCGTGGGACCTCCTGTGAGGTCCCCTGAAAGCCAGCCAGACTTCTCCTCATCTCCACCGAGGAGCAGCAATTCTTGTTCCTGCTAATGAGGCTCCATCCACCCTGCTAGGATAATGATGCCCCTTCTCTCTGCAGGTCTCTTGGCACAAGAGGCCAAAGTGCCCGGCATCCTCTGTGGCTTGGAGGTCAGGGAAACTTACTGTGTCCCCGGTGGAAGCTCTAACAGAGCCCCGGCCTGCAGGGACAGGAAGCACAAGCCCCCAGTGGTTTTCAAGCGATGTGGTAAACGTGACCACTCCTGCTTCTACCCAACGGGGACAGAGAAATGTCACTGAGGTGTGCACTGAACCCTGGGACATCACCCCATCCTGGCGAGGAACTGCCTCGAGCGGCCCTTCGCTCTGCCCTGGACAGGCCATCCTGTCACACCATCAGGCTGGCAGCCCCTGGGCGGTATGGTCCACGATCTGACAGTGGACTCTACTATGGCCAGAGGCTCAGGGCAGCACCCCACTTCCTACAAAGTGGGTCTGTGGTTTGATGTGATGGTCCACGGGCCTCACGCCAAGGGACTTTGCATTCTGTGAGCTCGAAGATGGTGATGCCGGCTGAGGCCCTGTGGAAAGAAAAGGTAACCTACACCTTTTATACTATTTCTTGATTCCTCATTGCCTCTTCCAGGATGGAAGAAGTCCAGGGTAGTTAACTTGCTTCTAAGAGGCTGGTGGGTTTCCTTGAGGAATGAGGCCCTACCAGGGTCTCAGCATGGGGCCCCGTTGCTGGAAGGCTGGACAAACAGCCGTGGCACAAGCTAGACCAGCCTTGGGAAGTGGGAACCCAGGCAGCTGGGCGGCCTCGACCTCTGTCACGATGGCGATTGCATTCCCATGCCCACTGTTCCAGTGTGGGGGTGCCCATTCAGGGGCTGGCCGCGGTCAGAAGGCGGTCTCTCTCTTTGTTGTTGCTATTCAATTGCTCCCTCGTGTCTGACTCCTTGCGACCCCATGGATTGCGCTCCCAGGCTTCCCTGTCCTTTATTATCTCCCGGAGTTTGCTCAAACTCATGTCCATTGTGTCGATGATGCCATCCAACCATCTCATCCTCTGTCGTCCCCTTCTCCTCCAGCCTTCAGTCTTTCCCAGCATCAGGGTCTTTCCTAATGAGTCAGCTCTTCACACCAGGTGGCCAAAGTATTGGAGCTTCAGCATCAGTCCTTCCAATGAATATCCAGAGTTGATTTCCTTTAGGATTGATTGGTTTGATCTTTTTGCAGTCTTATCCAGCACCACAATTCGAAAGGATCCATTCTTCAGCGCTCAGCTTTCTTTATGGGCCAACTCTCACATCCATACATGACTACTGGAAAATACACAGCTTTGACTATACAGATCTTTGTCAGCAAAGTGATATGTCTCCGTTTTAATAAGCTGTCTAGGTTTGTCTTCACTTTCCTTCTAACAAGCAAGCATCTTTTAATTTCATGGCTACAGTCACCATTTGTGGTGATTTTAGAGTCCAAGAAATAAAATCTGTCACTGTTTCCAGTTTTCCTCCATCTTTTTGCCGTGAATTGATACTGGATGCCGTGATCTTAGTTTTTTGAATGTTGAATTTTAAGCCACCCTTTTCACTCTCCTCTTTCACCCTCATCAAGAGGCTCTTTAGTTCCTCTTCACTTTCGGCCATAGAGTGGTATCATCTGCATATCTGAAGTTGTTGATATTTCTCCTGGCAATCTGGATTCCAGCTTGTGGTTCATCCACCCCAGCATTTTGCCTGATGTACTCTGCGCAGAAGTTAACTAAGCAAGGTGACATACAGCCTTGACGAACTCTTTTCCCAATTTGGAACCAGTCCATTGTTCCATGTCCAGTTCTAAATGGTGCTTCTTGACCTGCATACAGATTTCTCATTCTTTTCAGGGTGATTCCTGGATGAGGTGTTTTCTAGTGGATATTTTTTAAAAAATCATTAAAACATTATTTATTTATTTGGCTGTGCTGGGTCTTAGCTGTGGCTTGCGAGATCTCTAGTTATAGCCTGTGAGCGCTTAGTTGCAGCATGAGGGATCTAGCTCCCTGACCAGGGATTGAACCCAGGCCCCCTGCATTGTGAGTGTGGAGTCTTAGCCACTGGACCACCAGGGAAGTCCCTCTGGGGGGTATTAACATATGCTACCTGATGTTTTCTCCACATATGTACACTCCATCCACACACTTCCACCCCAGAATCCCTGACCTTCTGTTTCTACCCCCAGGCCTCTGGCCAGTGACGGAGCGATTTGTCACTGCCCACGAATCCAGCTATACTCTAACTGTGGGGTCCTTCTCCTTCCACACAGAGTGGACGACTGCCCCGAGGCTTGCAGCTTTACTGGGAAGATTCTCCCTTTCTGTTATTCTCAAGGCCATTCCAGGTGGTGCGGAACAGCCAGCGTCCGTTTCCAGCTTGCATCCGTTTCCTGAACCCTCGCTGTGCTCACCATACACTCTCCCCTCCATGAGCCGGGCTCAGACTGTCCTTCATCGGTTGGCATAAACTTTTCATGTGGCTGTAGGTGTGAGCTGAAGCAGAGGAAGCTGCATCCTCTAGTCCTCAACTAAACTGTGCTTAATCTGAGATGTGGCCCTCAGGTGTTTTATGTTGGCATACTGCTGGGCTTTCCCGTTCTCCTGGTTTCCTCTACTTCTTCGCATTGTTCACTTAAGAAGGCTTTCTTATCTCTCTTTGCTATTCTCTGGAACTCGGCATTCAGTTGGGCGTAACTTTCCCTTTCCCCTTGCCTTTCACGTCTCTTTTCTCAGCTATCTGTAAGGCCAATATGGGGACAAAGTGGAAACAGTGACAGATTTTTTTGGGGTGGGGGCTCCAAAATCACTGTGGATGTTGACTGGAGCCATGAAATTAAAAGATGCTTGCTTCTTGGAAGAAAAGCTATGACAAACCTAGACAGTATATGAAAAAGCAGAGACATTACTTTGCCAGCAAAGGTCCATCTAGTCAAAGCTACGTTTTTTTCAGTAGGCATGTACAGATGTGAGAGTTGGACAATAAGGAAGTCTGAGGGCAGAAGAATTGATGCTTTGGGACTGTGGTGTTGGAGTAGACTCTTGAAAGTCCCTTGGACTGCAGGGGGATCAAACCAGTCGGTCCTAAAGGAAATCAACCCTGAATTTTCATCGGAAGGACTGATACTGAAGCTGAAGCTCCAATCCTTTGGCCACCTGATGTGAAGAGATAGTTGAATGGCATCATCGACTCAATGAACATGAGTCTGGGCAAACTCTGGGAGATAGTGAAGGACCGGGAAGCCTGGTGTGCTGCAGTCCACGGGGCCACATAGAGTCGGACGCGACTCAGCAACAGAGCAACAGCAGCTGCTGCTGGACTTAACCGACCTCATGTCTTGGTAGGCCTGATAGAACCCATTTCATGATAGCAAATTCTGACCACATGGTCACTTGATTTCCCATGGCTGAGCACTGTCTCTAGGGGGGTCCACACCATGAGCTATTTATTGAAAGATATATAATTCTCCATTGCAGATGCCATGGGCTTGATCCAGGAATGGAAGCATTTGATTTGAGATTTTCCCACTGGGGTTTGCTGTAAAATCTTGGTGTCTTTTCCCACTGCTGACAACGTCTAAGATCATAGCATGAGACGGACCATATGGTCCCGGGGGCAAGGATGCTTGCTCCGCAGCCTGAACCTGCAGCAGAGCCTCCTCCTGCTTCCAGGCCCCACTCAGAGTCAGCATTCTCTGAGCCACCAGGGATGGGTGAATATTGTCTTTGTTCAGTCACCAAGTTGTGTCCAACTCTTTGCGACCCCATGGACTGCAGCACATCAGGGTACCCTGTCCTTCACCATCTCCTGGAGTTTGCTCAAATTCATGTCCATTGAGCTGGTGATGCCATCCAACCATCTCATCCTCTCTCGCCCCCTTCTCCTCCTGCCCTCAGTCTCCCAATATCAGGGTCTTTTCTAATGAGCTGACTCTTCTCACCAAATGGCCAAAGTACTGGAGCGTCAGCTTCAGCATCAGTCCTTCCTATGAATATTCAGGGTTGATTTCATTTAGGATGGACTGGTGTGATCTCCCTGCAGTCCAGGAGACTCTCAGGAAGATTTTTGAGAGTGAATACAGGCAAGTATCCCCAGGTGTGGGGCATGCTGCCCCGAGAACTCAGAGGCCGTCCGTGCTTTGTGGGGCCTTCCTCGTGGAGCGAGTAGAGGAGGGGAGCAAGATGCAATGATTTGTCCTTTGCTTTTGAACAGATCCTGGGCGCACTGCCCTAGATCACTGGATCGCTAGTATTTGCTGATCCAGCAGGCATGCGGATCTTCACAGGGTCTATCTCTCACCCTTTGGAGACGAGGCCTCCACTGTGTCCATCCAGCTCGTGGTGCGTGGTATCCTCTTGGTAGTGGACCAGTGCGATGCTCTGTGGGGTGTCCAGCCAGGAATGTGATGGGGACTTCAGACTGTAATGTGTCAGGGATGAGAGAGAGCAGCCGTAGCGCAAGACTAGATGTGTACTATAGCTCTTCCCGAGTCCGTGAGAACTGTTCTGTACGCTCATTGCTTATGGGGATGAAAAGAACACGATGGTCCTGTACCTTGTGCCCCGGCCACATTCATCATCGCTAACAAAGACCACATCTGCTACAGGGGTCGCGGCTGGGGCAGCCACGGGCTTGAGTTAGTGGTAATTCGTCACCGCCGTGCAAGGTCCTTCAGGTTCTGGGGGCGCTGACAGGCAGCTGAAATGGAAATACGGTGGGCACCGCCGCTCTGCGCCATTTGCCTCTTGAAAGGTGGCATTCACTTGAGCCATTCTCTGTTGAGTGATTTTGGTTTTGGCCCAAGTGGGAGAAGGCAGTTTCAGATGAGGCCAAGGTCGGGGTGGTACCAACTACCAAACAGGTCCGTCCAAACTGTTCGTTCCAGCTCCAGGGAAATGACCACTGAACCGCAGGTCGGGGCCTCACGGGAAGCCACGCCCGGGTCAGGACACCGTCGCTCCCAGCGGTCTCACTCTATCAGGGTCATCTGGTCTCTGGTATCATCATCAACTCGAATCCTGTGTCCGACAGCCTTTGGGGTGTCTGGGCATCCTCCTTTCTCAGTCTAAAGATGCTCAGGGCGCTCAAATCAGTAGCCTCACCCACACGTGTGGAAGGACTGGGGCGTCACCGCCCTGTACACTTGCGGTGGCCCAGGGCCCTTCCTCCTGAAGAAGTGTCCGCTGGATTCCTGGTCTGAAAACTAGCTCCAGAAGGAAGCCGGGAGGGGAGCTGAGCCTTTTTCTTGGGGCAGCTACCATCAGCATCCTGATCGGTCACTCTTGGTCTCTTTTCACTGTGCAGATTGCACGTTGCCCTCCATGGCTGCCCAGCTGTTCTGCCCCATGCCCCAGTAACCAGGTTAACCGTTTCCAGAGCCCCCCGACTGCCGCTGTGATCCTGTGGCTCATTAGACTGGTTACTGTTGTTGTTTGGTCACCAAGTCCTGTCTGACTCTTTGCGACCCCATAGACTATAGCCCGCCGGCCTCCTCTGTCCACCCAAGAATACTGGAGTGGGTTGCCATTTCCTTCTCCAGGAGATCTTCCCAACCCAGGGACTGAACCCGAGTCTCCTGCCCTGCAGGCAGATTCTCTACCACTGACCCCTCCGGGAACCTCCGTCACAGTGGTGCTTCTGTCTACCTTCCTACAGCTCCACGCTGCCCCTTGCCTCCCCCATGTTACCCCCTGCAGTCAAGGAGCCTGGTTCTGCAGGGTTAACCCTGGCTGTCACTAGCCCTGGATCTGGAGGACAGACGTCACCGTGGTGTTCGAACTTTCCTTACGTTCCTTCCCGCTTTGGTGAATGGCGTACTTTCCAGGTCTCTGGATTCGTTGTCAGCTTGAATCCTGTGTCCGACAGCCTTCCACACGTCTGGGTGGCACTTCATGGAGTCTGTTCCTATTGTATGGTTTTGCCACTCTCCGAGCCTTGGGCCTCTTCCTGGATCTCCCCCGTCTGACCAGCAGGCAAGGGGACCGTGAAAGTAAGACACGTGAGACTGCTGTGGAGGGGCGAGTCTCACATTGCATTGGGCAGAACTCAGCATCGGGAGAGGGGAATGATTCTACCCAGCTGGTCCCTGCCTCCCCCCTCCAAGGTATCCCGGGCAAAAGAAGTGAGCTCGCCTCCAGTGGGCTGAACTAGGGGGCCTCACAGTTGGGCCCCCCAAGACACCCTGCCAGCCTTCCCTGAGAACCTACCTGCTTGAGGGCTCGGGGTCCAGAGGGGCCCCAGCCTGGTGGGGAGGTTGACTCCTGAGTGGAGATGGTCACCCTGGGGCACGGCTGAGCCCCTGCCAGAACAATCTGCAGGAGCAGTAAAGCCTTCTCGGGGAGGGGTGGACGGGGAGCATGCCAGGACGGGCACTCCGGCTGTCCCTGGGCACAGGTCCCGCAGGCCGACAGCGAAGCAGGGCACACACAGAGGGAGCAGCTTAGGCAAAGGTTCAGGGAACTGCGGCCACTCTGAGTGGCTGGGAGGCTGGGAAGGGGCCGGAGGGAGGGCTGGGAGCACCCCGCTGAGGATCCAGAGGGGGCACCCCCTGGTTCCCTGGCGCCCGCCTCCCTTTTGCCACCCTACACCTTGAGCGCACCAGAGTCAGCTTTCCAAGACAAACCCGGGCTGTCACGGTGGGATCGAAGCCCTCCCTGGCTCCCACCCCTCCAGAGCCCACACTCCCTCACTGGCACAGACTCCCCATCCGGGCTGAGTCTGCCCAGCATGGTTCCTGGACCCACCTCTCCACGGGGTTCCCAGCGGCTCGGGCCCTTATGTGGGTGTTCTGTTGTGGCTCAGCTCGTGGGGCCCTTCTGCTCCCCACTCGAGGCCTTTGCTCCTCTGTTCCCATCCGCTGGGATGCTCATCCCCCATTGGTTTTCTAGTTAATTCCTACTTGGCCCTCAGGAGCCGCCTCCTCCAGGAAGTCTTCTCTGATTCCCTCCCCAGCACAGTGCCTGGCCCATTTGGTCATCCTGAAAGATGGCTGCCATCGTTGGCCAGCACCATCTCCTGCTCCAGGTGGAGACTCTGCAAGCAAGGCCAGGGGCCACGCTGGACTCCTCTCCGGGGTCCCAGCCTGCAGCCTGCAACCCAAAGCTGAGCAGCCCACAGGCTGAATGAGAAGAAAGCGAGGAGATGACGCCCTTAAGCTCTGCAAAGACATTTTCCCAAGCAGCTGGCAAGGCCCCCACCCGCTCTGGGGGATTTTCCAATCTGCTTCAAAAAGGCCCAGCTCTGAGCATACTGGGATCATTCCGGGACACGGCGAGGCCCACTTCGCTAGCCCTGGCCACGGGCAGAGCATGTCTGAAGGTCCCTTCTCCTGCTTTTCCTTTTCCCTCCTTTTCCCTCCTGCTTTTCCTGGCAGCGGGGCAATTGGAGATGAGGCGAGATGAGCCTCCCAGAGCCCTCCTCTCCTTGGCAGCCTCTGGCCCCATCCCAGACCTCACCCAGCACAGGCAGCATCCTTGTGGGGCACAGAGGCGAGCACAACCTGGAGGACTCTCAGCGCCGGGGACCTGCAGAGAGGATGCTGGCAAGGGGGTGGGGGTGCGACGGAATCTCGGAGGGTGGGTGCCAGGGAGCCTGGGCTGCCTGCCCTGCTCCCCTCCGCTTCGTGTTCCTGGGCCTGTGTGTTGGGGATGGGGGTTGCTGGGAGCTGGCTGCTGGCAGCTGGGGCGCTCCTGCTGGCCCAGGGGTGGAGGGGGAGGCTATGGATGGCCAGGAGCAGGGTGTGGGTGGAGGCAGAGGGAAGAAGGGACTGGGTCAGCTGTGCCAACGTGACGGGCATCTCCTGGGATTTCCAGAGACCGAGCGGAAACTCTGCAGAGGGGCTTGTTCCTCGCTCTGTCTGGCACCGCCTGGGACCTTCTGGGAGTTGTTTTGCTCGTGGTAATTGGTGAGAAGTTTGTTTCTAAAAGTCTGCCCAGAACCCCAAAGTGGAAGCAGGCGGAGGGCCAGGGTGAGTGGAGAATGTTCTTTTCAAACACATTTTTAAAAGAATGTGTTCAGGTCTGTTCTTTGGACTTTGCGAGTTTAGAATTTGGAGTTAATTTAAACAGGGCCAGACGGGGGCTCACCTTTGCCCCCGTGAGGTCCCGGAGGACAGAGGGGGTGTCCCTAGCCCTGGGGAACCGGCTGCCCTGGGGCAAATGACCTCATGCTAATCACAGGCGCTTCTTATCTGTGCAGGGGAGCCAGCCCCTTGGGGTGTCACTGCCTTGGTGTGGGCTCTGCTGCCGAGAGTAAGGGGGAGGGCATCTGCCTGGCCTCCTCTGTGGTCAGAATCCAGTGCCCTTTGCCAAGTGCTCAGCCCGGGTAGAAAGGCAGGAGTCTGCCCATCCCAGTCCCGGCTCCGACTCTGAACTCAGCTGGTTTCTGCTGTTCACAGTCAGCTGCCACCCAGCCAAACTGCCCGACCTTCACGGAATAGGCTGGTAAATGCAGAGAGAGAGAAATGAGACCCCATGTCCCCTTTGCAACAGGGTACAACCTGGGAAGAGAAGTCCCCAGGAGAGTGATTTTCTGAACCTGAGGCAGCAAGGCAAGCCATCAGTTTCTGCCCTGCTGGGTGATGGCATTCAGTCTCTTGCCCTACTGGGCCTCAGTTTCCCCATCTGTCAAATGGGGGGAGAGTGTCAGAAAGGATGTCTTTTCGAGTTCCATACTGGTTAAAATATTGTTCTGTGATGCCCCCTGCGTCAGTTGCCCACCTGTGAAAGGAGACAATTTGGGAAGCAACTTCAGAAAAGAAGCATGATACTTGATTGGCAGGTCCTGGTAGCTTGGAGAGAACCAAATGTAAAAACTGGTGAAAAATAGGAGAGATGGTGTGTTTCCAGCCTTTGCCCGGGGAATGAGGGCCGCCTCTGTGCCAAGCTGTTTACCCCCGGATGGGCAGGGCCCAGCCACCGTCTACAGCATCCTTTTTTGGTAGGTCCTCAAAGCAGCTGGATGTCAGCCGGGATAGGACTGGCACACACACAGGGTCTTCCTCTGCCTGTGTTTGGCAAGGAGACTCTGAAGCTCGTGGTGTGTAAAACATTCCTGAGTCTAGCCAGAGAGAGGCAGGCTGGACATGGGCACCAGGGTGTCCTGAGGGATCACAGCCTGCCCCGACCTTAACGACCAGTCATGATGCCCACTCCCGCGTCTGGCAGCTGTTCGGTTAACCCAGTGCTGACTGTCTCCTGCGGGCTGTGGATCACCGCCTCCATGCTCACCCCTAGCCTGAGACAGAGCATCATCCCCATTCGAGGAGGTGGAAACCTGAGCTCAGAGTGGCCCCGTCACTTACCTGAGGTCACTTCACTTGTGACAGGTGAAGCCTCAGGGTCCCTGGACTCACAGGACTGCCCTTGGGTCCCGTCCTCCACCCCAATTAAAAAAAGATGGTAGGCCCAGTGGATTCCGAGACTGTGTTAGAGGCGTGTGGATGGATTTTTACATACTTGTGTATTACAAACAAGTTACGCCATCAAACCTGTGGTGGTTTCAGTGAGAATATTGCCTAGGAGAAAATCAAGGTTTAAGAAGCAAGATTATTTAGGATTGAATGACTGCTGTTGTTCAATTGCTCAGTTGTATCCAACTTTTTGCAAACCCATGGACTGCAGCACACCAGGCTTCCCTGTCCCTCACCATCTCCCTGAGTTTGCTCAAACTCATGTCCATTGAGTCAGTGATGCCATCCAACCAACCCATCCTCTGTCACCTGCTTCTCTTCCTGCCCTCAATCTTTCCCAACATCAGGGTCTCTTCCAATGAGTTGGGTCTTTGCATCAGGTGGCCAAAGTATTGGAGCTTCAGCTTCAGCATCAGTCCTTCCAAAGAATATTCAGGACTGATTTCTTTTAGGATGGACTGGTTTGATCTCCTTGCAGTCCAAGAGACTCTCAAGAGTCTTCTCCCACACCAAAGTTCAAAAGCACCAGTTCTTCTGTGCTCAGCCTTCTTTTTGGTCCAACTCTCACATTCATACATGACCACTGGAAAGGAAGTACAAATTTGGTCTAGACGTGCAGCAAGGCAGAAAATCAGGGGCTTGGGATAAAACCTAGTGCTGGGTAAGTCACACCGTCAGCCCGCTTCCCTCCTGACCCTCAGTTTCCACCCGCAGCCCGAGTGCCTTGATACTCCCTCTCAAACCCCTCTCCCTTGGACCTCAACCTCGGGCCAGCTCCCCACACCCCATTCTGTCTCAGAAATGCCTGTAAAGAATGGCCTCCACCGTATGCCCCTCTCTTGCACCCTCTGCACTCTGAACTCTGCTTCCTGCCCCCACTGAGGCCGCGTCTTCGCGGTCCAGTGGCTTCTTTTCAAGGAGGTGCAGTGGCCCCTTGGGAATGGCCGGCGGCAGCCCTGATGTGGGTGGCTCCTCTCTCTCAGGACTTCTGGACCCCATGCTTCTGCGACTTCCCCCCCTTTCTCTGGGTACTTGTCCCCAGGCTCCTCCGAGGATCCGCGCTTCCACCCACCTTGGAATTTTGTTCCTTAGACCCATTTGGATGCCCTCCTTGCTAACTGCTTAGCTGGTTCACTCCCTCCCTTGGGTTTAATATCAACCATGAACTGATAACCCCCCTGCTTACATCTGCATGCCATCTCCTGAAATCCCGACCTGCCTGCTGGGCGTCTCCCCTTGGGCCCCTCAGAGGCTCCTCCCACTCGACTGCCTGAGCTAAACCCTAGACCACTCCCAACCCCTGCCTGAGCTGGCTCTTCCACCCAGTCTCCTGGGCATATGAATGCTGGGGCTCCACGTGTCTGGCCTCCTCCGGCCTCGGGAATGTGTCTGGGATCTAACCTCTTCTCTCTCCTCCCCACCACCCTCCTACTCTAAGCACGGTCCTCTCATGTACTTCAGGGACCAGACTGCCCGCTTCAGTCCGCTTGGATAGTAACAGCCGGCAGGACCTTTTGAAAGGCACAGCTGGAGTCTAGTCACCCCCTGCTTAGAGTCCTCTCCTCCACTCTCATCCCGTCCCCTTGGGATACAATGCAGACCCCTCAGCATTTACAAGGCTCCCACAGAGACAGCAGCAGCGACGCACCTCTGTGGCCGGAAGCTGGTTGCACAGGGTGGGAGCCGGTCCCCTTTTTACCCGCTGCCAAAACAGACACATTCGGGTGCTTGTGGCCGTTCCTCAGTGCCAGCAGCCCAGGCCCCTTCCGGCTTGTGGCTCTGCTGGTCTCGTGGGCCTAGGGCAGCTGTTCAAGGTTCTGTCATTCCATGGGGCAGGGGAGGAAGGGAGGGAGAGAATAAGCAGGAAGTCGGATGCCGTCCTGCTCACGTCCATGGACCAAGCCGCATCACGTGGCCATGCCTGGCTGCTAAGGAGGCTGGGAAATATTGTGTTTGGCTGGGTGGTCATATGCCCAGCCAACTCTTCTCTTACGACAGAGGAAGGGGAGAAAGAGGTGGGAGCACAGCTGAAATTCCTTCTCAGGAAAGGATGGTTTGCCCCTATCCTGGGGAACCTCTCCGAGCCTCGGTGCCCATCTATAAAATGGGTGGGGGGCTGCGGGGATGCACTGAGGTGGTAAACCGTGAACAAGCGCTCTGAACCCCTTCAGGGTGTTTCTCCACTGATGTCTTTCTCCTTCCCTTCCTGCCCCTGTCGCCTGGGATTTGGCATCCGTGGCTCATGACTCTTGGTACTGTGACTGAATCGGCGCTTAGTAGGGCCAGACAAAAACAGCTCTGCAGCATCTGCCTTGTTGCCTTGTCTGTGCCGAGGTTTTGGCACAGGCGGGGTTAGTGCGGGGAGGGTTTGGGGGCCTCAGGAGACGAGGCTGGCAGGGCAGGCGCAGTTGGTGCGTGGCAAACCGAACCTGTCAATTCCAGAAGCTTTTGGCACACTGTGGAAGCACTAGATGACTTTGAGAAGTGTCTGTGTGTTTTTTCCCCAAGTGCAGTTATTTTTGCCGCTGTGAAATGTTCTGAAATCTGACAGTTTTGTTTTGAGTCTTAGCCCGATGGGAAGATGGAAAGGAACGCTGCCTCCCAGTTCTGTGGCACTCGCTTCTCGGGGTCTCCTAAGGACACCCAGATCCTGGCAGAAGTGGCCGAGGAGAAGCCAGGCAGCCAAGATCTCCTGGGGACGGGCGCACAGTGGGTCAGGCGTGCAGTGGGTCACGACCAGGAGCTCTCAGACCCACTCAGGGCATGAGACCCAAGGGCTGACTTGGCTGATGTAAAAGCACCTACTCTGGGTCAGGCCCTCTCCCACCAAACATTTGTTGAGCACCTACTGTGTCTTCACATGTCAGATGTAGACTGTGCACCTACTGTGTGCCAGACCCTCACCCACCAGGCCTTTCCTGAGCCCCCACTATTGGTGCGGGGCATGAGAGGGCTCTTGGTGGAGGAGTGGGTGGTGGTGGTGGGGAGGTGAATGGGGATGACGCTGAAGGGTGTAGACTCCAGCAGAGAGATGACTCAGATGCAGACCCTGGTCATCTGAAACCCACGGGGTCCTGCCAGGCTGCGGGGAGGATGAGGGGGTCTGAGTGCACCAGGGGACTGGGCGTTTCCTGGTCTCCTTGCTGGGCCCATCCCCTCTCTGTCTCCTCCTCCTTTCCCCGAGGCCACAGCTCTCCAGGGCTGGGCCACACGCCTCTGCTCTTCTCACCTGCCTGCCCTCTAGCTGATCTCAGATGCATCTTCACAGACGGCATCCTCACTGCCAGTGATGCCATGTGCTTTTCCACTCTGGCATCTTCAGGCCCTTCTTGCTGGGTCCAGTCACCCGTGGGCACCTCCAGTCATTTCTCTCTGTGTGTGGTCGTCATGAACTTGCCGTGTGCCCCCTAACTGCCCAGGCTCTGTTTCGGTGCCCATCACAGGCACTGGACCAGCAGCATCTCAGCTGCCTTCTGACTTGGGAGTCCCACGATCCCGGCACATGGATTCTAATGCAGTCGGCGACTTCCCTGAGCACCGGCTGAATGCCAGGCATGGAGCCAAGGGCTTTACCTGCACCAGAATCCCAACAACAGCCCTGGGTGGCAGCAGCCACCGTGATCTCCGTCTTCACAGATGACAAAACCGAGACCCAGATGAACAGATTCCCGGATGATGCACACTGCATCCAGTATTTCCCGAAAAAGCCAGTCGTTGACTTAACCCCGGATGATAGCTGGGGGAGTGGGAATTGAGCTATAACAACAGTGATTTCTTACACGTGTACAAATGGTTTTATGTTTACAAAGTACTTTTCTACATTGCTATGGAGACTGAGGATGTAGCCTTTCCCTCTGAGAGGTAGGCCTAGAAGTAGCTGACAATCACGCTACAGTGTCTTTCTGGTTAAAAAGGCAAACAAAACAGGGCAAGGTTCCCGCCCTCCCTCCCCAGCCTTCACTTTGGGACCTTCATGGAGAGACACTGCTGCTCTGTCAGTTACAGGACCGGTGGCCGCAACAAAGATGCCAGCGTCACAGTGAGGAAAGTAAGGATGCTTCCTTCTCTTCCTTTAAATATAAGCTATGCAGGGCTGATACTGTGACTTCCTGGCTCCTGGGCACAGGCTTCTCCTACCCCAATCCTGCCACCTTCAAGTACCTTTCACTTTGTAGCTCAGGAAGGTCGTGCCTACAGCCAACCACGCGATGCAGCCAGAGAAAAAGGAGGCAGAGAGCAGAGTGCACGGCTCTTTCCTGAAGGAGCTGCATATGCTGCTTCTGCTTGCGTCCCGTTCGCTGCGAGTTGCTCACAGGGCCTCATCTAGCTGCAAGGGAGGCAGGAAGCATTGTCTCAGGGGGCAGCTCTGTTCCTAGCTCAGGCTTAAAGGGCTCTGTTTTTAAGGAACAAGGGGGCAAATGGACACTGGGGAACAACTCAGTCTTGGCCATGGTCCACCCCTTTGGGCCCTCTGACTTCCATGCAGGCTCTCCCTTCCAGCCCCTGGACACATTCAACCCCTTCTCTTGAGATCAGTCCTGAAGTCCCGCCCAGGCATTGCATCCAGCCATGTCCAGGGTCCAGAGAGAATGTGCAGGCCTCTTATCAAGACCAGATGTGAAGGCTCATGGATAGGGAAACTATTAATGAAAAAGACAGTGATTTATAGCCCCCGTTAGGTGATGATGGGGCAAGAACAGCAGAACTGCTGTAAATCTTGCCTTTGGAACAGATGCACATGGACAACACAGCTGCTGCTGTCCAAGATGATGACTGAAGCTGGTTGGGCAGGCGTCACCACCGCTCTGCTGCATCTGACCCCTTTGGTCACCCAGCCTCTGCTTCTTGGAGGAGTGCATTGTCCACCATCTCCCCCTGGCCTTGCTGGGTCTTCTGAGAACACTCTCCTTTCCCACCCCCATCTCCAAATCCACCCTAGTAGTGGGCATGGCTGACTACACCCTTCCTGGTGGCCACCAAACCTCCACAGCATATTTCTGGCTGTGTCTACATTTCAGGAGTGTCTAGTGATCT